>OW052222.1:249197311-249768752 GCA_932526605.1 Nephrotoma flavescens | reverse complement strand
TTTTAAAAGAGAAGTGAGGTTCGATCCTCTTCGTCATTCTTCTAGAGCTTTAGTTGGGTAATTTTTAGTTACACTTGCCTCGGTATTAGATCTTCACATTTTTCTAAGACATCTTTGCCCGAGTAAGAAAGAGGGCCAAAGCGTTGTGAACTAAACTTTTACTACTTCCGCAGATATCTGTGCATACTTCGAACAAAAAAGGTTACATTTTGTCGGGCTATTTAAGAAGCAAGTAAACAAGAAAATGTTTAGGCCTGTTTGCCATTGTTTTGTAATATGGCAGAAAACGTCTGTTTCAAGTACTTTATATATGAAAATAAACTTTATCAAAAAAGCTCATATACTTACACACTGTTCCAGCTTGATTGTGCGATTCGAACACAATAATGGATGATAATTCTCGTTTGATCGATGTCGAAAGATGTGATAATGCCGCAATATGTAATAATTCCTCGTATACTAATTCCAATTCTTCTTGTGACCTTTCATGTGATCTGTGTATGTAAGATTTCAAAGAAATAAATTTTTAAATATGTATACGACAAAGGAAATGCTAAGGATAATGTACCCACCCCGAAATATACGTACATTATTGATAGAAATTTTGAAAAGGATAAAAATATAAAAATGTGTATACGTACGGTTTTCGTAGAATCATCCGTAGCGTAGAATCTGGTCCACGATGTAATAAAGCACTTAAATTTTCTCTAATGCATTCATTTGCCGAATTTGTATCATCGATTTGATAATTGTTGCTCTGTGACGACGCTCCACCCTCTTCATCGACACGAAAACGATATAAAAAACACTTATCCTTAAATGGTTGTTCACGATTTACATGCACAAGAACACCCTCTTCGAGTAACGCTTGCCACATGCCGGCTGCTTGTATTCTAGTATGAACAATAGGCGATATATTCATAAGCCAGTCAACTAATTCGGTGCCGGGTGCACATTTTCTTGCTAATTTACCCGATACTTTACGATCTTTTAAGCAACTTGTGTTATCTTGGATTAGTAGTGCACGCAAGGCCGAGCCCATTTTAAGTGTTAGTGGGGATGGATTATCTGTTATTGGTAAAGCAGGATTGGGATGATCGGGACTTAAAGTTTTCTTGCCTGTAGTGGGTGATGCCGGTGCATTCGATGCTCCGCCACCACCGCCGCCTCCAACACCACCGCCACCACCACCACCACCACCACCACCAACCCCAGCACCATTTTTCATATTCGAACTAGTGCCATTTTTTAGTTTACTGTTATTTAGTATATCGTTCATTAGTTCTTTATTTTTTTCATAAATTAGACAAAAATCTTGTTTCTCAACGCGTAACAATTCGCACGTGGTTTTTGTTACGACGGTACTATCGCGCGGCAAATCGTAAAGCACCGATTCACCAAATGTTGCCCCAACACCAAAATTACCTAGTTTTAATGGAACTTTTGCATCAGCTTCCGCCACATGATACCGTATTTCTAGTGATCCACCGAGTACCGCATACCAAAATCGACCCTGTTCACCGGCACGGAATACTATAAAATAGAAAAAAAAGAAAAAACATAAAAGATTAAATGTCGCGTTACGCTTTAAATTTTAAATTAGATTAAAATTTATTGTCTGGCAAACAAAATTATGTCTTCGAATTAATTTGATTTTCAAATTACGAATTGGTCGTGCGCGCCACGCCACCCACGTCCTAACAAAATCATAAATCTATAAGATGCCTTAAATAAATTTTTATCTAACGGACGACCTAAACAATAAGCTAAATTAACAAACAAACCCACCACCAAATTTATTCGATTCGAAATCTCATGCCATTTTGATGTATTGTAAATACCCATTCAGCATCTCCCATTCGACATTTAAAATGGAAAAATTGTGTTTGATGCAGCCCATAAGAAGAAAATAGAAAATGAAAGACAGCCAACATAAAATACATAAAATAAATTTGTGCTTAATGAATATTTTATTTATGGCGTACAGCAACAACAAAACAAAAAAAAAATAATTGTAAATAATCCAGAACATGAGGATGATGATAATTATTTTTCTATCTCCTAAATACGCGCAGAGAAGAGAACAAGTGAATAAAATTATAAATGTCATCACAATAAAATCTGCCTAAAACATTTTCCATTTCCCAACAAAACGCAAAATTTAATGTGATTATTTTAGCATTTAACATTTTCCATGTTAAAAACTTTTATTAAATTTTCAATGGGAGATACGAGTACGGTGCAGTGAGGCTGAGCAGTATTCATCACACTCATCAGGGAATTCTTATATTTCAAATTGTATTCAGCCTACCTACCTATACCTCCTGTACCTTAATTAGGGAATATGTCTATGGCGTGGTAATTAAAAATATAGTGGATGTGTAATGGTAATGTGAGGTGGATGGCGTTAATTTGCATTAAATGAAATGAGATGTGAAATTAAACCTAATTAGAGAAGATCTGGTTTTAGGACTAGTTTAGCACATATTTCACTCGCCTATATACGCGTTTGAAGTTAGAACTAAATTAATCTTAAACCTACCAAACAAACTGCTCAGTGGTTATTGGTGGTGCTTTGGTGTTTGCTTCGCAAGATACCGGTTTTGAATCTTGATAGCGGCAGAATCCAAAGGTATTTTTCATCATCTGACTATGATCTATGAAGAAAATGAACACAACTATGACGCCCTGTCGGGGTGCATAATTCATGAGCCGACTCACATTCCATGCCAGTACCAATCATCTCCAAAATTTTCGAAAGAATTTTGTAGTCGTATGTGTGTTTGTGTTAGTGCAATGTGCGCCATTTAATTTTTTTGGATATGACATTTCTAGATTCATTTCCATTTATAATTTAAAATTTGTAAATGCAATGCAAATATGCTTTAAATAAAATTAAATTAATTTAATTATTTAATTTTAGTTTTAAAATAATTTCTAATTCTGTGTTTCTGCGAAAACAAAACATTAATTCGATATCGCATTGAAAAAATAAATTAAAATATGTGTACATAGTTAAAAAAAAAATTCTTAACACATTCACGCACACTTTCTAAATATGTGTGCTACTCAGGAACACATTTGATAATTTTTATCACTGCCATGATATTTCGCCGCAGAAAGGAATGTATTGTGAGAATTGAAAAATATGTCGAATTATTTCTTAAAAAATGAAAGATTTTGCGCGAACGTGTTAAAAAACGAAAAAGTTGTATGACTGCTATAGCAGTCATTTGCGCGAACGTTTTAACTCGCCGCTCAAATACTTGGTGAGATGTCAAAAAAGTGAGACGACGAAAGGACATAAGCACCAAAAAACTGAACCCGATTTGTACAGATTCATAATTTTTGATACTTAGATTCGCAAAAAACAAACAAACTAACCACAGAAAAATTACTCACACTAATATAAAATTGAAATTTTGACTTGACAAATAAATAAAAAATATTTCAAAGTAATGCATCCAACTAAGATTTAACATTTTTTTGAGAGTTTTGCACAAAATTATTTAGTAAATTTCGATTGTAAATCTAGTAACCAGGAAGATCCATAGTCACATCGCATGAAGTGATACATCTAAGGGGATTGAGTATTAAACCTTGCCCTCTAATATGAAGTCGATGAAGTTAGCCAGAGCCCGATTTTTTTGGTGGATTTCTTGGATAAGTGTAGCCATCCCGAAAAAGTGTAAATACATTAAAAAATGTGGCACCATCCCGAAAAACAATTTATACGTAAGAGAGAAAGAATTTAGAAAAATAATATTATTTAAAAAAAAATACTGGTAAACATTTTTTTTGAAATTTATTTAGCCCGAATATCGATTTGTGTAGTTGTTATGGGTCCACATTAAATTCTGTACCGCAATACCTGGAGATAAAGCCACCAAGCGGCATATATGGTCAGATAGGCCACGATACTACGAATTTAAAAAAAAAGGTTGTTTCCACCTGATATGGGCTCTGAGCCAATTCTACATCTTAGATAGTATTGTGGCCTGTCTGGCCATATATTCCGCTTGGTGGCTTTATCTCCAGGTATTGCGGTACAGAATTTAGTGTGGACCCATAACAACTACACAAATCGCTATTCGGGCTAAATAAAAAAAAAAATGTTTAGCAGTATTTTTTTTTAAATAATATTATTTTTCTATATTCTTTGTTTTTCTCACGTATAAATTGTTTTTCGGGATGGTGCTACATTTTTTAATGTATTTACACTTTTTCGGGATGATTACACTTATCCAAGAAACCCACCAAAAATTCGGGCTCGGGCTAACTTCATCGACTTCTAATATGATAATAAAATAACACCAATTTATTCATGAAGAATCTTTTTTACACTACTTGCCGTAGGTACTTGGCGAAACACACTTACACTTAATAAACACTTTTATCATCTTCGATCGAATAGATACTCTGATGACCTAACAAGTCGAAAGCGATCGAGTGATTTTTTAAACTTTATGAACAAATTTTTTAATTAAAATATTCAAAAATCTAATTTTTGCAAAATAAAAAACAAGTTTTTAATAAAATGTGTTTATTACATGAAGAATGTGTCTATACTTTGCATATATATGGTTTTGGCAGGACACTACACTTTTTCAATATTTACATTTTTTTCGGGATGACTACACTTTAGCGAGGAAACTTACCAAAAAATTCGAAAAAATTACGAATATATCGGAAATAATCTCTGAATAATTTCCTAATATTTACTGAACATTTACCATTATTGGAATATTCCCGAAAATACCAGATATTTCCACAATTATCCACAAACAATAAATTTAAAATTATTTTTAATCACACCACTATTTTCTCTTTCACGGCACTTATAAATTTTCCAATTCTATCGCGTACCGTGTCTTAACTAATACTCATCAAATACTGACTGTCTGTCAACATACACATTTGTGCATTTCACTTAAATCGTTTTAACACAAAAAATTAATATGCTATCAATAACAAATAATTATTATGTTGTATAATATACACTATAGAACAAAAGTCTACATACACCTGCTGTTTCTAGTATATTTCGTAAACTACAGTCGATTTCTAAATTATATTTTTGAAAAATGTTATATACACTCGTGGTCAAGATTAACGCATATTTTTTTTTTTAATTAGAATCCCGCTGTGCAATTTTAATACTGTTAGTGTCAAACGATGACATTTATATTTTCATCAGAAACCCCCTAGAATAAAGCCTACTGCAAGCCAATTAATTAAATTTTTCAAAAATTAATGAAGAATGCATGTTGTTTGAAATTCAACGCAACGATCGGCTTTTGTACCATTGCATATCAATTATTTGTAAATGCAATACCTCTAGTTCTTGTAAATGTGTTCTAAAGCAAACACCTAATATAAGATCCATTGTAATATGGCACCATTTCATGAGCTGGAGGCGGTTAAAGTCGTATCAGGAAGGTTATACTAGTACAAATCGCACGAAAATTTCGAATGAACCAATCTTCTGTTTCACAAATACTTAAGCGATATAGAGAGATTTTTAACGACCGATTTTTAAAAATTAATTCGTTACGAGATCGAAATCCTACTGCTACTCAACTGAAAAATGAGTTGCTAAGTGCCCGTGAGGTGAATATTAGTACCAGAACAATTAGACGAAGATTAAAAGAAGTGAGCGTAACTTCAAAACGGCCCTTAAAAGTGCCACGGCTTCTCCCCGTTACAAATTCAGCCGCTTAGAGTTTACTCATACTCATGCCAATTGAGGAACTGATCAATGGGACACTGTTCTCTTTTCAAATGAGACCATAATCCAATTATAGAACCCAGATGGACGTAATCTTGTATACAGAAGAGTTGGAGAACGCTACGCACCATGTAACATTGTGCAAAATGTAAGCTTTGGTGGAGGTTTAATAATGATTTGGGGTGGAATCAGCTGGGACGGCCGTACGGAGCTGGTGGGGATTGGTTTGATGATGAATGCAGACTGGTATGTTCGCAACGTTCTTGGCGACCACGTTTTGCCATATGTAGGCTTTATAGGTTATGCTAGTTTTGTGTTAACGCCTCAGTATACTTAGCTGCAACGGTACATCAATATCTCCAAGACATCAGCATTCGTGCATTTAAGTGGCCAATAATGAGCTCGGATCTAAATTCGATCGATCATGAATGGGACATTCTAAAACGCCGAGCTAGAAATCCCGTACCAGATTCGATAGCAGAGCTGAGTGTTGCAGCGCAATAAGATTCCGCAAGCAATGATACAAAGCATTCTACTTAGTATGCCGAGAAGAATGGAAGCTGTAATAAGGGCACGAAGGAGAAATACTCATTACTAAATTAATCAAATAAAATTTTAACAAAGCTAATATTAATGTTTATAAACCACTTTTGAAAATTAAAAGAAATATAGTTTGACACATTTTAACATTTTGCAATGAAAAATAGCCGCTATAATTCCATAACGCCACATTTGTACCTCTTTTGTGAAAAATATAAATTTGAGATCATTTGATACAAAAAAAAAAAAATATAATTTTGACTACGAGTGTATAAATTAATTTGAATTTTTGACTTATATACGGAAAATGTGTAAGAACCACAACAATCAGTTTCGAACGGACGAGATTACTGATTTGAAAAAATCAGCCTTATCATCAGGTCGCGGCGACTGCTGTTGAATTATTTTACATTGGAATATTGTCTATATATAGACCAATACCATATAGTTCTACTACTAGCGAGGAATCATAGTTCGAAATTTTTTTGCTGAGAACAAGAAATATGAAAAAGTTTCGGACGTGAAAGGGGCCGTGATTGAAGCTTGGGAGTCAATTGGTGAAGATGTTGGTAGTGGGTTTTTGCCGGTTCTGGAATAATGCACCCAAAATTGTGCGCTGTTGAACAATCTATAAAATCAAAAAGCTGTAATATAAAAAATTCAAGATCAAGGTTAGATATTATTTCGTTGTGCGGTTGTTGAAAAATGGCGATGAAGAAAGTGCATATTGTTAATAAATCATATATGTACGTTTACATTAACTTTTCTCATGATACGATGAAAAATGCGGATTTTCATTATAAATCGGCTACGAGATTTTTCTGATGAAGCAATGAAAATTAGACATTTAGGACAATTTTCTGCTGAAGTGATAAGAAAATATTAAAATTTAATATTTTTCACACGATGTGATATCTTTCATAAAATATAAGTTCAAGCTCATCATTCCATCTAGTTATGTATATGAAACTTCATCTTTTATAGCCGTGTAACAACTCAAATTTATTGTTCATCTTTCCTTTTTATCGGATTGATAATATGAATCGCAGTTATAACAAAGAGTATCTAATGTTATAAAGAGTAATGATATAAAGAAACAATTGTCTTAAAAAAATGTATGGGTTATGTAATATAAATGGGTTAAACAAAAATTTACACATCTTTATTTACCGTAATTGTTATCATTTTTTATCAATAGTAACGAGTATGATACAGCGGCGTTTTCTAGTGATGTTCTACACGTTCGCCGAACGACTAAACATTTTTTGATTTTTATTCTAATTCTAAAAGTTTTATTTTCATTACAGAAAATTTTATTTTTATTATAAATTTCTATTTCTTTCTCAACCCGGAGCAAGCATGGTGACAACTTTGCCACCGGGGCGGCTGGGGGATAATTTTTATTTGTTTAGGATGCATGTTGGTCGGAAATCTCTGGGTACTGGCCAATCCTCGATACAGTGAATGTGTAAATTCCATTTGCACAGATTCACCCCAACTTCGGGGTCAATAGCAAACGGGTCTACCTCACCGTATTAAAATGGGGATAATTTTTATTTATTTAGGATATCTTAAGCTAACTAGACATATATGCCATGTCAGTTGGAAATCTCTGGGTGCTGGCCAATCCTCGATACAGTGAATGTGTAAATTCCATTTGCAAAGATTGAATATCTTCGGGGTCAATAAAAAATGGGTCTACCTCATCGTATTAAAATGGGGATAATTTTTATTTGTTTAGGATATCTTAGGCTAACTAGACATATATGCCATGTCATTTGGAAATCTCTTGGTGCTGGCCAATCCTTGATTCAGTGAATGTGTAAATTCCATTTGCAAAGATTGAACAACTTCGGGGTCAATAACAAATGGCCCTACCTCATCGTATTAAAATGGGGATAATTTTTATTTGTTTAGGATGTCTTAAGCTAACTAGACATATATGCCATGTCAGTTGGAAATCTCTGGGTGCTGGCCAATCCTCGATACAGTGAATGTGTAAATTCCATTTGCAAAATTTGACAACTTCGGAGTCAATAACAAATGGGTCTACCTCATCGAATTAAAATGGGGATAATTTTTATTTGTTTAGGATGTCTTATGCTAACTAGACATATATGCCATGTCATTTGGAAATCTCTGGGTGCTGGCCAATCCTTGATTCAGTAAATGTGTAAATTCCATTTGCAAAGATTGAACAACTTAGGGGTCAATAGCAAATGGGTCTACCTCATCGTATTAAAATGGGGATAATTTTTATTTGTTTAGGATATCTTAAGCTAACTAGACATATATGCCATGTCATTTGGAAATCTCTGGGTGCTGGCCAATCCTTGATTCAGTGAATATGTAAATTCCATTTGCAAAGATTGAACCAGTTTGGGGTCAATAACAAATGAGCCTACCTCATCGTATTAAAATGGGGATAATTTTTATTTGTTTAGGATGTCTTATGCTAACCAGACATATATGCCATGTGATTTGGAAATCTCTGGGTGCTGGCCAATCCTTGATTCAGTAAATGTGTAAATTCCATTTGCAAAGATTGAACCAGTTAGGGGTCAATAACAAATGGGTCTGCCTAATCTTATTAAAATGGGGATAATTTTTATTTGTTTAGGATATTGCGCGATGTTGAGTTGTTGCTGAAGTGAAGATACAGGCGGAGCACTTAGTAAATTAATAATAATTTTTAAATAACAATAAAAAAATAAAAAAACAAAATTTAATTTAAATTTTAAAAATTAATAAAAAATTTTATTTAAGAAAATTTGTTGGTGATCAGCGGTTGCTGCTGCTCAAAAATTCCAAAACTGAATAAGAAAGTATTAAAAATTTTGTATAACTTTTATACAAAATTTTTAAGACCATCTGGATGCAATAAAAATTGGGTTGATCCAGAGCTTTCGCTTTTTGGTAAATAAGGTAATAAAAATCTAAAATGCATCCACCAAATCTGGTTTCAGCTGGTTACCAATTTGTTTGTAATATAGACGTTCGTACGCCTATGAACGGTATTGCAATGTTAAATTTGATTTTGTTCTAAGTGCCCGCCATCATGTTAAGTGGTATTAAATAATTGTGTCTTCGGTTATCACAATCATTTAATGATGATGGGGGGCATCTATAATAAGATTTTAATAACTACCGAACCATCGTTTAATTTAAATATTCTGTGTCTTGGTTATCACACAAATGATGGTGGCATCTATGCGACAATTGCAATATCGTTCGTTTCAATGATAATTGAATATTGGTAACGATTTTGATTGATGTGCAAATCGGTATGATAATAAAATTTGTTAATTTTGTAATGTGTACAAAATTGTTTTCATGCATGTACCGATTTTGCATGGGAAGACTGTTGTTGCATATTCTTATGGAATATGCTTATTTATACGGAGAATTGTCCGTTGATAAATAATTCAGTCTACGGAGAATTGTCCGTTTGTGATTAAGTATATTGTGCGGTGTTTCTTGTAATTGAAGAAACAGGCCGCTACAAGGATATCTTAAGCTAACTAGACATATATGCCATGTCAGTTGGAAATCTCTGAGTGCTGGCCAATCCTTGATTCAGTGAATGTGTAAATTCCATTTGCAAAGATTGAACCAGTTAGGGGCAATAACAAATGGGCCTACCTCATCGTATTAAAATGGGGATAATTTTTATTTGTTTAGGATATCTTAAGCTAACTAGACATATATGCCATGTCATTTGGAAATCTCTGGGTGCTGGCCAATCCTTGATTCAGTGAATGTGTAAATTCCATTTGCAAAGATTGAACAAGTTAGCGGTCAATAACAAATGGGCCTACCTCATCGTATTAAAATGGGGATAATTTTTATTTGTTTAGGATGTCTTATGCTAACTAGACATATATGCCATGTGATTTGAAAATCTCTGGGTGCTGGCCAATCCTCGATACAGTGAATGTTTAAATTCCATTTGCAAAAATTGAATAACTTCGGGGTCAATAGCAAACGGGTCTACCTCATCGTATTAAAATGGGGATAATTTTTATTTGTTTAGGATGTCTTAAGCTAACTAGAGATATATAACATATCGGTCGGAAATCTCTGGGTACTGGCCAATCCTCGATACAGTGAATGTGTAAATTCCATTTGCAAAGATTGAATAACTTCGGGGTCAATACCAAACGGGTCTACCTAATCGTATTAAAATGGGGATAGTTTTTATTTGTTTAGGATATCTTAGGCTAACTAGATATATATGCCATGTCAGTTGGAAATCTCTGGGTGCTGGCCAATCCTCGATACAGTGAATGTGTAAATTCCATTTGCAAAGATTGAATATCTTCGGGGTCAATAAAAAATGGGTTTACCTCATCGTATTAAAATGGGGATAATTTTTATTTGTTTAGGATATCTTAAGCTAACTAGACATATATGCCATGTCATTTGGAAATCTCTGGGTGCTGGCCAATCCTTGATTCAGTGAATGTGTAAATTCCATTTGCAAAGATTGAACCAGCTAGGGGTCAATAACAAATGGGCCTACCTCATCGTATTAAAATGGGGATAATTTTTATTTATTTAGGATATCTTAAGCTAACTAGACATATATGCCATGTCAGTTGGAAATCTCTGGGTGCTGGCCAATCCTCGATACAGTGAATGTGTAAATTCCATTTGCAAAGATTGAATATCTTCGGGGTCAATAAAAAATGGGTCTACCTCATCGTATTAAAATGGGGATAATTTTTATTTGTTTAGGATGTCTTATGCTAACTAGACATATATGCCATGTGATTTGGAAATCTGTTGGTGCTGGCCAATCCTTGATTCAGTAAATGTGTAAATTCCATTTGCAAAATTTGACAACTTCGGAGTCAATAACAAATGGGTCTACCTCATCGAATTAAAATGGGGATAATTTTTATTTGTTTAGGATATCTTAAACTAACTAGACATATATGCCATGTCATTTGGAAATCTCTGGGTACTGGCCAATCCCCTCTCTCTCTCTTTCTGGCACTATATCCCATCATGGGATTTGGCCGCCTCAAACGAGGTTTCATAATCAAATTTTCATTTCGGATAATGAGTGATTAATTCATTGATCCTAAAACCAGCCGTGAAATTTTTTCCTTGTCACCACCGGGAATCGAACCTCTCGCTGGAGCAAGCATGCTGATCACTTTGCCACCAGGGCGGCTGGGGGATAATTTTTATTTGTTTAGGATGTCTTAAGCTAACTAGAGATATATAACATATCGGTCGGAAATCTCTGGGTACTGGCCAATCCTCAATACAGTGAATGTGTAAATTCCATTTGCAAAGATTGATCAAGTTCGGGGTCAATAACAAATGGGTTTACCACATCGTATTAAAGTGGGGATAATTTTAATTTGTTTATGATATAAGATATATTATATTAAGCTAACTGGACATTAGCGGCGTTTTCTAGTGATGTTCTGCTCGTTCGCCGAACGACAGTTCGATTTTTATTCGAATTCTAAAAGTTTTATTTTTAGTGAGTTTTTGATTTTTATTCGAATTCTAAAAGTTTTATTTTTATTACAGAAAATTTTATTTTTAAAATTTTTTATTTTAAATTATAGTTTTTCTAATATTATTTTCTTAATTAATTACTATTATTTTAATTATTTTGGGCGATCAAAATCCGAAGCAGAACATCTTGAGAGCACAACCAGGAAACGCCACTGGTATGATAATACTTGATATAAATAAAATAAAAAATTGTTGTGTAAGTGTATTGTATAACCCATTTAAATTGCATAGCCCACGCAGTTTGATGACAATTTTTCCTCTTGTTTTGTTACTCTTCATAACATTACTTACTATGGTTATAGTCAACTATAAAATCATAAGTCACTTTCACGTTATATCGAATTTGATTAATACCTGTCGTTTATAAATAAAAATAAATGTCACAATTTTATTGCATTCACTTTAAACTAATTAAATAATGTACTATCCTGTTTTTATTTGATTATTTATGTGTGCTTTCATTGTTTTGGTTTATTTTTGATTGTTTGCCGACACAAGACAATTATGATAATCAAATAATAACAACAACAACCGCACAACGAAATTAATATCTAACCTTGATCTTGATTTTTTTTATATTACAGCTTTTTATTTTTATAGATTGTTCAACAGCGCAACATTTTGGGTGCATTATTCCAGAACCGGCAAAAAACCACTACTCATGAACTAAAAAAAAAAATAAAAAAAAAAAAAAAACAAAAAAAAATCCCTTCCAAGTGACCATCCAGTGACCGCCAAACCAATAGGCGAGATCGTAACAGTATATTTGGTTAAACCTTAATCCTTGTCTCTTGGCGTAAAAAATATTACCAACACCTAAATGCTTTTTTTACAATTATATTTACAAAAATTTAATGCTACACGGAAACAAAAAACGGAAACATATTTGAAAATAATGCCAATTGTAATTTAACAAAATATTAAACTTAAACTTGATAACAGTAAAATATTGAAACATTTCCGTCAGAGGAAAACATAGATTAGACTTTAGAGATTAGAGACGGAAGAATTTAGTTTGTCTTTTACGAGATTTTCAATTTATTTTTTATATTTTTTATTAAACACAAAAGAGGTTAAAATAATATAGAAGACGTAAAATATTAGTACTATCTATATATGTATTTAAAGCCACCAAGCACAATTTAAAATGAATGCTGTAAAAAGGAAATTTTTTCTCTCCTGTGGGGAAACGAAATAAGGAAAGCAAAAAAGAAAATCCATTATCCATTAATGGAAATATGGTATTTTGTTTCTTATCTTTTCTTGGTACACGAGTACATACAACAAAAAGGAATCTGTTTATTTTTACAATACAATGTTCGGTTCTTGTTCCTAAGACATAATTAATATTGAAAGTTTCACAAGTAACCTTTTTAACACAATCAATTCCTTTTTTCTGTGTCGGTTACAACTCCTTCCAGCGCTGATGTAATGAATGTTAAAATAATTTTGTTTTATTTCATTTTAAAAGTTAGTCTTTTTATGGTGCATAGTTATAGGGTTTTAAATACATAGTTCGTTGGCTTATTATTGTATTTGTTAGAAGTTTATCAGAAAGAACAACATTTTTTTTGCTGTACACGACACATTTTATTGTGTACAGAGCTTAAAAAAGTTTTGTTATAAATTAAAGTAGTTAACAGAGAAATTTAATGTATTGTAAAAGTGCTGAATTTTTCGAACAACTTTTAACAAGCTCCAATAAAATATTATTTTCATGGATTGGACGGATAATTATATTACGGTAGTTTAAAAAAAGGCAAACTAATTTCAAATAATTTATTTTCGCTAGAACCTTAACACGGTTTAACTTCATCTTAGTTCTAGAAAGGTGAACGATCCTATAGATACATAGTTCGGAGCAGAAGTATTAAGGGGCAGGGGCCTGAAAACTATTGTCAGCGGGAAAAACTGGATAAGACCAGTATGAAACAGAGAAGAAACGCTACCACTTATCCTTTAATAACAGGCATTATGCTGAGTTTGAGATTAAATGCTGCACGATGTCAGTTTGGAGGCAGGCGACCACAAAATCTGGCTGGTATCAGCATATATGAACCGATAAAAGGATGCTCTACCAAATAACGTTGGGAAGCTAATTTTAAAGGCAGACTAGAGATAAATTGGTGTTCTAATAGGATGTCAGGCGAATTTACATCAGAAAAAGTCGTTATCAGGAACATCAATGAAAGCAATATTGGATAAGAACCAACTTTTGTTGCGGAAAACAGGCGGGAAGAGCTAGGAGTGACTCTCGTCTTTGACACTATCTTTTGTATGGAAAGTGTCGAAGGAACATTCCTTTCTGGATCATTGATACTTATCTTTCCTCTCGTCTTAGGAAATTTTTAACTCCCAGTTATCATTAACCGGATGGACATCTTTACGTGTGGAATATTTGGAGCTTTTTTAAACTCACTTCCGATGAAACTTTGAAGGTTCTATGGAGGTCAACACGTATCGGAAACCCCATAATTTAGACACACAGGGGATACCGTTGACAAAAACGTATCCTGTAAGCGATTAACCAATATGAAGAAAAACGTGTGTTTTAAACCGATCTCTGGTATATAACTAGAAATTGGAAATAAGTCAGGTGGGTTTTTATACCGAAACCGGGGAAAAGTTCACATGGCTACCCAAAGGACCTGAGACCCATAACACAGAATATATCAAAAACGACCGTTAGAAACCTTTTTTTGACAATACTCTTAAAATAGTTTCCACGTTCGCCAATAGATGACTCTAAATTAAAAAAAAATCATGTTGTAAGTTTTTAGTAGTGTAAAAATAAATCCTCTCTTTTCGACTTCAGTCAAATTGTTCACGATCATTGGCCCACCAATGATTATTAATGAAAGTGATTCGGTTGCGGCTAAAAATTTAGCACGGGCACAGAATATACTATATATTCTTTGGCACGGGTATCAAACATTTTTGATTGGATATGCCCAGATTGAGTAAAAAATATTGTCTCCACAGATTACGTGATCAGAATCTACCACACTGACAGTCCATCGTTGCTCAATTCAGCCTACAAGGAAATCCAATTTCTTTGAATTCGTCATCAAGCTATATCAGAATGAATTTAATTCATGCGACATCGGCATAATTACCCCTAGCAGTCAACAGTGTCGCGTTCAAGGGTCTGACATGGTAGCCTCAAGTGTTGCGTCTCGAAGAATTCCAGGGACAAGACACATTATACTCATTCCAACCGTACGCTTAACGAAACAATGGCGATTAAAGACAGGCAAAACGCTATTGAATCTTCGGTAATTCCTACTTATTGTGCATAGGCAAAAATTGGCGGTAGTTATTCTGTTCAGAACAACACTTATGGCGAATGTAGTATACGAAGATTCGAGGACGCGGTATATCGGTATTTTACGGGACCCTTCAGTTAAGTACTAAGATTTATGATGCCAAATATCCTCATAATACATTTAAATAATTTTACTCGGATGGTTGCATGACAGTTTGGAAACGCTATCGATTATTTCAATTTTGAAATCGAATTCCTGATATTAACGTTTTTGGATCGTATTCTTTAAGAGTTCCATAGCTTTCAATGGAGGGCTAGGCTACTTCAGTTTTCTTTCAATGTAGCTGATACATTCTAATAGTTTAGATCTTTAGTTAGTTTAAATATGGTTTAGATTTTAAGAATAACAGCATACGGTTGGTGCAGTCAAAATCAAAGTGACATTAAATTGAGAGAGCCAACTGAGAGGAAATTTTAGATGTACTCTGCGAAGATTTTATAATCGATATACATTTTTTGAAAACTACTAGCGCTATCTATTATTTACCATTTAAACACATTTACCACCCCTATTTTTATGTAAAAGGTCAAATTTTCGAGTCAAAAGACATTCATATAAAAATGGAGTTATGTACGTCGCTTCTGTATATATTCTGTTAAGTTTATTAGACGTATGCATTCAAGCTAGACGCAGTTTCAACATTCTTATTGCAGAATGTGGTCTGTGAATACAGTCTAATTTCCTAGTATGCATGATAGGAAAATCGCTAGACTCGCATAAATTAACATTTCTCGATGTTGATGGTCGCTTTAATAAAGTAAAATCTACGGCAGACAATGGAGGATTGTCAATGGAGGATGGGCCACCATTCACCAAGGAACAAATTAATCAATAAACCTAAGCTTCTTAGCAGGTGGCTAGAGGTACACCGTAATATTGTGTTAAGCCCCCATTCTTTGATACATCTACGGATACTGTTATAGCTGGAAAGGGGGAGGGGAAGTAGTTGCATATGCTGGAGATGTAAAGTGATAGCTACTCAAGACAAAGATGGTCTTATGTAATAAGAAATAGAAAATTCTAAATGTTGCCTCTCCTACTTTAAACGGTACTAAATTCATCTTTACAGATAAAGCGAGATATCTGAGCACTTTTTGGACAGTAAACTGCTTTTAGAAATGGAAAGGTAATGCCACTTAGAAAGTTACTTACATATGGAAATAGGGGAGAAGATGATGCTGTATAAGATAGCAGAAAATTTCCAACAGAAAAAATTTGTTTTGCTATTCACCGCTAGAGGCATCACAATCACAAAAATGAAATTTTTTCTGCTGATATTTTTTGAGCAGCAGAAAGTTTTTGAAATTTTTATGCAAATTATAGATTCTCAGCAGAACGTTTTATGAAAAATCAAAGAATTTATGAAAATGAAGAGAAAATATATGTTTAAAGGTTTTGAAGCGATGAAAAATTTTATTTAAAAAATGATTTGCGTATGTAGTGTGTAAGGACTCTCAAAATATAATAAAATTACTATAATCATCATTATGCAAATACAGGGCAACATCAAACAAATCGACATCGTTTAAAGCACTCCATACAATTCTGTAGTCATTTTGATGTGAATGTTTTCAGTTTTTTAGCAAAAGTGTTAGAAAAACTCCCCTGGGTAACTACCCTGGGTGTATGTTTTTATGTTAGCTGAGATCATAAACTACATACATGAGCAACATAAGATTCACACCTGGTGTCAGTAGCCTTCCATATATTTTTAAAGTCATTTTAATGTGAAATGTTTTCAGTTTTTTAACAAGCAGTACTTTCAAGAAATGGAGACATTTGCAAAAAACTTTAGATGAGCGTTTTGATTAGAAATTAACATCTCACCGATCATATGTTAAGGTAACCAAAACGATAATAATTGCAGAAAAATATAATTTAGGATACAATTCTTGTTTCAGACATTAGGACAACTTTTAGTATTGTTGCACCACCTTTCATGCTAACATTCAAAGTCCCGGGTCAAATTTTTCACCGAATGGCTCACTTCTCCCTTGCTCGAATGAGTCGCCAAAGTTCTTGTAAATTTGGCGAAGCACTACCAAGGATCTCTGAGACATATCGACGCCCTGCCCGTTGATCCAACACAAAAGTCTGCGATGAACTATAAATAATGAGAAATAATGATACGTGTAAGGCAAACTAATCCAATAAAGTACAAGCCAGCTCTTCCATTAGTCGATATGTATGCCAAAATCGAACGTGAGCATTTTTTGTACATTACGCTGAATCAAACAAAGCTTCCCGTTGATGATTACGCCAACTTTCTGGTTGCCATGGCCAACGACGGTGATGTAGCTAATATTGGTAAATTTGTATGCAGAAATTTGCCCAAGATGGCGCATGACGTACGTTTGAGCCGACGTTTTAACAAAGAAAAAACAACATATTTGGGAAAGCTCGCTGTTGAATGTACTCCATCAAGTGGCAATAAATAGGACTTCCGCAAGCCCTTATATTCCTGTAGATTTAAAAACCACTAGCTGATGAATCAAGAACACGTCTGTGAACAATTTAATAATTTTAAAAATGGCAATACACACATGCTGTATAAGATAGCGAAATTTTGACAGCGGAAAATAAGAGATTACGCTACTCGCCGCAAGTGGCAGCACTATCACTAAAGAGAATTAATTTTGTTATGTAATTACCAGCGGAAATTTTTTATTCATTATGTATATATGTTTTCACTAAATAAAATATCTCAGCGGAATAAAATATTAAAAGTGTTCCTTAAAATGGCAAATTTATGGATCTCCGAAGTAAAGGAACTCGGTATATGAAATGTTGAAATTTAACAATATTCCGTCTTTCCGGCATTTCTTCCACTAGTAACCAATATTTTTGGTTGTTTTTCTAATAGCTTAGACTATGCTAAGACTATATGGAAAATTTGGGGAAAAATCATGGACTAGAATTTTCACTAGAATGTTTTGATTTTCTGCGGCCAAATAAGTTTTTTTCAGTTTTTGGCCAAAATCTCAAAAACTTCCACTAGTAACCAATAGTTTCGGTTGGTTTTCTAATAGCTTAGGTCATACTGAAACTACATATATGGAAAGTTTAAGGAAAATTCATGGACCTAAGCTATTAGAAACACAACCGAAAGTATTGGCTACTAGTGGAAGTTTTTGAGATATTGGCCAAAAACTGAAAAAAACTTATTTGGCCACAGAAAACCGAAAAATTGTAGTGAAAGTTCTAGTCCATGAATTTTCCTTAAATTTCCCATACAGTCTCAGTATGACATAAACTATTAGAAAACCAACCGAAACTATTGGTTACTAGTGGAAATTTTTGAGATATTGGTCAAAAACTGAAAGTAAATTATTTGGCCGCAGAAAATGGCTACCCGAATTAAGAAAAGTTGAATTAAGAAAAGTGTTTTTTCTGAATTTAAATAAACTGAATGAATTAAAAACATTATGAAAATGATTTAAGAAAAGTTGATAGAAATGAAATAACAAAAGTTGACTTAATATGTGCACTTCTTAATTCATTTTCAAAATATTTTAAGAAAAGTAAAAAAACTGAAATAAAATATGTTAGTTTTTAAAAATTATTTAGGAAATGATTTTAGAAAAGTATTCAAAAAATATGTAATTAAATTTTTCACAGAAAATTTTGAAATTTTTAAATTTTTTTTTTTACTTAGATTAAAATTATAAATAAGTCATTTTGAAAATGAAATAAAATGTGTATTTAAAATCGAAATAAAACGTAAAAATGTACTACATTAAAAACCCGATTATCCGGCATACAATTAACCGAAACACTTAGTTAACCGGAATTTTAATTTTGAGGAAGTTTTTTTTTTGCTTTTTTCTCTTTCATATTCATTTTGAAAGTTGCAATTGTTTTTTGCACATTTTTATTAACGAAAGCATTAGTTGAAAATTTTGAATGGCTTTAATTTTCAGGTTACAGTAAAAGCCCGATTATTCGGCATCCAATTATCCGGAACATTAGTTAACCGGAATTTTAATTTTGAGGAAGTTTTTTTTTTGCTTTTTTCTCTTTCACACCCATTTTTTAATTCATTTTCAAATTTGCAATTATTTTTTGCACATTTTCTTTAATGAAAGCATTAGTTGAAAATTTTTCATAGGTTTAATTTTCATATTACAGTAAAAGCCCGATTATCCGGCATCCAATAATTAACCGGAACACTCAGTTAACTTGAATTTTAATTTTGGGGAAGTTTTTTTTATTCTTTTCTCTTTCATATGCATTTTTAATTGTTTTTCAAATTTGCAATTGTTTTTTGCACATTTTCATTAATGAAAGCATTAGTTGAAAATTTTGAATGGCAATTTTCAGGTTACAGTAAAAGTCCGATTATCCGGAACACTAACCGGAATTTTAATTTTTAGGATATTTTTTTTGCTTTTTTTGCTAAATAATAACATAAAATTAGTAAAAACCCAAAGGAAAGCCGTTTTCCCTTTAGTTTTTTTGGGAATTTGATGTGATTTATTTAAATTCTCCACAAAAAGCTTAACTAACAAAGTGGGAAATTAATTTTTAAATAATAACATAGAATTAGGAAAACCCAAAGGTAAGCCGTTTTGCCTTTAGTTTTTTTGGGAATTTGATGTGATTTTTAGATTCTCCACAAAAAGCTTAACTAATAAAGTGGGAAATTTCTAAATAATAACATAGAATTAGGAAAAACCCAAAGGAAACCTGTTTCCCCTTAGTTTTTTGGGAATTTGATGTGATTTTTAGATTCTCCACAAAAAGCTTAACTAAAAAAGTGGGAAATTTCTAAAAAAAACGTTTTCCCTTTAGTTTTTTGATGTGATTTTTAGATTCTCCACAAAAAGCTTAACTGAAAAAGTGGGAAATTTCTAAAAAAACGTTTTCCCTTTAGTTTTTTTAGTTTTTTAGATTCTCCACAAAAAGCTTAACTAAGAAAGTGGGACATTTCTGAAAAACGTTTTCCCTTTAGTTTTTTGGGAATTTGATGTGATGTTTAGATTCTCCACAAAAAGCTTAACTGAAAAAGTGGGAAATTTCTAAATAATAACATAGAATTAGGAAAAACCAAAGGAAAGCCGTTTGTTCTTTAGTTTTTTGGGAATCTGATGTGATTTTTAGATTCTCCACAAAAAGATTAACTAAGATAGTGGGAAATTTCTGAAAAACGTTTTCCCTTTAGTTTTTTGGGGATTTGATGTGATTTTTAGATTCTCCACAAAAAGATTAACTGAAAAGTGGGAAATTTCTAAATAATAACATAGAATTAGGAAAAACCCAAAGGAAAGCCGTTTTCCCTTTAGTTTTTTGGGAATTTGATGTGATTTTTAGATTCTCCACAAAACGCTTAACCAAAAAATTGGGAAATTTCTAAATAATAACATAGAATTAGGGAAAACCCAAAGGAAAGCCGTTTCCCTTTATATTTTTTGGGAATCTGATGTGATTTTTAGATTCTCCACAAAAAGCTTAACCGAAAAAGTGGGAAATTATTTTTTTTATTATTCGGAGATTCACAGAAAATACACTTCACTTTACTTTTTTTTCTGTTTTGTGCATTATTCTATTTGAATTGAATATGTAAAGTCGTATTACAGTTAAGTTAGTGAAATATTGAATATATTCTTCCGGGATATTCTTCCGCATTCCGGACGACAGAGCTTTTAGTAAAGTATATTTTATGTGAATTCCCGAATAATAAAAAAAATAATTTCCCTTGTGAAAGAGAATTTTCCCTTGCAAAAAAGATTCCTAAAATTAAAATTCCGGTTAACTGAGTGTTCCGGATAATTGGATGCCGGCAAAATGTGCAAAAATCAATTGCAAATTTGAAAATGAATTAAAAAATGCATATGAAAGACAAAAGAAAGAGAGAAAAGCAAAAAAATTCCTAAAAATTAAAACTCCAGTTATAACTGTGTGTTCCGATAAATTGTATGCCGGATAATCGGGCTTTGACTGTAATATGAAATTAAAGCCATTCAAAATTTTCACCTAATCCTTTCATTAATAAAATGTGCAAAAACGCAAATTTCTAAATGAATTAAAAAATGTATGTTTTAATTCACAATTAATACACAAATAATAATTCACAAATGAAATTTATCTATTTAATTTTTTATGTTTTCATTTTTCTCTACAATACAACAAAAAAACTGTAAGAAAAACATTTTCTTAAAAACATTAAATTTCACATGCATTTCTTTGTTATTGAAAACAAATGTAAATTTTATGTTTATAATGTGAAATATCCAAACCTTTTTTTACACGGTGATACGTGCCAACCGTGTAAAAAAATCAGCGTTCATAGAAACACCACTTTTTTTAATTCTCTTTTCTTAATTCATCTTTTCTTAATTTAGGGAGCGTGACGAAGCAATTATTATTAATAAAAATAAATAAAACAACAAAAAAAAAATATGTAAAAATAAAAAAAAATAAAAATGTCCCGTCAAAAATTTAGCTTTTTAGCTTTTCCCTCCTAATAACTATTACAGCGAGTTCATACGACGGATAAAAATCTCGGATTTTACTATCCCATCGTTTTAACCAATTACATCACGTAAATTATACAACGGGCACGCCTCTTTTCATATAAAAAAGTTGAAAATATTGAAAACAAAATCTAGGATAAAAAAATCCGAGATTTTTATCCGTCGTATGAACTCGCAGTTAATAAACAATCCTGCATTTAAAAATTTTAAAAGTGTATACTCCTTACCTGAAACTTTAGCCTAATAATCTTCCATTCATTTTGAAAATGAATTAAGAAAAGTGGGCAAAACATGAAATAACATAAACGTATTTTAAATCAATTTGAAAATGAATTAAGATAAATTTTCTAAAAAATGAAATAAGATGTGCATTTTTTAATTCATTTTGAATTGAGTTTTTTTTGTTGTAATTACTTTTTTAAATTCAGGAAATTTGTTCAAAATACGAATTAAAATAAGTGGAAATTTTTCATACAAATACCACTTTTTTTAATTCACTTTTCTTAATTCAACTTTTCTTAATTCAAGTAGCTGCAGAAAATCAAAAAAATTTAGTGAAAATTCTAGTACATAAATTTGAGCCAAATTTTCTTAAATAAATGTTAAATTTTAAGGGTAGACATTGAATGTGAACCACACCTAAATGTCAAGTTTTTTTCTGCAAATATCAAATATTTCTCAATTTCAGACTAACTCAATTTGAACCATGGAAAGATACACAATCGAGCAACGCGTTAAAGTTATTCAGGCATATTATGAAAATGGGCGTTCAAATCAAAATGCATATCGTGCACTTCGTGATTTTTTCGGTCAATTAAATCGTGCAAAAATTTGAGCAAACCGGGTCTCTAGGAGATTTCAAAACACCAGTGCATGCTCGTACAGCTCGTACTGCAGAAAATATTGCTGCTGTTCGTTATAGTGTGGCTGAAGAGCCGTCCACCTCAACTCGTCGTCGTGCCCAACAATTGCACCTCTCACGCTCGCCGTTGATGAACATTATGCATAAAGACTTGCATTTATAAGCTTATAAGGTGCAATTGACTCAAGAACTAAAGCCTCTTGACCATTCCAAACGTCGTCAATGGTCAGAATGGTGGCAAGAAATGGCAACAGTGGATGATCAATTTTCGGAGAAAATCATCTTCAGTGATGAGGCACATTTTCACCTCAGTGGACTCGTCAATAAGCAGAATTGCCGCATTTGGGCGAATCATAATCCAAGAGTGATTGTCGAAAAACCAATGCACCCACAAAGAGTGACTGTTTGGTGCGGTTTATGGGCTGGCGGCATCATTGGGCCGTATTTTTTTTATCGTGAGATGATAACGAGCTTTATATGGCCCGAATTGGAAGATATGGATGTAAACGATATGTGTTTTCGACAGGACGGTGCCAGTTGCCACACAGCTAAGGAAATAATGGCTCTTTTGCGCAACAAATTCAATGGCCGTGTTATCTCACGTGGTGGCGATGTCAATTGGCAGCCAAGATCATGTGATTTGACACCGTTGGACTTCTTTCTTTGGGATTATTTGAAAGAAAAGGTGTACGTCGATAAGCCAGCAACAATTCAAGAGCTAAAGGATGAGATAATTCGGCACATTAACGGCATAGAACCTCAATTATGCCTAAGCGTCATCGAAAATTTGGACCATCGGATGGAGGTGTGCCACCGAGGTCGCGGCGGCCATTTGGCCGATATTTCGTTCCATACATAATTGAACCATACCATATTATCATACTAAAAAGAATTGACAATAATTTCTTAAATAATTTGTGTTTTATTCAAAATCAACATCGGTCCTTAAAATTTAACCACCCTTTAGTCTCAGTATAACTTAAGCTATTAGAAAAACAACCGAAAGTATTGGTTACTAGTGGAAGAAATGCCGGAAAGACGGAATATTGTTAAATTTCAACATTTCATATACCGAGTTCCTTTACTTGGGAGATCAATCAATTTGCCATTTTAAGGATCACTTTTAATATTTTATTCCGCTGAGATGGTTTAAGTGAAAAAATATATACATAATGAATAAAAAATTTCCGCTGGTATAATTACAAAATTAATTCGCTTGCGGCGAGTAGCGTAATCTCTTATTTTCTGCTGCTTTGATCACCCTATGGTTTAAGAAATAACTAATCCAAAAGTAGTTGTATATCTGTTCTACTTGCAATGCTTTAGAAAGCCATAAACCAAATTTATAATCATTTGAACAAACATAAAACTATTTGCAGTTTGTTTATCGGCAATCAACAACCCCCAATAAGATAAAAGTATTTGCATTATGTATACAAAATAAGCGCCAGACAAAAACAACTGTAGCAGAGTAGTGAAAATGCAATAAATTTCCATTAGGTGTGTGCTTTGTATGGTAAACAATAACAAAAGCGTTATGTACAATTCAGATATAGGAGTAAACCCAACACCTTTTACCGACCGCGCAATTAAATTGATATACAACATGAAGTGAAATGGGGGTGGTTTGATTTGATCGATAAAAAAACTGAGTAGAAATGTTTACATGTAACACGTCATACATATATACGTATATAAGTCAAAAGCTGTATGATGTAATAAACACTTCGAATTACCACAGAATTGCCTTTACAATGAAAATGGTAAACCAACCGTTAACAATTGTACTGTGATAAGGATCGCATTGTTTTAAAACCTTATTTTGGGTGCCTCGTTATTTTTTTTTTTTGTAATGGAATCGAAAATATAAAGAGCAGAGAGGAAAAAGCTTTTCTTTCCAAAAAAAAAAAAACGTTAAACAATAGCCTAATTTCGTTCTTTTTTTGTGTATGTGTGTGTGTATATAAATTTACGCAGAAGTGTCTACTTAACAATACATCCAATTTGACATGATTATTTTCGTCGTTTTTCCATTTATTTCCATTCATTGTGTACAGCTGTGAATAGAGCTTTTATCCAGCTTATTTTTTTTAATGTATACCTACTCGTCGCCTCGTGATTTTTTCCATTTTCTCATTTCGGGTCTTCGGTTGTATTCCCAATTCCCATTGTGTTTGGTATTAATGAAATGAGCTTTTATATCAACAGCGGCGAAACTTTTCATTGTTTGCCTGCGCATTTTTTTTTATACATATTTAATAATTTAATAAGAAAGCTTTTTTTTAATATTACAACAACAAAAATATATATAATTAGAATATAGAAAGGTATATGCGAGTACCCCTATATATCATATCGGGTTTATGCCCAATAAATTTCACTTGAAATTAAATTAATTTTCGAATATTAATTACACGTATAATAAATGTCAACATTACACGAGATTTATTATATTAAATTGTTTGGTATAATTAATTATAATTTGATGTCAATAAACAAATTAATTAATTATTAAAATATTATATTATTGTTGAGCTTTTACGATGGCAAGATGACATATGATGTTGTGTACGTTAAAAAGTCTATAAAATGTTTATCGGTAATTAACTCACACCCGTCGACACCATAAAAATGTTAAATAATTTGGTATGTCGAAATTCTTCACCTTCTTTATATACGTACATCAACAACCCACAAATATTTTGTAATTAATTTAGTTTTGCAAATACTAATAATAGTGACAAATTAGTTTCTTGTGGTTGGAAATGATTTTAATGTGTTGTTGGTATATTAAGAAAATATAGATGGAAATTACTATTAACATACTTCACGTTGGAAAGTTAAAATTCAACTGATGTACTTCAACAGGTGTTTTTTTTTTTAATTTTATGTTTATTTAGAAATACAGCAAGGTGCATATGAATATAATTTCAGTAAAATCAATACAAAAATTTAATTTTTAATTTTTTTAATTGTTTTTTTCTCAATGTTAAACTTTTCACCATCATAGCAAAAATGTAAAATGCTTCCATTCTAGCTGCCACTTTCGGTATACAGATTTCCATCAAATTTCGCAACTATCTACCAATTAATGGAACAAGTTTTAGCATGAAGTTTATTTTATTCCTAATAGTTGTTCCGCCTAGACTATAGAGATGTGCAATTTTGGTGAACTGAGAAGCTCTTTAGAAAGCTGCCACTTCTGGTGAACCGATGTTGGCCATAAATCACTGTAATCTCCTAATTAATAAGTGTGAAGTTTCATTCCGATCAATCAATACGTGTATTTGCAAGTGTGCAGGGCCGAATTTTTAATGAAAACATTCTTTGGTCAATAATCGTCATTTCCGCTTAAATTTTGGAAACTGATCTGAACCGAACGATATTGTTGCAAAATTAATTAATAATCTTTTACTTCACAACCCATTTTCTCACAAATTGTATACTTTTCATAATGTTTGCGAAAAACGAAAAAGTCCTATGGAGGCTGCCACTTCCGGTATACCAATTTCAGCTAAAGACCATCGGGATTTCCCAATTAATGGTAGAAGCTTAAGTGTGAAGTCTTATCTCAACCCGCCAGGTTCAAAGAAGCTACAGACAATTAGACTCTACGAGTAGATGGTAATTGCTTCTAGTTATCCTCACGGGTGGTAAACTCTTCCACACCCTCAGTTTAAAAGGTAGCCCAATGCCTCCTTTGATTCACTCATGCAAAAATTGCGGTTATATGATTCCAAAATATATTCACGCTCGATATGATTTCGATAATTAGTCTTCAGATTAACAGATCAATTCTTTGGTGAAACAATGATTGAATCAGAAATAAATATAGATTTTATAATTTTTAGCCAGTTATTTTATTCAATAATAATTAATATCAATATTCAAATGTAATTAATTAAAAAACGAATTTTTCAGTTTTTAAAAAACAAAACTTTATCAAAGCTTGCTCAAACACGTAAGTACCAGTGGCGTTTCCTGGTTGTGCTCTCAATCTGTTCTGCTTCGGATTTTGATCACATAAAATAATTAAAATAATAGTTATTAATTAAGAAAATAATATTAGAAAAACTATAATTTAAAATAAAAAATTTTAAAAATAAAATTTTCTGTAATAAAAATAAAACTTTTAGAATTCGAATAAAAATCAAAAACTGTTTAGTCGTTCGGCGAACGAGCAGAACATCACTAGAAAACGCCGCTGATGTCCAGTTAGCTTAATATAATATATCTTGTATCATAAACAAATAAAAATTATCCCCATTTTAATACGATGAGGTAGACCCATTTTTATTGACCCCGAAGATATTCAATCTTTGCAAATGGAATTTACACATTCACTGTATCGAGGATTGGCCAGTACCCAGAGATTTCCGACCGACATGTTATATGTCTCTAGTTAGCTTAAGACATCCTAAACAAATAAAAATTATCCCCATTTTAATACGATGAGGTAGACCCATTTTTATTGACCCCGAAGATATTCAATCTTTGCAAATGGAATTTACACATTCACTGTATCAAGGATTGGCCAGTACCGAGAGATTTGCAAATGACATGGCATATATGTCTAGTTAGCTTAAGATATCCTAAACAAACAAAAATTATCCCCATTTTAATTCGATGAGGTAAACCTATTTGTTATTGACTCCGAAGGTGTTCAATCTTTGCAAATGGAATTTACACATTCACTGTATCAAGGATTGGCCAGTACCGAGAGATTTGCAAATGACATGGCATATATGTCTAGTTAGCTTAAGATATCCTAAACAAATAAAAATTAACCCCATTTTAATACGATGAGGTAGACCCATTTTTATTGACCCCGAAGATATTCAATCTTTGCAAATGAAATTTACACATTTATTGAATCAAGAATTGGCCAGCACCCAGAGATTTCCAAATGACATGGCATATATGTCTAGTTAGCTTAAGATATCCTAAACAAATAAAAATTAACCCCATTTTAATACGATGAGGTAGACCCATTTTTATTGACCCCGAAGATATTCAATCTTTGCAAATGGAATTTACACATTCACTGTATCGAGGATTGGCCAGTACCCAGAGATTTCCGACCGACATGTTATATATCTCTAGTTAGCTTAAGACATCCTAAACAAATAAAAATTATCCCCATTTTAATACGATGAGGTAGACCCATTTTTATTGACCCCAAAGATATTCAATCTTTGCAAATGGAATTTACACATTCACTGTATCAAGGATTGGCCAGTACCGAGAGATTTGCAAATGACATGGCATATATGCCTAGTTAGCTTAAGATATCCTAAACAAATAAAAATTAACCCCATTTTAATACGATGAGGTAGACCCATTTTTATTGACCCCGAAGATATTCAATCTTTGCAAATGGAATTTACACATTCACTGTATCGAGGATTGGCCAGTACCCAGAGATTTCCGACCGACATGTTATATATCTCTAGTTAGCTTAAGACATCCTAAACAAATAAAAATTTTCCCCATTTTAATACGATGAGGTAGACCCATTTTTATTGACCCCGAAGATATTCAATCTTTGCAAATGGAATTTACACATTCATTGAATCAAGGATTGGCCAGCACCTAGAGATTTCCAAATGACATGGCATATATATCTAGTTAGCTTAAGATATCCTAAACAAACAAAAATTATCCCCATTTTAATTCGATGAAGTAAACCTATTTGTTATTGACTCCGAAGGTGTTCAATCTTTGCAAATGGAATTTACACATTCACTGTATCAAGGATTGGCCAGTACCGAGAGATTTGCAAATGACATGGCAAATATGTCTAGTTAGCTTAAGATATCCTAAACAAATAAAAATTATCCCCATTTTAATACGATGAGGTAGACCCATTTTTATTGACCCCGAAAATATTCAATCTTTGCAAATGGAATTTACACATTCATTGAATCAAGGATTGGCCAGCACCCAAAGATTTCCAAATGACATGGCATATATGACTAGTTAGCTTAAGATATCCTAAACAAATAAAAATTATCCCCATTTTAATTCGATGAGGTAAACCTATTTGTTATTGACTCCGAAGGTGTTCAATCTTTGCAAATGGAATTTACACATTCACTGTATCAAGGATTGGCCAGTACCGCGAGATTTCCAAATGACATGACATATAGGTATAGCAGTGGCGTGTCCTGGTTGTGCTCTCAAGGTGTTCTGCTTCGGATTTTGATCACCCGAAATAATTAAAATAATAGTAATTAATTAAGAAAATAATATTAGAAATTTATAATAAAAATAAAATTTTCTGTAATAAAAATAAAACTTTTAGAATTAGAATAAAAATCAAAAATTGTTTAGTCGTTCGGCGAACGTGTAGAACATCACTAGAAAACGCCGCTGGTAAGTACCTACATTTTGTTCATTCTGAATCAACTAGAAATAACCACAATAACGTTAGTCAGAAGTAAATAATCTTGATGTTTGAGCAGCAATAAATGCGATTTAGTGACACGTGGTTTGGTGACAATGGAGACGTTTCAATAAGGCGCGGTTCGGCTGATGTTTTCCCGCTGGTATCTAGCACTGGCTAATATTTGGTACTGGATAATGGTGTTTCTTATTCACTCAATTAACACAAAAAAATTATTTAAAAAATAATCTTGAAAATTTATATGTTTATTTCACAGTTTTGAATGTTCAATTTCTCAAAAATAAGTGACCGAGATGGTAAATTTTTACAATAAAAATGATAAGTTACAGGGTGTATTTAAATATAATATCCCGATTATGTACTAAATTCCTTACCATTATAAATACACCATTTCATTCAACTCTACCCTTATCGACGATACAATTTACCTAAGAGCAATTTGAATACCGAAATTTATCTATTAAAATAGTAGTGAGTGGACAAGTAATTGTTATATAGGAATCGCACTACTGTTGATAAACAATTGTCAACAAACGTCAGCAATGGTAAGTTTAGTTTATAAATTAGGATAAATCAAGTGATTCTCAAATGTTTAAGGAAATTAATTATTAAAAATTTTGAGGATCATTTGATTTTTCCTTTACAATCACATATGTGTTTGATTAGTTAATTGAAAATAATACAAAATAAATTTTGTTTAGGTGTTTAATAGGGTTACAATACAATGGAAAATACAGTAACAATGAAATTTACAGCATTGAATTGAGATACGATAAGTATTGTAAATTTAATCAATTTGTTTAAACTAATTTTGTCATTTACTATCAGGTGAAGTGATTGCAGCTGAATTTGGACAAGAAGGTTGTAACTCTTTATCGAAAGCAGATCTTAAACCTAGTATTTTGGTAATATATTATTCCATTTGCTCTATCGTGACACATGGGGTATTTTCGTTTATTCATTCCGAACATTCTGAACGTTTTAAAATTGACAGTAGTCGTACTTTTATTCATTCTATGTTTTCTATTCTTTTTTTTGTCTATTCTTTCATTCATTCGGGATTTTCAGAACGCATTCTTTTTGATCTACATCAATAGGTAGAACAAAAAGAATATTCTGTTTTGAAATGTCAAGTTGTGATAGTGCGTGTGCAAATAATTTATTTTTTCTTGTTTTTGATAAAACAACATAATATAATATGTATATGTATTATATATGTATATGTATATAATATTTCTATATTATCTATGGTTCAACAAAAGTAAATGCTGCAAAAATAAAAACAAGTCGCTGCTGTGACAAAGTATTCTGTTTATTCCATTTTAGTTCTTTTATTTCATTTCGTTCGGAATGTTCTTAGATGACGTGATCAATATTCTATTCCTTCTATTCTTTCTGAAGAATGAATTAATGAAAATACCCATGATAGCGGCTTTAAGCGTGCGACGCCATGTTTGAACCAAGCCATTGTACTTTGTGTTGTAGGCTGTAGTTCTTTTAAGCTGAAAACGAGAAGTTTCGAAAGAAGTTTCGTGTTTTTATAAAATAATTTTTTGCGTGTATTAATTTGGATATTTTTTAAAGTTTTTATTGTAAAATAATAAAAATAAATTTCATTTTTTTTTTACATAATTAGAATATTTCGCACAAAAATTATTTCGACAGAGTTCCACAAATCATCCCATTGAATTCAGAAAAAACAAATACAAATGGTTGAATACGAAAATAATATATGAAGCGGATGAACCAATGTCACCAAACCCCAAAATATATTAGAGATCGCAATTGGCAGTTTGTTTGACGAACTTGATCTTATTGAAGAAGATCCATTTTATAATATAGAAACAAAAATATATTGTTATCAAAAAAAAAACTAAAATTAATTTAAAATTTATATGCATTGTTTAATTGATTATAATAAATTACTGATAATTTTAATATTCGAAAATTTCCTTTGCAAGCTTCCTGGCTTTGACCTCTTTACAGATGTCCTGTTATGTATCGATGGTCTTGTAATAATTTCAAATTTCAAATGAACATGTACTATGGCAACTAGAATTTACAGGCGCAACTACAAATTTTAGATGTAATTTCAAGATCCTCAAAATGGTTTACTACATCATAAGTACAATGGCCTTCTGTGCAAAAACTATGTTATTTTGGTGCCAAAAACAAATTTTAATATAGCACAATTCTAATTGTGAAACTAATTAATTTAATTACACGCATAAAACATAATGCTTTTTAGAACAAACAAAATGTTAGCCACTTTTCAATATCAAATATTTTACGCAATACCCCATGTACGGAGTTTGAATGAATTATATTAAAAAAATAAAATTATGACTATATTAAAAAAATATTATATTAAAAAAATAAAATTATGTCAAAAACTCAAATTTCAACAATTTTTTTTTTGATAGGTAGTAAATATTTTCTAGTCGAAAGACAAATTTGAAATGAAATCGGTTTTGTGAAAAAAAAAAATTTTCCCAAACATTTTTTTATAGCGTTTATTTTTGTGTTAAGCCGCAGCCACACGTAAAATATGACAATTGACAAACTCTACTGTCTACACGATTTGTAGTATTTGTTTTTTCCTTTGCTCTTTCTTGAAAAATCGCTTTGAATTTGTCATTTGTTTTGTGGCTACACGATTTGTTATTTGAACAAATACGCCAATGTTGTTGTGTATTTGCATTCGTGTGACTGCGGGTTTAGTAGTAAGTTCCGATTCGTTCAACACAAAAAATTCGTGTTGAAAAATTACGCAAAACAAAATTTTAGTTAATAGGCACGGGAGAAAGAAAAGACGAAAATTTTGGTTGAATCACAACTCGTGTAAACTGGCGGATTGGGAGAAATATTTTCAAAACGTTTTTGCTTAAATTATATTTGTCAGGCCTACTGTAAATTAGTTTTGTATAAACATTAGCCGTATTTTGTTGAGAATTAAAATATTAGAGGTCAGGTTTCGAATTAACAAAGGAAACATTTCTTTTAACAAAGGAAACATTTTTAACATAGTTGGCTTACTTATCAGTAGTAATTATAGCTGCTTTGCTTTCGCAAAGCCGATTAGCTTTAATGTTAGAGGCCAATTTTGGTTTCAGCAATATTTGTTTATGAATTTTCAGTAACGAAAATATTTGTTCATCATAGTTGGCGAATTTATCAGTAGTAATTAAAGTAGAGTTGGCTTTTACATAAAACTAAAAAAAAAAAAGATTTTCATAAAACCGATTCAGATTACAATTACTACTGACAAAAAAGCCCATTATGATGAACAATTATTTTCCATTACTGGAAATTCAAAACAAATATTGCTGAAACCAAAATTGGCCTCTAACATTAAAGCTAATCGGCTTTGCGAAAGCAAAACAGCATGATTCCAATTCGAATTGTTTTATCCTTCAATTTTTTTGGATTTAGATGCAAGCGAAGTCGAAATTTATTACTACTGATAAATACGCCAACTATGATGAAAATGTTTTATTTGTTATGATAAATTCAGATACAAACACCTCTAATTCGAAACCTGACATATAATATTTTAATTCTCAACAAAATACGGCTAATATCGAAAACAAACTTGATTGAGACACTTTTGTTTCACAAATTTTTTATTGAGGACTGTTAAAGTTGGGAATGTGACATCTAGCGCATTAAAAGTAAGCATTAAGATTTTTTTTTATTTGAAATTTTAGCACGGCATACTTTATGAAAATAGAAATTAACATACAAAAATAGACCCAATAAGTTTAATTTTTTCCGTCAGATCCACTTGTAGTTGTCTATAGTGAAAACTAATTCCCATATCTTTGTTTCAAAATTATTTACAGGGTAGGCTAGAATTAGGCCACAGTTCAGTTGAAATAACACAATAAATAAGTTTTTCAGAATTTAACTTGATTAGTAGTTGCATTTTAATGACCTAACATTATGCAAAATGTGTCTAAGTTCCGTATCATTGGTCTGTGCATCTGCTATTGCTGTATATAGTCAATGACGTAAAATTTAAAGGTTTTGATATCTGAAATTCTAAATGCTTGAATACGCTGTATGCAACTTTCTATCATAAGCATTGTACCTCTGTTGTGTCTCATTTAAACGTACAGATATAAGAAATCTAATTTAAGCCAAATATTCGAAACATACCTACTGTTGTACCACTGCTCTCATCGCAAAATCGGATGCGTCAACCACTATTGACAAGCGAACTTTAACGGAGGGGTGTACAAGATGTGTGGCATGAAAAAAATTATCTTTACAATTGTTGAACGTCTCAATAGATGATGAAGTTCATTCAATTTGTGTTTTACTGTTCTTCTTGTAAGTTGTAACCTTTCAAGAAGTCCTTAAGCATAAAACACCTATAAAAGTTAATCATTCCCAAAAAACGTTTTTGCTTGACAAACTGTTACAAGTCGTTGAAAATCTTTGATGAAACAAAACAAAAATTAAGGCCAACGATTGTGCTGCGCTTCTTAGGCCTAAAGTCATTTTAATAAATTTGAATAAACCGAATGAAGTAATAATTGTTGTCTTCGGAATATCACAAGGTTCGATGCCTAAAGTATAGGGAATATTATACAACCTTACATGAACTTGCGAACCGAGTTACAAATTCTCTATTTCATTATGTGGTTGAATTCATTTTAGGCGATGAGGAACTTGTCTGGAACGGGACCTAAAATGGAAATCGACACATAGATTAAGATAAATTCCCATCGAAACACTCTTCTAAAACCAAGATCAAAATTTACAAATTTTGAACCAAAAGCTTTAAGGGAATGCCATAGAATGAGTCGGAACAGAATTTGATTTTTTTTTTAAATTTATTAGCAATAATCGAAAGATCGCAGCTCCAGCGACAATAAGAAACTTGAATTTGGAATTGATGTTCTGAATCTGACGACCTCTAGAATTAGATCGTGATTGAGAACGATCTCTGCCATTTGTAACACTAGGTACAATACTAGAAATCTTCTCAAGCATATCTTTTCGAAACCGAACAAACAAAGATCTAATATGAGTATCTGACGTTGATTTAGAAACAGAATCGTCTGTACAATGAGACTGTGATGACGAAGATGATGCACCATGATCAACAAAATTATGTCTGCGAAGTTATTATGAAGCCTAGAGTCAAGTGCATACTTAATAAAAATTGAATTTCCAGACCATCCAACCAGGCAAATATGACTTTTTATAACCTATAGGTATGTATGTAGATTTGTCAAAAATGTCATTAAGCAGATAAGCAAACAACTGAAGGAGAAACTATAAATTTTATTTATTAATCGGCATTTAGGAGACATATTTTTAGAATGAATATTCTTTGGAAATGTATTGCCTGTCTATCTCAAATTAATTATTAAGTTAATACAAGATAGCCCGATAAACTAGGCTCTTTCTGTGAATTGCGACAGCTATCATTCGCTTCATCAAAGACATAAGAAAGAACAATGACGTCATGCTAAAAAATGGCAAAAATTATGCGTATTTGCATAACTTTTGCCGTATGTTTTAGATTAGTGATCTTTTCATAACTTTTATTGCATTTAAGGATAATTTTCGTGACGCCTGGCAAGCATGGACGGACTTAAAAATAAAAATTTATTTATCTATTGGTGCCACAAATGCTAAGAACTTTATATTTTAAACATAAAATTTTCTATAAAAATGGCGTTTATTTAAATTTGAATTTTGTTTTATTGAAAAGTATAATTAGTAAGTCTTGATAAAAAAAAAATCAGCTGATCAGTAAATCAGCTAATTTCTGGAAATGGCAATAAACTTCCCTGCCAAGAAAAACAAAAATCTATTATGTTTTAGATATTAACTCTTTTTCCCATGATTTCTTAGTATAAAAACCAAACAGTACTTTAGAACTCTTCCTGTAGCTGTGTGTTTCTCTTTCCTAGCCAAAAGTTGTGGATTGTCCATATAATGGTCGAGACAAAAAATTATTTTCTCTATATTCCATTCTTAAATATACCCTTTTACTGTAGAATTACTTCTATGCTGTTCCTGATGTAGATCCTGTTGTAGATGGCAAATTGGAAGATGCATACGTCTGACCAAATCAAAGTGTTAGCTGTGGCTTTCAGGATACAATTTGTCTTTAATTATTTGTCCCAGAAAATCGAAAAAGTATACAGAAAATTGAACATTATAAAATACAGCGGGTTCTAGAAATCCGTCATTTCAGGGTACTATTAATTGAAATCTGATGTACATGGGCCTTATAGAAATAGCCCTATAGTGACAATGTGAACAACGAATCAAATTGAGGAATGGCTTGGCCAACAATAACCGTTATGGCAAGTCGATACCGACTGGTTCAATTTTCGGAACTCATAGTTACTGGGAGCCAGTATTATGAAAAATACTGTCTGAAAAATACTTTCGTCGCATTATTTTTGATTTTACCTACCTGTAAAGGGAGCACGCCCAGTATACTATTAAGTTCTCGTGGGCGTTTAGAGCCGTAAAGTTATTAGTACTCATCCAGCAAACTAATTAAGGTGACGAGGAAAATTACAGGCTAATTAAATTATAAAGCCAAAGTTTACAAAATGAGAGGAGCCCGAAGTTTTTAAATGGGGCATATAATTTAATTCGAGAATTAACCAAAATTGATTAATATTTTTCCACTTGTTTATAAAAAACTTTTTTGATGTGGGTTCTACTAACTTTTTATAGAGGTGGGAGAGCCCATCGCTTTAGTTAAAATGAATGGAGCCTAATTGCCTGTTGTTAAAGAGTCTTTTAATTAGCCGGCATTTTTCAATAATATCTTGTCGTGTTTTATTGGATGGGTTCCGCCAATTTTAGGGATAAGTTTTAAGATGCCGATTGACATCTTGGCATTCTTCCTTTCTCTCAATTATTCAGTTCTAATTCCTCCTCCTTTATCTCTCAATTATTCAGTTTGCATACCAAATTATCTTAAATGACTTGAAAAGAAAGTTTATCTTTACATAATTAAATAACAATGCACACATCTCTTCAGTACACGTATATCGATGTACCATAAACGAAGCACGCGAAAATACTTAATTTTAAACTTTCAATTTACACGAACAAGAAAGCTCCACACAGAACCCGTAAATTCAATAAATTGATTTTCGCTTTAATAAACATAAAATGCTAAATATACACAAATATATCGAGAGCGAACACACTAAAGCCCCAATTAACAGCATTCATCTGAGAGAAAAGTCACGTTCGTTCATCGAACTTAAAAATCATTAGTTTTCCATATTATGTGTTAAAGTACGTGGAATGTGATTTAATTTGCTCGCTAACTCAAGTAGAATAAAGGGAGTAAATATACCAGATACTCGTATATATCGACGACAAAGTATTTTCAAGTAAATATTCTTATCGCATGCATACTCTCGAATACGGTTATCTAAATATAACCCGAAATGGGAAAACATATACAAAAGCTGCTTCATACCACCAACAAAAACAGCAACTATATTAGAGGTATATAACGAACGAAAATTTAATCAAAATTCATAATAGATTTAATTTTTTTTTGTTCGAATTTCCATCTTTTCCATTCTTCAACCAAAAAGTAAATTTTCCATTTTTTTTTTTATTTTTGTAAAATTCTAACAAAACCAGCAACCAAAATAGAAATGTGTACGAAATCGTGTATTGCTACGTATATGTAGTGAACCTACGTATCGAACAAAAATATTTATTATTTATAATGCAATTTCAGCAACAATTCGTTTCGAGACAAATTTATTTATTTTCTTTCTTCTTCTTCTTCCAAAAATAAATAAGAAAAGTTTCATCTTCTGATTGAATGTAAGAAGTTAATTGAATTGCTTACGGATAATATTTAGTATTTCGTAAAATATGATGAATCCATCAAAACATTAACAATGTTTTATTGTACGTCTATATTGCGTAGGTGAACAGTGGTTACAGTTTATTCACACAACGTATGAAAATGTGATTGATAGGTTAAATCGAGACGAAAATGTGTATGGGTTGGATGCGTGCGATTATTTAGTCTGCGATTCTAATTGATGTGACATGTTAGTTAATTAACACCATTAGGTTAAAAGCCTCGTTTATTATTTGGAATAAATTTGAATCACTATATGGATCGTTCAGAAGCTTGTTATAGTAACGTATGTATGAACCTTAAATTATTAAGGAAGTAACTATTGTTCTGACAATACAATTTTTTTTAATGATGGCAAGAATTATCATTACGTCTACGAATGGTCCAGGTAGTGGAAGTTGTTAGTAAAAATATTTGAACAGTTCTTATTTCAACTGCAACAAAAGTAAATGTTACTTACTTCATGAGTTGGTGATCAAACAGATAAATCTATATGAAGTTGTTCTCATGAGTAACTTCATGGATATTACAAACGTAAATCCATATTTATTTTTTAAGATGTTTCTTTTTGTTAGTGGCCAGTATAGTTATCCTGAAAGAATTTCGAATATAAAATCTTGCAAGTGGGGCAATCATTGATGGTTGGTCAACGACGCTTTTTATTCCCATGGTGCGTCTTCTTCTTTTTTTCCAACTGAAGTTTTCTATTTAAGCTGAGTGTGTGCTGCTGCTTGTGAGCAAATTCTTAATAATTGCGTGAAATTCTTATATTCAAATTAATGTGATAAATAGAACCGCGTAATTCTAGCATTAAACTTAATTCTAAAGCATCCTCAGTAGTTAATCTGCTTAGATATTTGTGTATGAATCAGGATTTCAGTAATACCTTTTTCAAATATCTAGACTTCTATTTTGATGGCGGCTTAGAATACCTGTGTTTTTAAAGCTTTGAAACTAAATGTTTAAAAGTGTATGCTATTAGGAGGTTTCAGTGGGCCATTTTTTGGCCCATTGTGATACCACGCATTCATACCGCATCATTAACCCATTCACTTATTCACCTACTCACACAACTACAGTATACCAATTGCACATTGCAAGCTCCATGTCAACCTGTACATTGACATGGACGGTGGGTCGGCGCTGAATTCTGCACTCCATCAGAGGGTCTCAGTTGTGTTTATTAACATCACCGATTGTAGTTGATGATGAAAGATCGATTTGCATCTAGCCTCTGATGGGATTCGAACCCAGTACCTCCCGGTCCAAGTGCCGAAGCTTTAACCACTGCACCACTTGTCCGGTAGTGTATGCTATTACTTTATGAACACCTGAGGATAACAAATCATTATTAAAGTTGGGAATGCTAAAATTCTTCTATTCTAAAAAAGAAATTCAAATTTAGATCTACTTAGATTCTACTTTCAAATATATAGACTGTGCGACTGAAACGATATCAACCCAACTCCACTTTGTTCGGGCATATAAACATAATAAACGATAAGTTTGTGCTAAACAAATTATTAAAAAAATACACTGTTAAATCTATTATTTTTCCTATTGAAACTTTCGAATTTCAATATGAAACTTTGCATACCGATTAAGTCCAATTTAGTCTGAAAGACCAAATAAATAAAACCAAATTTCTAGAAAAACCAGAAATAATTTAAGCCTAAATTTAAAACTTTCCAAAGGCGGCAACACTGACGAAATTTGTGCTTATCATAGAAATATGATTTTCATAAATTTTCTGAGGAAAAACAAATTAGCCCCTAAAAGATACTATATTGAACAAACAAAATACACAGGCATACCATGTTCAATAATATTTTTGTTGAAGAACAAATTATAAAATAGAAATAACATTGTTGTTGTTCATAGGAACTGGGCCAATTGTGGATTAGCACAAATTCAGCCACTATATTTTTCGGATGGCAATGAACATGCCTGACAAGAATACGCTATCTGAATTGCTTATTCTTGGATTTTATAATATGTTATTTCTATTTTTTAATATGTTGTTGAACAAAAATATTATTGAACGGTATCCTCTGTATTTTATTGATTAATATAGTATCATTTAGGGGCTAGTTTGTTTTTCTTCGATTTATGAATGAAAGTTTATGATAATCATAATTGTATGGAAAGTTTTAAAATTAGGCTTAAATTTTTTCTGGTTTTTTCTAGTAATTGGGTTTTATTTGTTTCGTCTTTCAGGCGAAATTCGAAATTTTCTTTTCCTGTTTTTTCGGGTAGCACTAATTTTTTCCCGTGGGTTTAATCGGTATGCAAAGTTTCATTTTTAAATTTGAAAGTTTCCCTGCTGAATTACCCACACCATTACCAGAGATGACCACGGAATCTCGTCTAAATTTTTCGATAGCTTGCATTATTTTTATGTCTATGGACTTAACATGGGTCAGTTATAGCAGTTCTTCGTATGTTATCTTGTTTGACGAGAACTACTACTTGCGTTTCCATGTTTTACATCCAAACGGCTGTATACTAATTATATGCAAGCATCGAACATTTGTAGTTTTGTATTTCTTGATAGCTCAGTCGTATTCCAGATCTTATGAAGCTTTTTCTGTTTTGCTTATTTTTGCGTCGTTACAATGTAATCTTCGATAGTTTCATGGTTGATGTGTATCGGTGTATGAATGTTGTTCATTGTTATGTCTTTCTGACTTTAATTTTGACTCAGATTTCTTCATAACTGTTATCTGATTACTTCTAGAATTTGCTGAATATGTAGTTGGAGATAGTACGCATCCTTGCCCGACTCCTCACATGCTATAATATTTGTCATTCTGCTCCCTCTTGTATTGAGCTCACACCGTTTATTGTTTCAATATTTTTGATGATATTTTTCTTTGGAATGCCTATTTTGCCTTGTGCCTTTCAGATTGAGCTTTTCTTGATATAATCGAAATCGCGTTCGAAGTGCACGTAAAAAAAGTATGGTGGTGACTTCCCCTGTTGGATTGTTTGACGATGAGGCAAATTATGACGTGATATGTACAGTTTCGTTCTGGTCTAAAACCAGCTTGTTTTTTCCTTATACTGATGGTGATGTTCAGACAAGAATTTTCATTGCTAAAACATTATATTTTATTGATGAAGGAGATTCTTCACCCATTCTGACATTCTCTAAGGTTGCATTTCTTTGGTATTGTTATGGTTAAGTTCTCTTTCCATTGGCTTCTGGAAAACACTTTTAACTTCCCACTCCATTGGAGGATGATTCAATTCACATTATTTATTTGTGTGTTATTAAAAAAAAGAAATTAGTTAAAAAATCAAAATTTAATTTGAAAATTCATCATAAGCGAGTAACGTGTACTACAAACGTATTAAAACGGGTTCGTCACATGTTTGAGAATGTCAATTTAAAATGCAATTGGAGATATTAACCGTGTTTTATTATTCGAGCATTATCCGAATCATTTTATCATTTATTTACAAAAAAAATGTCTTTTATAGGTTAGAATATTATAAATTTTACTGTACATAAATGTTATATAAATAAAGTTTCATACAAAAATTATTATTACTTATGTATTGTAATTATTATTATAAAATAAAATATTCCTCACCTGAAGCGACAAAGTCTCAAAATCGAGTAGAAAGAATTTTTTTTTAGATTTTTACGGCTTTTCGGACAAAATATTATTTTTAATGGCATCTTACAATGTTTATGACTATGTTAGTCACAGAAAACGAAGAGACCAGTTACGCACTATATATCTACCACAAAAAGTACAAAAAAGCACTCCCCCCATTTTTAACACCAAGGAATCGTGTAAAAATACACAAACCCTTACAAAAATTAAAACTTCCTGAGGTGTCTTTTAGCAGGTTGGTTTCTTACTGATAAAAAGTTGGTCTACTCATCAGGCAACGACCAAACAGCAAAAATTCAACTCTTGCTTTGTACCGATAGTACAAGTAGATAGTTTTAAAAACTTCTTAATTATATTGTGTTGGCTTAGTACACATACATAGTGAGAATTTGAAGAAGTTTCTGATTTGGTGACATAATTCGCTAAATCAACAAGTTCTTGTATTGGACAATAATTAAAATGTCAAAATAAAACAAAAAGCTATTTGAAGTATCTACACGAGCAAATTATCTCTTCAGTTAATTCAGTCCAATCGAAAGCGCCTATTATTGTGAAACTGTCATATTAAGGCAAATTATTACATATAACTAACATTAATTAACTTCGTTCTGATGTACAGTACATACTTAATAATTAAATTTAATTTTTTTCCAGAACATTAAAATTTATAAGAATAAGAAGAATAAGAATGTCTTATTTATAACGGGTGATTTTTTTGTGGTTAGGATTTTCATGCATTAGTATTTGACAGATCACGCGGGATTTCAGACAAGGTGTCAAAGAGAAAGATGCTCAGTATGCTTTGACATTTCATAATGAATAGACTTACTAACGAGCCACAACGTCGAATTTTCAGTGAATGGGCCCTAGAAAAGTTGGCAGAAAATCCGCTTTTTTATCGACAAATTTTGTTCAGCGATGAGGCTCATTTCTGGTTGAATGGCTACGTAAATAAGCAAAATTGCCGCATTTGGAGTGAAGAGCAACCAGAAGCCGTTCAAGAACTGCCCATGCATCCCGAAAAATGCACTGTTTGGTGTGGTTTGTACGCTGGTGGAATCATTGGACCGTATTTTTTCAAAGATGCTGTTGGACGCAACGTTACGGTGAATGGCGATCGCTATCGTTCGATGCTAACAAACTTTTTGTTGCCAAAAATGGAAGAACTGAACTTAGTTGACATGTGGTTTCAACAAGATGGCGCTACATGCCACACAGCTCGCGATTCTATGGCCATTTTGAGGGAAAACTTCGGAGAACAATTCATCTCAAGAAATGGCCCGGTAAGTTGGCCACCAAGATCATGCGATTTGACGCCTTTAGACTATTTTTTGTGGGGCTACGTCAAGTCTAAAGTCTACAGAAATAAGCCAGCAACTATTCCAGTTTTGGAAGACAACATTTCCGAAGAAATTCGGGCTATTCCGGCCGAAATGCTCGAAAAAGTTGCCCAAAATTGGACTTTCCGAATGGACCACCTAAGACGCAGCCGCGGTCAACATTTAAATGAAATTATCTTCAAAAAGTAAATGTCATGGACCAATCTAACGTTTCAAATAAAGAACCGATGAGATTTTGCAAATTTTATGCGTATTTTTTTAAAAAAAAGTTCTCAAGCTCTTAAAAAATCACCCGTTATAAACAAAAGAAAGGCAAACAAGAATATGTATCTACTTTAAATTTCTTAATAATTAATTTTTTATTTTTAGAAATTCTTAACAATGACAGGTCTACTCTTGTGTTTGTTGTTTGTCAGTTGTTTATTTTTACTTCGTTTTCTGCAAAAAAACACACACCACTTTTTGGTGTGTATTTTGGTTGAAACTACGAAACAAAAAAAAAATGACATTACGTCAAAATTTGTATATGAGAATGAAGTTTGCTTTGGTTTAAGGTTTGTACAAATCAAAGGCTTTTTCAAATTTCCCTTTGAAATGGATAGCAGCTCACGAGAAGCGGCGCCCGAAAACAGGCATCCTGGAATATCAAAATTTATTTTATATTCTTTAGAGTAAAGTTTCATCGTAATCAGTCGCCCTGTCTAGGCTGTAAAGAGACCTCTTAGAACCTGCATAGATCATACACATACACACAGAGATTTTTTTGATGTTAGAATGAAAGAACTGATCAACAGATCATGGTGTTTTTCGGGCAGATATCTTTTGAAATCTGTGCTCACACCTTACGGGTATAAAAGGTGCCGTTTGTCGTAGTGTTATGAAGTTTTTCAAAAGTGCACTACTATCGACTGTTCGAATAGTTTAATGTTTCTGAGGAAATTGTCTCCAATTTTTAATAAAACGTGCCATTGAAATTAGTGTACCGCATTTTCATTCATGCCATGAGATCGATTAACCAAGTTTTCTTAGTAAATCAATCCAATATTAATTTTTTACAAAGCTGCTATGTATAGCTTTACTATCTCAGATACCGTAGTATTAGCTTCACGTACCTGATTTACAGGATAGAGGAAACATTACTTCTTTCTATGCACATTATGACCTAGTTAAGAAGTAAAAACTTGATACTAAATAAACTATGTACTAAATCGTACACAAACAAGACTGTTATTCAATGTAGAGCAACATGTTGCATAGTTTAGATTTATGTACTCGTAGACTCTTTAAGTCTTTATAGTTTGTTTGCCATCCGTAACACATGTTTAAGTTGATGTTTCTTCCCGTTCCGCATTTCATCCTTTAATAATTAAAATGTAGAAAAGGGGGGATACACATCCTCCCTTATGTATTATAAATATGAACATAATATACGAGTATGTATGTACATATGTATATGCATAATAGTTTTCGCAATGTACAGAATTGATAAATTTCTTGAGATACCTTCATACGGTTCAGTGTAAAACTATATCGTAATATTCTTCTGATGTTGTGTTTGGAGTATGGAAAATTTTCCTCCCTTCTCCAACTAAACATACATACATACGTTCGAAAACATATAATCAAGCATATTTTGGTAATTAATGTTTCTCGAATTTTTATTTGTTTGGTTCGGGTTTTTATTTGCCGGCAAAAACGTGTAATATACAACAAAATACGGGATAATAATAATATGGGTGGGTATAGGGATGGAATATTCGGTAATTTTTGTGGTAATTAATGTTGTTCACGTGTAACAAACACGTTAAAATCATTGTAATAAAAATTACATTATTTTCAGGTTTGAGGAAATAGTGGGTTTAGTATTTTTTGAAACAACAGCCAAATACAATTTTATAATTCTTCGAAAAATTTTGACATCATTGTTTAGTCGAAGTTCAAAACCTAAAATTCAAGTACATTGCGTCAAACGCAGCGTAGCCGAGCAAAAACAAAGATTGCGAATCAAACAAAGTTACGTTTAATCCGAATAACACATACTATTGTTTCGCCAACGAAGAAAAGCTCATTGTAAACTAATTATACGAGTAAGTACAAATTATGTTATTAAAACCTCAAAATTGAAATTAATTTTGTTGAAATATTTTGAGAAACTAAAAAAAATTGGTTTCAACTTAGGTTTCAAAGTTGACCGTTTTTTTAGAAACGTACAAATCGATTTTCTTCATGTTTTACCTCCAAACCGAGAACAATTTTTGCATCAGGGGGTGTTAAGGAACATAAAATCGAGGTATTAAGATTAGTCCTCAAATGACAAAGAAAATGTGAAAATTAGTTAAGAAAAAATTTGATTTTTATCGATCGAGAAATTATTTCAAACGATGTTCAATATATAATATATATATAATAATATGCATAATGTCGTTTGTGATCTACAAATAATGAAAATTAAAAAATGTCTTAATTAATTACACGTAAAAACAATATAAATAAAGTTTAATAAGTGAAGAAAGAAATGAAGCAGTTGCATACATTAAAGGGGCATTTAAATATCGACACTGAAAAAGAAATTTGTTTTCTCAGTATACCATACGCCTATAAGGGAATATTTGACAACATAATATAAATGTACGGTGTTGTACAACAAAATGAGGTATTATCTTATTGTTTATAACTACAGTACAAAGATATTAAAAGTTAAAAATCCTTAAGCAATTTAGCAAATCAATGAATTTATCTCATCTCTATAAGATCCTGATCTTATCAGGGGGACTTTGCAACGTTGTCCGGCCTTCTTACTCTACCTCTAAGAAGAGCTGCTTTGTCTTGTGGCTCATACGTATGCATTAATTTTTTTACGTAACTTTAATTACGTAGATCAAAGGTGGAACGAATGACTTTCGTTTCGAAAGTAGATAACAATCTAGAATCGTTAGATGTCAGGGTTCAACTCTTGCTTTCAAAAACCAGTACATGTCTTATGAGTGCTTTATAAAGAGCGAGCGATAAATGTTAGATCGCAATCTCGGGCATATAGATAGTCCGGCAGCGATTCGGGCTCTTAATTCTGCCTACATACCATTTGAAAATGTTATTACTAACCCGAGGTATTTAAAATTTTCAACGCTGTCAAAATTATGGTCGCCGATTCCGAGATTTGCCATTGAGATGCTTCTGGGTGTTGCCAAAAATTTTGTTTTGCTACTGTTCACCTCCGAACCAAGTCTTATGAAACTATCCTTGATATCGCTATACATAGGTTCTCGGTCCAGAAGCACGATATATTATCTATCGATAACCAAGAATTTGGCCTGATTTATGAAATATACAGCTTAATAATACTACCAATAGTTATGGACATAAATAGCATGAACCATCGTAAGTCGGGTCCATCTAAACAAGAGTTCGTTAAATTTTCGAGTTTTTCATAACAACTCGGATCATCTCGGGCGGATTCAAGATAAATAATTTGAAAATTTATCATGATAGCTGTGACTGTAACTAATGAAATCGACATTTTAATACGATTCTCTTTTGCTATTCGCCTTTTAACACAAAGTGACTGACATCTGACGGAATATTTTTAAACAAGAACCAAAGGTGATCAATTTAATTTCGCGAACACCTAGTTGTTATGTTTTATAAACTTCATATTTTATTATAATTCGATGGAATATTATGCAAAAGGCTTTTTCTCATATAAACAAATATCGGTTTTCCCTCGCATAGGAAGTGGCACTGGGCACAGTTGATCGTTTTTAACAAACTAACAAATCAATTTTCTCAATATTTTACCTCTAACCAGCGAAAAAATTTTGAATCAAGGTATTAAGAAACATAAAATTGAGGTACGAACACACGATTATTAAGATTAGTCTTGAATTGACGTAGAAAATATAAAATTTAGTCTAAAAATATTATCGATATAAAAATATACCACAATGGCCACGATATCTTGGTATTTTTTTCCTAGATGACAAATCACAAAATAATTAATGTGTCGTAGTAGATCAGAAATAATGATAGTTAAAAATGTATTATACACGTATCAACAATCATATAAGTAAAGTTTAGTATTATGCAAATTATACACAATTTGGGTGCTCAAATTTATCAAAGAAACAAACCATTACATACATTAAGGGGAGGATTTAAATATCGATACTGAAATAAAAATTGTTTTCTCAGTACCTTACAGCTTTAAGGCAGTTTTTAATCATACAATATTACAAAAATAAATGTATGTACTTGATGTATTAATACATGATTAACGAAATATAATGTTTAATTTGTCTATATGGTTTCAAAGTTTATCGTTTTTGAGAAACGTACGAATCAATTTTCTTCAATTAAACCTCCAAACCGCGAAAAAATTTTGGATCCGGGAGTTAAGGAACATAAAATGGTATTAATACATAATTATCAAGAGTATTAAGGACTACTCTTGATAATTATGTATGACGCAGAAAATGAGAAAATATCTCACACGGTAATTTTTTGTTTTACGCCGCAGTGACGATTAAATATTTTTTTTCTATCCCTAGTTGGCAAATCACATAATAATTAATGATGTTTAAATCAGAAATTTATTATTTAATTTTACACGTTGTAACGTTCGTTCCATTTTTTTTTAGCTAAGCCGAGACACTAAGCTGTAGTGAATTGTCGTATGCGCCTAAACCTTATTAATATGAGCTAATTTTCATGTACAAATGAACACCTATTCACCTTCGCCTGAGCGCTAGGCAATTGTTAACGTCACTGCGATGATTGTTTATTTTTCGGTGTGTGCTCATGAACGCCTATTTTTTAGGCCAAAAATAATAACATGAGAGAAGAATTACCGGAACTCAATAGTGTAGTATATATGTGTTTTTGTATTAGTAACAAACAAATTTGTTCGGACGTCGTGCCACACCGTTCGCAATGTTTTTATTTTAGGTTAATAATTTTATATTTTGTAAATTAACAAATTTTATATCCCATCTGTATTTTACTAACACAATTGTGTGGGTATGGCAAAATTACCATGTCAAAAATTTATTTTTGTTTGTGTTTTGAGCCAACTTACATAATGCATTGTATAGAGGCCACGGATGTAGGAATCGCTTCTTCGTCTGAGGACTCCTCTCTTCTTTCAGGTAACCTTCAGAATCTGAAGGGATTTCTTTCATACGGTTATGTCTATTAAAAACAAAGGTCATATCAATTTTTTGTTTGATAATAATTTTTTTTCTCTTTAAAATTTGTTTGCTCCTTTTAGTTTGGATTAATAAAAGCTTAACCTAATAATTATTAAAAATTTATCAATTTTTTTTTTGTTAAATAAAAGAACTAAAAGAACCTGTTGAGAATGAATTGTAAGGTGTTATTATTCATTATGTGTTGATAGGTTGATAGACCGGGAGTGAACCGAACTGTGGTAAGTGTTGGGAGTGATGAGTGAGGGGGTGTGCTTTCCCTTCATGTTGACAATATAGTATCTGTGAAGTAAATACCAGAGTACGCCGACATCCACGACTAAATTACATACACCGACTGAGCAATGGCATATTGGCATGGCGTACTCGGGAGACCCTCGATTTGTTTTTTTTTTAACGTCAGCGATACATAACTGGCGTTACAACGTCTAAACTATATATGTAAAGTTTAGTTTTCCCTACAAAATTTCTCAAATGTATTAAAGAAACAAACCAGTTACTATAAATAAATTGTTTTCTGAATTCATTCCGAAATATTTTGGTCGTTATATTAAGGCTGTACGGTGTACGCCTTAATACAACACCGAAAATATTTGGGAATAAAATTTTCGTTTTTGTTGCATTTTCAATCAATTTTTCGGGATAGTATTGAATTTAGCAAAGAAACAAACCTACATGGAAAAGGTGTTTTCGAGCTGGTTTTTCATGTCAGCTTCACATACATTGAAAATACCATCAAATTAAACGTAAATTTTAAATCCAAATCAAATAAAACGATGGGGAATTTTTAAAACCGCGATTAGGTATTAAAGGATTTCCAATTTTTCTTTTCAATTACTTAGAGTGGCTTGGCATGTCGTACGCAGGATTTAACAAATTATTAGGCATTAAACTAATTGGTGTCACAATATATAGGAGGTATAAACTAAATACCTTTTATGAATTGCTATATATTGTCATTATCATCCATATTAGACGTATCATGTAAGAAGATAATGATGTCATAATTATTTTGATAATGTTGTTAAAGCACCCACCCTCAAAATTCTAATAAAAATATTTAAATGTCAGCAACTTAATGTAATATTCAACCTTGTATATTTATACCCTTATCATTATGTACACACACACACACACACACACACAATATATACAGATCTAATTCCACATTATATTATGTACCTTTGTTATCAGTTATCAGCTATCATATACAAACCCAACTATCACAATATATAATTTTGGTACTACACAACAAAAACTAATTGCTCAACCGGATTAACATATTCATTAAAATATATATTGTGACGTGTACGTTTTCAGAACAAAAACATAATAATATTTTTAAATTGCACTTCTATGTATTTATGCTTTGGGACTAGATGTATGTATATTTTATGATATTATTATACTTACTCGTGATTAATTTATAAAAAAAAATCTCATATAATGTCATGAACTCATGAATATGTACTTTATGCTCATTTTATGTTTTTTTTTTGTACATAAATTTAAAATAGCAGAATAAAATAATTGATTATGTTGTATGTAGCAAAAAAATTGGGATACGAGTACCTGAAATAATTAATCATTTCATGCAATATTTATGTATATTGCTGTAATCCTCTGATTTGTACTCGTATTTTTTTCAGTTGGTGACTATGATAGGGAGGTTAAACGCGTTGTAATTTATTATCATAATCTGGGGGAATAAATTTTTAATGCGTGATTGGATTATCTATCACTGTTTTTTTTGGGGTAACCTGAATGTCGTTTTTATTTTATTCTGAATAAAAATAAATCCACAAAAAGGAAAATATTTACTTAGTATAGAAAAATAAATATAGCAGAGATTACATTTTTTAATTTCAAAGATGTCACGAAATGGGATTTAAGTGATTAGGGAGTAATTGGTGAAGATTTTCAATTTTCTGTCTAAACGAGAAATCAATCAGAATAATAATTAATTGATATGATAAGGGTCGCATTCTTACTAGCTACGAATCAATATCCTGTTACAAGTTTATTTCGGATATGGCAGTAAGCGATTGACCATTTTCTTCCCTAAGAAAATGTAAGTAAGTAAAGATTTTATACTTACCATGGATTTTTTTTTTAATTTGCGACAGACACAAGAAACTCAGATTTCTTCATTAATACAACCACCTAAATCGAAAAATAAGCGAATCAAATCCAGTACCATGGAAGGCGAAGGCACCTAAAAAAGGGAAAAGCAGTGTTCAAATAAAATCGACTTTGAAGATAGGGGACTTCGATAGTCTTACAGATAAGGAGGATGTCATCATGTTAATACAGTTAAGCGAGGTGTAAGTTGGGGAGCCCGAATGATGCCTATAGGTTTTGTGTTGGTGAAGATAACAGACCTGTGCATAGTTCCAAGAGCTAGAGGAGAGGTGATTCTAGCCGTCTAACTAAATGTGCGGGAAATGGAATGGAGGATGCATCGTTCTAGCTCACGGATCAAATACTTCACGGAGACCCGCAGGACTGAAGTTCCAGTACCAAATGACGACAACATATCGTCTTTCCGAAGGAAGGCCAGGGTACAAGGGAATTATCCCGGATGTGTCATTTGCGGCAGAACGGCTAGCTCGGAAAATTCAGGAGGGTTACAACGGAAGCAATTATCCTAATCAGCGTCATTGATGCGATGGACTGTTCGAACAGAAACTACATATACTGGTGGATCACTGAGATTGCTGATGTTGGCAGACTTTGTTTGCACGAGGAGAGTTACGCAGCTAACCGACGAATACAAAGAGGCGAAAGCGGCAAGGCCCGCTCCAGGAGGCTGCTCATTGACGACATTGAGAGAAACCCATGAGTCTTTGGTTACAAACTTGTAATTAAGAAACAGGGGCAAACCAACCAAACACTGCCAAGGAACCCGCCTCGAAGAAAAAACAGTAACTGACTTATTTCCCTCCCGGAAAGCACGGAGGAAACCAACACAGAGGCAACCCATATTTCGCTATTCCGTCTAAATAAGAATTGGACCCAGCGGTTATTGCGTTAAATAATAGGACATGGTGCATCAGCTGAAGCCAAACATGCTGTTAAACATGTATAACGCCTTTCTTAGTGGTGAAATATTCTACAGAAAATGGAAAGTCCTGTGCCTTGTGTTGATCAGCAAAGGTAAGGAAATCCAGAATTGTTGTTGTTCCATCATTCTTTATGTATGCTTGATACAGTCGGTAAAATCTTGGAGAAGCCGATCAACCCGAGGTTATTGATAGCAATCGTGTGTGCCGGTGATTTTTCCCCAAACCAAGTTGGATTCAGAGAAGGACGATCAACAATTCACGCAATCCTGGAGGTGGTTAAAAAGGTCAGGGCGGCAGAGGAGCGTAATTATTTTTCACGGCGTGTCCCATTTCTGGTGACTCTAGACGTCAGGAATGCGCTCAATTCGACCGCAGGTGGAGCGCGATATTGCGGACACTTAAAGAAGATTTTTAAATACCAAATACCTTCTCCAGATGACCAAGGATTATTTGAGCGAGCGCGTACTATTTTACGATACCACAGATGGAAGAAGCAAAATGCGAGTTCAGCTTATCTTAAATCAAATAATGAAGTCTGGAATTAGGTTTATGTTAGACCATGACATGTCCCTTTGGTAATCAAATGGGATTGTAGAAACATCACGAAATATGATACAACATCCCATAAAATAGTGTAATATCCCGCAACACGGTTCAACATGAAGCAACGTAACGTACTCATTGTGCAATATAATGAAAAGTCCTGCAAGATGACGCAACATGTAACAACTTTACGGCCCCTAGCTTTAGAATTTAACACTGCTTCTGATCGTTTCCTGGAAACCGAAAATCCATGTATCGCCAAAATTTTATCAAAATCATTCAAGCCAAATAAAATGGCAAAAAAAGAAATCCCCAAACCCCGCCAAGAAGTTTAATGAATAAGGATCGATCGGAATCGATTCATGACACTCAAAAATCCCCACTTTCCAAAACTGGGATCCAAAACGTTCAAACCAAAATTTTTTTCTAAAAAATGGGACCGGCTTCCATCGGATTACCGCTAAACGGATTTTATCGAAAAAGTACTCATCGCAATCTATTCCTTTCTCTCTCTCTCTCTCTTTCTCTCTCTCTCTCTCTGGCATTATATCCCATCAAGGGATTTGGCCGCCTCAAATGAGGTTTCATAATCATATTTTCATTTCGGATAATGAGTGATTAATTAATTGATCCTAACCAGCCGTGAAATTTTTTCCTTGTCACCACCGGGAATCGAACCCAGGACCTCCGGTTGCTGGAGCAAGCATGCTAACCTCTTTGCCACCGGGGCGGCGAATCTATTTCAGGAAATAAAAAACTTTTATCATCACGATCTGGCTCCACAGGATGATTCCCTATAAAGGAATTTTCCCGAAATGAGGACCCATCGCAATCGGCTTTCAGTACTCGTAAACCCGCCTCTAAGGAATTTCTATCAAAGTCGTTTGAGGTTAGAAAAAATATAGATAACACCCGGGCCCCACCGGAGGTCTCTCTAAACGTATTTTCCGAAGCGAAGGATTCAGGGCAATCGATTCCTTGTACTCGAAAACTACCTTACATAAATTTAAATATTGACAAGTGTTACATCACACAATAAGTCCCGAGCCACAAAGATGGCGCGATGCGAAGTTACGAATTTATTTTATGTTTTTCAATGCGCTATACTGGGCCAGAAGTTGCGCGTGAAATGTGTCCTATCTTAATCCTAAGTTAAAAAAAGTTTAAGAAAGGTTTCGGAAAAATTTCATACCCCTGTATACCAGAATGAAACAATTCCTAAAAACATTCTAAGTAAAAATTGTGTTTTTGTAGTATTTAGTAACTAAACACCAAAAAGAAAACATTTAGGCGAAACTATATTTTATACAGGGTGTCCAGCCGAAAGGTTAGCCACTTTTTTTGCCTATAATTTTTTTTCAATAAAACATTTAATGTTACATATCGTTGATTGGAATGTTTGGAATTATGTATGATCTATTGACTATATACACATGCTGGTTCTTTTGATTACATTTTTCATCACTTTTTCTCACATGTCTCCCTGTATATCATGTAAATTTCTTCTCTTATGTTCCTTTTAAGTTGTTCAATATTATCTGGTTTACATATTTGCATAAACCTTACTTTTATGATAATCGGGTGTCCGTGGAGGCCGATTCACATCACCAGATTTCGAAAATAACTGTTATGGAAACATTTCTCGTAACAACTGCATGGTTCCTTTAGTAGTATTGCATGTGACACTATCCTATTGGAATCACATGTTCAGTAAACTATTGGCATACAATTCTGGTCTTAAAAAGTTCCTTATCAGAACCGGGTTTTTTGTTTGTTTACATGTCCATTTAAGTGAAAACGAGTTTCGTCACTCATAATTACTTTTTCAAAAAAATCCGGATTTTTATTGTCAAGCAACAGCATCTTATTTGCGGTAAATAGATTATTTAAAAATGCATAATTACCTTTACAGATATTTCAATTTTTTGTTGTGAAAGAAAATGTTTAAACTCTTGTTATGTAAACTAAACTTTCGCCTAAATGTTTCTTTTTTTGTGTTTATTTACTAATACACAAACACAATTTTTATGCCATACGTGCCAATGACATCTTGTGGTTTACTTGCCAAACTTTACTATTTACACCTATCTCATTTTTTTTATTTCCGATGCCTTTTGGCAAGTTTATCGGTGGAAACTCAGCTCATTTACGAGGAAACGAGATACATTTTCAGGGGTACAACCCATATAGGGCCTCTTATGCCCAGTACGTGGCCTCTTAACATTTGTTTTTAGCAGGAAGGTGCAGTACATTTACGGGTGAACGAAGCATTCGTTTTTATAGACGGTGCAACCTATACAGGTTGCTATTATGTTGGTCTTAACCAGACGGGCAACGCGGGCAAAACAATTTTTTTTATTTCATATATTTTAGATTTAAATTAAGTTTACAGTAGAGTTCAAATTTGCTATCTTTCAAACGTAACGTTCAATTATTTCTGTACGTTGAAAGCCAAAAATTTAGAAAAAACATTAGGCTTTATCACTTCAAAGTTAGCAGAACCCAAATCGAAAACCGGACGAAAACCGAAATTATAACGCAAGACAAGATCCATTAACCTACCAATAGATTTAGGCTTTTTGTGGCTTATTTAAATTCCCCGGTCAAAAATTGTGGGCTCTACTCGTTCTTCACTAAGCAGTCATTTAATTTAAACTGGCTCAAAAACGAGTGATGCCCAAAACTTGTTGTTGTGCTGATCTTGTTGTGCGTGCTAATTTTGGTTTTGTTCTGATTTTCGATTTGAGTTCTGCTAATTATGAAATGATAAAGCCTAATGCTTTTTCTGCTAGCTATACGGTCGAATGTTTCTACGCTTGGAGGTCTTGGAGTAGAAAGTGCATAAAATATTTTTTAAAATAACTTAAATAACAAAACTGATTTTGTTTATTTTGTTTATTCTTCTTCATATGATTTTGAATTTATTACACATATTCGGGCAACCGGGTGTGTTGACCCTTTTTCTGTTCATTATATCAATTTTCATAAATTTTATTTAACTTCAATAAATAAAATGACGTACTAAAACAGTACGGTTCGGTATGATGGGGGTCGGGGTTAACTTCGTGTCGGTGTTTCATTCCAATGCAGGCTGGATTGGGGTGAAGTAATGAATTCAGAATAAGTACTGCACATCCGGGGCCACCGTAAAAGGTATAGGGTCTTTCCATGGTACTCCGGCAGTTCTACAGTCGTCTCTTCGGATGAGAAAAGGTCTCTTCGGATGAGTTTGATGTGGACATGTCCCGCCCATATAATTCTACATCGTTGTGGCACGACGTCGGCCTATTGCATGGGCCTATGCTCACGTAAGAAGATCCGGCCATTGTTGGATGGGCACTCCCGGTTATCATTATATTACTTTTCGTTTTCCTCAAATTTAGTCCGACTAATTTTGTATAATTTCTGCGGTTTATGCAAGCAGGACCTCAAGACTACAAACCCAACGCTGCGAAGACCGCTGATGCCATGTGAAACATGAACGTTTTAAATTGTGGGACGTAAATCAAATTAAAATTATGTTTAATTTAAATCATAAATTTTTGAAATATGCATTTTATAATAATCTTGGATATTATAAATTTAATTATGTTGTACAAACACATATACCACGTTGTCATAAATCCAAAAATTAATTGTTTTATGTACGATAACAACAAAAACACTTTAATGTAATAATATGTATGTTCGTATGGAAAATATAACGATTTTTGGTTTATATACACGAAAAACTTTTGTCTTGCTTAACTGCCATAATGTCGAGTTTTCCACATAAAATATGTAATTACATAAAATACACTCTCGTATAAAAAATTAATTAACTTTTTGTTGAAAAACAATAAACATTAAAAATTCGATGAAGTACGTACGGAGTACAATACAATATATGTACGTACATAAAACATTAATTTATGCAAAAATATAATTTACATTTATCGATACAGCATGAACGCAAGTGTCATGTCATACGTATTTACATAAATTAGATATCGCGCATATGAAACTCTTATCGCGTGAAATAATTTTCCAATTATGGCTTTTTGCTTTGATCCGTTTCGGAAATTTGGTTTTAATATTATTTCTACAGTAGAGGTCAAAAATTAACTGTGGGCGACTATTTTCAGAAAACGTGGAACGTGTGTCGAACAGTTGGGTTTAATTTAAAATTTTAAAAATAATTACTTTTCCAGGAAGCTCTCCAGAAAAATTTTTACTTCGGTTTGAAGGAACATTTTGTTGGAAACCTGATACAGAATGACCTAGGTCAAAAACCACTTTCATCAACGTTTTGAAGGTCCTTGATCCCAAAAATGCAGTATTTTGTCCGTCTGGATGTGTAGACGTTTGAATATCTGGAGAAAGTCTGAATGTCTATACCAATGATATCTGAAACATCGACTAGGATGATTTGAAATTTTTTCGCCACCTGTCAAGGGAAATCACTCAAAAGGAACGCAAGATCACGGTATGACTCCACATAGTACTTATCATACTTTAGTTCACAAATTAACCGTTTGGCGTTGGTATCAAATTATATATTATTGTTGTTGCGACCTCAATATTCCATATACAGGGTGCCTTTTATATACCAGGCCGATTTTGTTTGGCCACCATTTTGTTTTGGACCACATTTGTCAATTCGCATTTGACAGTCATAGACAGTGGTCGATAACAATTTATTATGGAGCATCTAATGCCGCAATAAAGTGTTGAAGTTATTAAAATATTTTATTTAAATAATTGTTCATGATCATCGGAGGGGCAGTAAGTTCCAAAACCGACATCTGATCCCGACTTAGAACCTGCGTTGGAAGCACTTTGCCATTAACTATAATGATTTGAACGAAAGAATGCAGAGAGGGAATGAACAAAATGGTCTGTAATGCAAGGATTGGCGTCAGCAGGACGGAAGGATTGGATAATATCCCTGTATTAAGCTTCGTTAAAATGAAATTCCATTTAACCAGAGGCTCCCAAACAATAGCAGCATAAGACAGCACATGTAAAACCAACGGTTTTTAAATAAACATTTGCATATTACTAGCTGAACGAATTGATTTCCCTAATTCTCTTCTACATTTTTTATCACCAAAATGTTCGACGATGTCTGATATAGTAATAATCATTGTCTGGTAAAGTCCAACAACCTAGTCTTATAAGGGTTAACGCCTCACAAACACTTCTTAAGGCACTACATCAAACGCATCCTTGGAGGCACCCTATTGAGAATTTAACTGCGACTGAAGGGTGATTCAGCTGAACTTCAGCAATGACCGGAGCATGAATCCAATCCATGCAATGAGGGGTCGTCGAAGATATCTACAAGATGTGCTTGAAAACAAAATGATGTACAGATTTTTCACACGGTTTTTCAACTCTGTAAGCTTGGTGCGTATCATTGAGGGAAAAATTAGCTTTGACAAATATTGATGAGAGACTGAAAAGCCAACGTGTTTTAGGGTCAGTGTAATTCGACCTGGCAAGTTTAGGAACGAAAGTAAATTTACTTCTGTTCCAAGATTGTGGGACAGTCCCGAAAGCAAAGCTTGAAAGAGTTGGACTAAGTGATCCTGAATAGGAAGGAACACGATGTTGTTAATCAACAGGTAAATCCTCATCAGGACCACCCGCCTTATACGTTCCAATTAGGTGGGTTGCCAGTAACGTTGACAGAAGTAAAAAAAAGCTAATCCAAGAAGTCCTAAAAGCGGATCTCTTTATCTCTCTTAGACTCTCTTGGTAATAAAAGGAAATGATTTTTCGAAGGTTAAAGTGATTGTTTCCGTTGAAAACGATGTTCTTCCGTTGCGGAGGCGGCTGTAAAATAGCGTTATAAGGAAGAAAAAAAATGCTATCACCAGTGTTTTGCAAGAAATCATCGAAATCGAAGATTCAGTCATAGGATTAAAAATAAAATAAAATAATAAAACATCTAGGACCTTCAAAACATCCGAAAATGGATCTTCTCAAGTATTTACTGGAAATCAGATCTGAACCCAGTACTGTGCTCAAAGAACTTCCGGTAAACCCAGAATACAAACCATTGACAGTTAGCTTCACGGTTGTAACGGATAAACCTCCAGTCCTACTACGAGACATTCGGAGGCCCGGGAATGCAGCAAGTAAAGAGTTGGATTGGTTTGAGAGGTTCGTCAACCGCCGTCATTCCAGAAGTTAGAATATTGTAAAAGAACAGTGGAACATAATAAAATTGGCGATAAGAAATTCTTATCGCGTGCGTCTTAATCTAGAAACACATGGCAACATGAGAAGTAACTTCGGTTTGTAAGAACAAGTTATTGAAACCTGAAAAAACTAATGAGAAATGACTCAGGTCCAACGTTTTGAAAGCCGTTGATGCCCAAAATGCGGAAAAAGTTGGTTCGCCCGTGTCTTGATGGAAGGATGGATGGATGTCTGTCAATCTTCTTTAATTTTTAATTTGGTGAATTAAAAAGCTTTGGAGATCTCTACCTCAAGAGGGTCGGGTACCTGCCATGCTATTACTTTGCATTATTCTAGTATTCTGATGTAGTTTATCATTTATAGGTATTGGATCAGTCATAAATTTTGACTGCACCTCTAATTTAGTTCTTAAATCCTCCGGATTTGGCGCTGTTTGCTGATTGTTCGTCAATATATACTTGTCGTATATCGTTGAAAAGGAGTTGGAGAATTTTGGTGAAACACCACAGTACTGAAGACTACCACTCTGGCGCTGGAAGCAGTTAAAATTAATTTGTCTTATTCTTCTATAATCATCACAAGTTATACCAGCGAAAGGCTTTGGAAAATACCACAATTGTATTGAACAACAATTGGAAAAAGCAACATTAATCAGCGCCTTAGTTGATAAATACATCGTTTTGGCGTTGGTAGCTAATTATTGATTTATTATAGAATATAAGTGTGACCTATAATTGAAAAGGTTTTGAGGAATATCGTAAATTAACGTCGGCCGATAAGACATCGTTATTGAAATCCTGAATATGACGAAAAATGACGATGGTCAAAAATCACTCTTCTCAACGTTTTGAAGGTCCTGATCCCAAAAATGCAAATAAAAATGTTTGTCCGTTCGTCAAAACCCGCTATGCGATTCTAGTGTTTTTTTCACCCAATATCACGAGTATATCGTTTGAAAGATCTTGGCTAAGGAAACGATTTCGATACAATTTTAGTTCATAAATCCGCCATTTTGGCGCTGGTAGCCAGTTTTTCGTTTATTATATATTATATCCTATATCGCTGAAAAGGTCTTGAAGAATGCCGTACAATTTTCTGAGACCCTTAATATTCACAACTACGTTGTGGCGCTGGAAGTAGTTACGATTTTTGTGGTATTCCAATATAATCACGATGTACGTCATTTCATAGGTCTTGGAAAAAGGAACAATTTTGTAATAAGAGCTTAAGGCTGGCTCTAAACACCTACTTATTTGTGAATACCGACTTATTCAAATAAGTCACCTCGCGAGGAAACTTACCGTGCGAGTCTGGCGTATAGTCACAGAGATTTCTCTTACTTAAGACTCTTTTGCGATTCTGCACGTATTGCTCAGTTAAAAAATTCTCTTAAAAACCTCTTAGTTTAATACCTATACCAAATAGGTGGTCTTAAACATCATAAATGATGGAATTTTTATTATGTTGTATGAAAACTAGTAAAAATGACGATTGTGTAAATAAATAATATATCAAGACTGCGGTCCGATTCGCGGCTTATTTTGTGGAGACTGACTTATTTGAAAGTATACAACAAGCCTCCTGTCGGCTAGACTTATTGTAAACTTGTTTGACTTTTATGCGAGGCTTGCACCCAAACTGGTAATTCATCAAAATAATTCTAATAAGTTTCCAATAAGTCTATTCACCAGGAGAATTTTGTAGAGTTTCAAATAAGTCAGTCCTCAAAAAATAAGTCACGAATTGGACCGCAGTCTTTATTATGTTTTACAATACACAAATTGGATTTTAGATGTAATATTCTCATAAAAAAAATTATTCGAACATTATCATTTCGGGTGGAAGTAAATATTTAGTTGTTATTTATTTTCTGCAAAAATGAACATAACCCATATAATCAATTTTTTGCCTAATTATTAAATTTCTCTAATTTATTACAAAAATAAATATTTAAACATGATTTTTTCACAAAAATATGTCGTATTGGCAGGTCTCCTAAAATATTTGGAGAGTTTTTACTAGAAATTTTAAGAGAAGTACTAACAGAATAGCAATTAACAGGTTCTATTACAAAAATCATTTAACGAAACACCTTTTTACTGTTAGCCTCTTAATAGTCTTAACTTCAGAATCGCACGGTTATTTGAATAAGTATGTCTACACAGAAATATCTCCAAAACGTGTCTTGGCTAAATATAATAAACGCAGTTTTTTTTTTCAAATCTAGTGGCAACGTCCAACATGTCAAGAAATTTTTTTCTTCCATAATATAGAAATTGCGTTTTGTTTTTTTTTTGTTATTACGTCACAAAGAAGTCGGTAAAATGAATTGGAACGACTTGTCCGACATATTCAAGATGGCGTCAAATAAATCAATAAGTCTGTAATAAGTCGGTGTTTGGGAAAGGGAATTAGTCCATAAATGCACCGTTGTGGCACTGGAAACAAATTATTAGATTATCATATAATACATACGAGTCGTATATCATTGAAAAGGTCTTGAAATATGCTAAAAACTACCGTTGTTGCACTGTAGGCATTTACAATTTTTCTCATCCTTATATTATAATCATGTAGCAAATCATTTGAAAGGACAAAAACAGCAATTTTGTTATTAGTGCTCAAGTTGATTGATCTACCGTTTTCGCGCTGATAGCTTATTATTAATTTATTATAGAATATATAAGTGTGACATGTCGATAAAAAGGTCTTGAAGAATGTCACAAATATAGCTGATGTATATTAGTACTCCAAATTACCATTGTGGCGCTGATTACAGATACTTGTTTTTTCATTCTGATATGATCATGTGGCGTATCGTTTTCAATATTATGGACGAAGGAAAATTTTTTTATCAGCAATTCATTCACAATATCAACGAAATGATTGAAACTCTAAACAGGCGACCATCGAATCTGAAGGTATCCTTAACAAAAATGGCTAAAATTGAAAGAACCCACTGTTGATATCGATGAGCTAAAAATCTGGTTGAAACGCGTTGATGAACTCCTGAAGGAATTTACCCACATTGAGGATCAAATCTTTGAAATTGACCCCGGAGCAGAGTCTTACTACGATGAGTTCGAAGATAAATATTACTCCATCATCGCAAATTTGAACAAATGGATTCGCAAGAGTAGTTTAGATTAAGGAAATAATACGACCACGATTAACGAAAGTGACCAATTAGAAGCTAGCCGATCCGCAAGTGGTGATGTCAAAATACCGCGTATTAATATACCTACGTTTAGCGGTGATTTCACTGAATGGAAGTTTATGACCTATTCCTGTCGAGTATCCATAACAATCCAATGCTGAACCCTGCCAAGAAGTTCCAATATCTAAAGGGTTACCTAAAGAACGAAGCAGCAAATCTTGTGAAACATTGCACGATTACCGACGCTAATTACTTCGAGGCCTTGAATCGACTAAAGGAAACCTACCATCGAAAAAAAATAATAGTGAACAATTTTATCACCAAATTTACCGGTCATACGAAAATTCGAACTCCTACAGCGGATAATATTCAAAAGCTAATGTTGGTTGGTGACGAAGTTACACGAGGACTGAGAGCCATGGGACCAGATGCAGAAGCCTGAGATCCCTGGCTAATTTATTTAATGAAGGAAAAGCTCGACGACGAAACCAAGGACCAATGGGTTAGGCAGATCACCAATATCGAGTTTCCTACATTTGACGAATTTTTGAATTTTCTCCGGTCACGAGCAGATGCGCTGCGAGAACGACATCCAGAGGGGCGATACAAACTGATGCCATCCTAACCAATTCAACCGTTACATCAAAAATTTGTAAAATCGTTCGTCTCCGGCTCATTTGCGTGTCCAGTTAGTAAATGTAATGATCACCTACTATTTCAGTGTTATAAGTTCAAGGAAATACCAGTAGAAGAACGGCGCAGTCTAATGAAATCGCAAAACCGATGTTTTAATTGTTTGAGCGACACACACACGGTTACTCGTTGCAAAAGCAAAGCGCCACAATTCACTTCTTCATTTGGATTTCGAGAAAAATCAAGCTGGATCTACGAACAAACAGAACGAGCAAAGCCAACCAGCTACCTCCAATTATGCCTCTTGCGCCATAAGCCTATTATCGGTCGAAGGTTTTTCGTTAAGTCGAAGGACCATTTTACCTACAGCACTGGTCCACGTTTGAAGGATAGATACGGACATTACCAACCTTGTAAAGTCTTGCTCGATACGGGATCCGAAACTTCGTTCATCTCCGAACCATGCGCGCAACGTTTGGCGTTAAAGCGTAGGCATGCAAAGATCGCTGTTCAGGGACTCGGACAAATTCAAGCTGGACATACTAAGGGTGTTGTTACTTTGTAAGTGGTATCTCACTTTAAATCAGAATTTAAGCTCGTATTAAATGCCTTCATTCTACCCAGAAATACCTTTGTATCCCCCCAATCTGTATCTTTCTCACCGAATGAACCATATTCAAAAAGATACAATTATTTGACCAACGGTTTAAGGAAGCCAGCAAAATTGACATTTTGATAGGAGTCGATAATTTTTTCACAATTATGTCCGAAGGATCATTAGAAGATTCCCCACCCAATCGTTGGGTATTAACTGGGATGGATCATCGCAGGCAGTTTTCAACCTATACCAACCAGATCAATACCGCAATTTGACCGCTGTCTTGTGAACTTGATCTCGATCGTACCCTTCGCCGATTATGGGAAACGTAAGAACCACCATCCGAGCTACTTGTGTGTCTATCACATAAACTTTGTGAAGATTTGTGTTCGACGGCTCAGCAAAAAAGTATCTCAGGGAATTTGTTAAACGAAACATTACTAGTTGGCCCTACCATGCAAAATAGTTTATATAATATTCTGATTTTATATATAATAATAATAATATGTCGAGAAGATGTACCGCCAAATCTGGATTCACAAGGAAGACCGTAAATACCAATTGATCCTTTGGCGGTCAAATCACATACGGTTTATCATCATCATCGTATTTGGCAACTCGGGTTTTGCAGCAACTGTCACTCGAGCACAAATCAAGATTTCCAAGGGCCTCCGGGATTGCAGAGAATATGTATATCGACAACCTGATGACAATTCACTCTCCGAGGCAATCACCCTGAAGGAGAACATTCGTGAAATTCTAACAAGCGCAAAATTACACTTGTGCAAACGGGCATCAAACTCCAAGGATTTACTGGAAGACCAATCACCCACACAAGTTACTACGGATTTGACTGAACATCCAGAAACCCAGAAGGTTCTAGGACTAAGATGGAACTCTGAAACCGATCGATTGCTATTCCTAGTCAACCTACCTGATGAACCAGCACGAACGCGTAGCAAAATTCTCTCCGAAGCCAGTCGAATATTTGATCCGTTGGGTTTTTTGGCTCCATTTGTAATCCAAATAAAAATAATGTTCCAACGATTGTAGCTTATAAATATCGGCTGAGATGAAGTTATACCGACTGAAATACAATCCCAATGGCTCCAATTGCGAGAAAGTTTCAAACCCGTGAAAAGAAGACGACACTGCGTGAATTTTGCGATGCCAGTGAGTAGGCCTTCACCGCAGTAATACATATCCAGACTATCGATCATACTAATCACTTGTGACGGCCAAAACCAAAGCGACACCGATAAAATCGCTCACGTTACCTCGACTAGAGCTCCGTGGAGCCGTATTACTAACCAAGTTACTCATTCCAGTAGCACAAACGTTAAAAATACCGAGCGAAAATTTTATGCTTGGACGGATTCAACCATTGTCTTGGATTGGTTATCAGCCCCACCCAGACAATGGGAATGTTTTATCAATAACAGAACTAGCCAAATTCAGATTCAGTTACCCAGGCATAAATGGCAACACGTTCCAACAAAGAAGAATCCGGCAGATTGTGGCACGAGAGAAATAACAGCAACGGAACTGAAAAATCATCATTTGCGGTGGACCGGCCCAGATTGGTTATCGAAGACTCAAGACTGTTGGCCGACATTTAAACAAACCTTACCCCTCACCACATTAGAAAGACGAAACCGAGTATGAGCAGCATTTGTGCCAAATTTTTCATGAATTACTTTCTCAATACAGGACATATTGACTGCCCCACTATCTCCGGCTTTATTAATAAAATTCAAAGGATCGTCGACAATAATCGATATGTACTGATGCAGGTTTTCTAATCACATTAAAATTTGGTATCGCACATTAATTTTTATACATACGGAATAGATTTTGATTGCTAGGACGATAAAATCCGATTAAAATTATCTAGAATTCTCGATGTATTAATGCCAATGATTTGTCAAGGCCCTGTTGTGCATCGTTTGTCAAAACATATTTGAAACATTAAAGTCGATTGTTCGCTCGATCTTCTTTATCATAATGGAATCCCGAAACTCTTGATGGAAGTGTTCAAAATTAACATTCCAACAGATTTCAGGATTACCGTGGGGAGGAGGGAATGGAGGCAGTATAAATGCCCGCAATGGTATCTTGATGTTTCTGCAGTTGGAGTAATACAGGGATCTCAATCGTAGGACACAATACGCAAAAAATCTTTCGATAGTAACAAAAACACAATGACAACAATTTTAATCGAATGAAGGAAACGTCAAATAATGTAGACGAATTTTATTGAGCAAAAACTATTAGTTAATTAACTTCAGACTGTGAGTGCGAGTAAAATCTCACAGTCGTGCAGCAGCCCTTACGCCGAGCAATAATTTTATTATTAGTACTCTAGTTCAGAAATTATCCGTTTTGGCAAAGTTGACAAATCCAGTAAAATTGCTTCTGTCACTTTCTTCATCCTATACAGTATTCTTAAATACGTCATTCTTTGAAGGGAATGATGATGTATGCTGTTAATGACACACTACAAATCATTAATTAAAAAACGAAAACCACTTCAAACATTATACATTTAGCAAAAAACAGTATTGTGCGTGTATTTCACCTTCAAGCTTCAACATTATCCTTTTCCTATATTAAACTCATACAAACAGCAAAAAATCCTGCATAATCCCTTATTTAATGCTTCGGCACTTTAGAAGATTAAAAAGGTACAGTCAAACTAATCACATTCGTTCACATTTTACTTTAGGAATTTTTGATTTTTTTTTTTTGGTGAATATCCCACTCGTAACTAAAATCTATGCACGTTAGGTTTGCTACATATGTTACATATACGTATATGTCTGATAAAGAATATTAAGAATATAGTAGACTAAAGCTAGTGGTTTACATAGGGTTAAGATATTTCCAGAGTATTATGTATATCCTCTTTTATGTTCTGGTGTGGTTCTAAAATTTCAAGCAAAATGGTAAATCAACTTAATTTCAGATTTTGCACGTATTGTTTTCGTATAATATATGAAGGATACATCATGTATGTAAATATGTGTACACATATTTCGAGCAGATTGACTAAAAAGCTTTTAAGTTACATAAATATAGGATACAGTGGATGAAAAATGTTTGTGATGAATTTGTTTACCAAATTGTTTGTGTATCAACTGTACATGCGAGTAAGTCTTACGATATGCTAAAAATCTTTATAAAACAATTACAAGAAATAAAAATTCGATTTTTAGGTACCTACATCTACTCCAACCACTAATTCATCCTCATAAATCCTTAAGAACATACTTACATACATAAACATATATACATACATACATACAAAGTACAAACGAATAACTAAAAATAAATTTGGAATTAATTTAATTTACCAAATCATCATCATCATTCATGTTGATGATTTTTTCTTGTTTTACCAACTTTTTCTATAAAGATAGATTATAGACAAAAATGTGTATATGTATATACATACATATGTATATACACGTATATGTTTGCCACAAGTGTAAAAGCTTCAATAAACATTTAATTAACATTTTCCAACATAACATAAAAAATTAATTATTGTCTATACATATTTTCAATATTTTATGTACATGTTTGTAATTAAATTGGATTATTACATTTGCCTATATGCGAACGTATGTGTAGATGGGAGGAAATCAATTGATTTTGCAATTACGGGAACTATGGAATGTTTTATTAAAACATTTTAGTCGAATTGGAAATTAATTTTTATATTCAATATTAATTAAAAGTTTTTATGTGTTCGGTTTAAGTAATGAATGGCGATGGGTATTGGGTTACCAATAAAACCTATACATTGAGATATCATAATTTGGTCTAAAACTTGGTCTAGGAATAAAACAGTTTCTCCAAAAAAATTCAACTCTCATCAAACTGTACTGATACAATTTTTCAATCGTCTTGCTCTGTTTAAAACATTCTATTGGATGATGTTTTTTATTGAATTGTATAAATATTTTTGATGTCATCGCGGGTCTGTGTTGCAACTATATAAGTAACTTTCCTTTCACAGAAGTTAAGATAAAAGAATAGTAACAGTTCAATTATTTAAATAAAAATTTCAAAAATCGTTGTAAAAAATAAGATCAGAAGGACAGTGCGCAAAATAACCATAGGCCATACAAGCGATGACATGCATCGAAAACCGATTCTCGTAGTGCTTGATGAGGCATATACTGTAAAATACGCTGCATTCAATTTGTAGCGATGTTACTAATTATTGCAGTGGGACTGTATATTTATAGGGTTTTCCAATAAGAGTGATATGATTTCTTAAAAAAAAACACACTAATTGTTTAGGAAATTGTTTTTCACATTAAATAAAATGTTTTTTATTTAAGGCTGTATTGTACTGATTTTATCAAAATAAGGGTTACGCGCAAATCACCTAGTGGCTACAAAAATTTAGCTAATGGCATAATTTTTGTTTTAACGCATAGCTAATTATTATTCAAAGTTGACGAATTTTTAAAAAATGTTGCAATCTTACGAATCATTTTATTCTATTTTTTTCCACCAAATTTTGTTTGTTTTTTATATTGACATGTACAGGATGATATTTACGAGGGATTAATTCATGATTATAAAGATTAACATTAAAATAACAAAGATATAATTAAAAATATATCAACATCATTATACTTATCGATTGATAACGATAGGATATTTTGGTCATGTACAATGTCTCGGCTGAAAATTAATTGCTAAATTATAATATAGATGGCTTACTCAAAAATTCTTAATATTACAACAAAAAATTAGCGGAGACACGATTTGAAACTTATCGTTTGGTGGTTAAAACAGATGTTGAATTTTTGTTTTATTTGAGGTACATAACACATTCAAATTTAAAATACTATTGTGATAATTCTATAATTAATCATAAATAATGTTATATAATTTAAGAAAAAGTACGTTTTGTAAAACATTTGCGTTTAGTGCCTTATTGTATATAAGTATATTATATGTATATTATATGTGTATATAAATATACATATATAAATCCTTGAATCGTCTTTTCCTATTTTTGTATATCGTTTTTTCCAAAATGTGTGTAGCCGGGCAGATATGGTATAGTAGTATTTGTGTTGCGCGAATTGCTTTACTGCACATGCAAATCACGTGTCATTGTTTTTGTTTATTCATAAAACGAGATATTTTTGTGTTGTTTATAAGACAGTGTTACTTTTTAAATAATTTATGTACATATTTTCGATTTTTTTTATATATTATGCAAATCGAATTTTCATCATCGATTACAATCGGTGATGTTAATAAACACGACTAAGACCCTCTGATGGAGTTCAGAATTCAGCGCCGACCCACCGTCTACGTCAATGTACAGGTTAACATGGAGCTTTCAATGTGCAGGTGGTATACTGTAGTTGTGAGAGTGGGTGAATAGGCGAATGGGTTAATGAAGTGGCGTGAATGCGTGGTATCATCATAATGGGTCAAAAGTGTCAAACCACTGAAACCTAACCTCAAATAAAGGTCAATTATCTACTAATATCTATGTCAATAGGCCCAAATTTAGAAAGTTTTTCTCTTTTTACTCTGGTTTTATAATAAAATCGAAGATAAAAGGAATAGATTTTCAATTTAAAAGGTTGTACTGGCTAAATTAGATCTTATATATAAGTATATATCAATAGAAAGGTGCAAACATTTATCTTGATAAGGCAACCACCTTGAATGCCATTTATGTATGAAAAACAATATCGGTCATACGCCCACCTCGGCTTCGTCTACAGCCTCGCATCCAAATATCATATTTTTCGATGACCTTTTCCAATAAAAGTGGATTAATGACCTCAACTTCAGCTCGAGTGTTGTTTTTAAGTTGTTGAATTGTTTGTGGGTGATTAGCATACATTTTACTTTAGGTTTTCGATAGTAATGGTGTTTGTGATTGTTCCGTATATTGGTCTGTTTTTAATATTCTCGAATTAGCATACACCTTAACTTTTAAATAACCCCACAAAAAATAATCAAGTGGTGTTAAATCCGAGCTACTTGGTAGCCAAGGACCTTCACAATTTCTTGAAATTATGCGTGCAGTAAATTTTGTTAACAATAAATGGATTGTTGCACTACTTGCGTGACATGTCGCTCCGTCTTGTTGAAACCAAAGGTCGTTGACACGCAATTTATTCAATTTCGGTCACAAAAGCCCCATAATCACACCAAACAGTGACTCTTGGAGGATTAACTTCTGCTTCCTGAATAACATGAGGATTTTCCGCTTCCCAAATTCGACAGTTTTGACTTATACCCATTAAGGACGTACATTATTGACGGATACCCGTTAAGATGAAGCTCATTGCATCATCGCTAAAGGGATTTTTGATTAAAAACCTTCATTTCGTTCAAGCATCCTATTAACAAAACGACGACGGTTTAAATTGTCCTTGCTTCAATTTTTGAGTTAGTTGAATTTTTATGGATGCAAATGAAGACCAACACGCAAAATGCGTCGTAATGTGGTTCGTGAAATGTTTAGTTCTTGTGAACATTGCCTGGTTGATGGGCTTGGATTACAAACACTTTGAGTAACAGCTGGCACTGCATCAAGAGTAGGAACTAGATGAACAAGCTGATACGGTCTACAACCTTCCACTGAACCAGTTTTTTCAAAACGATCCATAGTTTTGCCAATGGCACGCTCAGTAAGAAGTTCATATCGACCAAAACTCTCACGTAATTTACGAAATGTTGTTGTTTTTGAACGAAATAAATTTGGATAATCAAAACGCGTTGTTGTGTTGTTAGCGACTCTAGGATGATAAATGACATATTTTTGACTTTTCATGTGTCAAAGAATTCTGTAGCACATGCTATCTGTATTAAGTAGTAAATTTTATTTTTTATATTTTTCGAAACAAATTAAAACTAAGGTTACCTCATTCACCTGGGTCCTACAGTCTACACTATGCAAATTCACTGATATTTTCTGTCAGCGTCAAAATTTATATAAAATACCCACACATACATCGATACCCTGATAGAAAATATCAGTGAATTTGCATAGTGTAGACTCTGTCAATGATAACTCCATACAACCTTATATTTATTTTGTTATATACTGATGGTACAATCAGAGCCTGTACAATTGTATATAATAAGAGTAAGTGAAATAACAGTCGTAACATTTCAAAATAATATTTTTTATCTAATAAAATATTGATATACAATACAAATGCAATTTTTATAGAGAAAAAACAACAACAATTATTAAAACAATTTTATTAAATTGTTCCGTTTTTATGTTGCTAGAAAGAAAAAACCACTCTCGCACAACTATGCCTCTATCTAAAGGGTGTCTCTACAAGAGCGTCGGATTTAAATTTCCCGCCATTTTGTTAATACGAGTTGTACGGTGATTTTTTTTGACAATTGTCACGTACAGACCACGCGATTTAAGAATATGGAGAAGTAGTCAAACCAACAACGTTTAATTATTGTAAAAACACATTACAAAAATGGTGAAAGTTTTACGTCAAGTTTTCGGTCGCAATAATGCGCCAAATGAATCGACAGTGAGGCGTTTAATTACAAAATTTGCGACCAAAATTACGTTGATGGATCAGAAAATCATTGTTCGTCATCGTCCTTGTTGGTCACTCGAAAATATAGCCACAGTAAGGGAATCTGTGGCCTAGAATCCATGGACTTCCACTCGGCAACGTGGTCAATAATTAAACATTTCCAGAAGCGTTGTGCAACGAATTTTGGTAAAAGATCTGCATTTGCACGCGTATAAGGTGAAATAAAAATGTTTGTTTAATTGAAAAATAAATGTGTTTTTCTTTAAAATTAAATCCTGCGCTCTTGTTGGAACATCCTATACATGTGACTAGTAGTAGTGACTAGTTTAAAAGTGTTTCCATTCAGAAAAAGCAGCGCTTCGACAACTGGTGACCCCGACGTGAACCAGAAAATCAGGTTTTGATTTTTGGCTTTTATATTTTTGGGTAAAATATAGGTGAGGAGGAAAAATAAAAATAAATATAACTTCCTATTCATTTTGGATTTTTGCCGGAGCAACACATCGCTGGAGCTGAACCACTCGCCTACATAGACATATAATTTTTTTTTTCAAATAAATTTAATTTATTTTAATTAAAGTTCTATTGGAAACTTTAAGAATTAAAACCTAGTGTGTTTCATTTAAAAGTGTTTCCATTCAGAAAAAGCAGCGCTTCGACAACTGGTGACCCCAGACGACGGTTATTACCGGATAATATCAGGTGAGTGATTTTTATATATCAATTTATATATTATATATACATATATATATATATATATATATATATCTATATAAGTATTTACAAAGTGCAACCAAATATTTTTATATATATACAAAATTTATTATTTTTTTTAAACAATAATTTAAAAATTAAATACTAACACGACGAGTTTTGTGATATACCGGCCTATGCCCCGACCCCTGGTAAGCGCGCTATATTCACAAATCGTCCCTAACCCCTGGTCGACTTCTAGAAGCCACGTGTCCGTCCCGACACAACTTCTAGAAATTCAGCAAAAGATATAAAAAAATACAGTTTCAAAAAAAAAAAAAAACCCGCTTGTTTTAAACAGTTTTCATTGAAACGAAAATTTTTTTTAATATAGTGTGTGTGTGTAACAATTAAATTCAATAATACTACAAAATAAAGTTTAATTTTGTTTGCTCATCCAAATAAAAACATGGCGAAGAACGGTGACAATAAGGACGATTTACATGAAGACGAGAATCGTCGGCAAAATGTGCCACCCCACCTTGAACTAGCCACGTCAAAACAATTGACGCGGCTACCGGCATTCTGGGAGAATAACCCGAAAACTTGGTTTACATCAGCCGAGATAATGTTCGACGCGAACAAGATCACCAGCGACAGACAAAAGTTTGCGCATACAGTGTTGTCCCTATCGGAAGCACAAACGGAGAAGGTCGAGTACATTCTACAAGACCCCCCCGAGAACAACAAATACGACTTGCTCAAGAAAAGCCTAATTGAACGCTACTCAATCTCTGAGGAGCGCCGATTAGAAACGATCTTGAGCAAAGTCGAAATGGGTGATCAAAAACCTTCGGACGTACTACACCGAATCAAAACGTTGGCCGGAAAGAACTTCACGGCCAACGTCATTACAAGACTATGGATCAGGCAACTCCCTGATTTCATACAGACAGCATTGGTCCCTCAGCAAGAGAAACCAGTAGAGGATCTAGCTGTCATCGCCGACAAATTACACGATATAATTGGTACGCGGACTCAGAGCTTGAGTTCAATGCAACGGGAAACGCGGAAATCAAGCTCAGAGATACGCGCGCCAAACTCTAGCTTTAGCCGGATAGAAAACACGCTGAAACAAATAAGCGACCGACTAGAAAAGCTAGAGCGAAATGCACACACACAACCACGTCCTTCGCGTTCTCAATCACCTTGGAGACGAACACCGTCTCCAGGTAGGAATCGTTTACCTCAATCACCCCAGGGAAGCATAATCACATCAAACAACAATCGCGCACCAAGATACCAATCCCCACGCAACTGGTGTTGGTATCACGCAAGATTTGGTGACACAGCAGAGAAATGCACAGCACCATGCACTTTTGCTACGCAGCAAACGGGATCCGAAAACACTGCATCCCCAAACAAGTAAGTCTTAAGGTCGTAGCGGCAGACCTAAGACAACCGCAGCACAGCCGCCTATTTCTACGGGATTCGGTAAATCAAATAACATTTTTGATTGATACCGGCGCTGATCTAAGCGTAATCCCGTACCGCAATTATTACTGCTACGGAACGAATCGGAATCCCGATTTAGTTCTGGCAGCAGCAAATGGTACCACAATAAATACTTATGGTACCAAATTACTAGACATTGACATTGGATTAAGGCGTTCATTCAAGCACGCCTTCATTCTCGCCAATGTCAACCGCCCAATTATAGGTGCGGATTTCTTAAAGAAATTTGGTCTTTTAGTGGATCTGAGAAATCATAAGTTGATTGATCCATCCACTAAACTGACAATCAACGCAACTTCAGCACGCGTTGACACACCAACACCATTGCATTACACAATTAACAATGGTTATGGAGCACTGTTAAGGAAATTCCCTTCTTTAACAGCTCCACCAAATTACAATGCTCCTGTAGCACACAATGTAGTACACCACATTGTGACTACAGGGCATTTACCATTCTCAAGACCAAGACGGCTTGATCCAATACGTCACAAAGCAGCTTTCCTAGAATTTCAACATATGGTGGAACTAGGAATCTGCCGACCTTCTTCATCTGCAATTTCTTGTCCATTACACATGGTAAAGAAGAAGGACAACGACTGGAGACCATGTGGGGACTACAGAAGGCTTAACACAGTCACAATTCCTGACCGTTATCCTATCCCCCACATACAAAATTTCTCCATGCAACTACATGGTTGCACAATTTTCACCAAGATCGATCTCGTCAGAGCATACCATCTCATTCCAATTGCTCCTGACGACATTTACAAAACTGCTATTACCACCCCATTTGGCCTATTCGAATTCACCCGAATGCCATTTGGACTAAGAAATGCTGCACAAACATTTCAGCGGTTCATTAACGAAATCGTGAGAGATCTCGATTTCGTTTTTGTATATATCGACGACATTCTGGTAGCCTCAAGAGACGAGAAGCAACACCTACTCCATTTGGAAAAACTCTTCCAAAAATTATCAATGTACGGTGTCAATATTAACACGGCAAAATGCGTGTTTGGGACAAATAATCTTGACTTTCTTAGTCACAAGATTACAGCTAATGGCATTCTGCCGTCCGAAGGACGAATTAAAGCTATTAGAGAATTCCCAGCACCTCAAAGCGTTAAGCAAATCCAACAATTCGTCGGCATGGTAAATTACTACCACCGATTCATACCAAAGCTTGCAGAAGTACTTGCCCCAATTCATTCGCATTTGGCAAGTCTTCTTAAAAAGCCCAAAACTCCTCAAAATTTTTCTTGGACTGAAGAATGTCAAGAAGCATTCCTTCAGCTCAAGAACAGCTTGGAAAATGTTGCTCTTTTAGCGCATCCGCTAAATGCAACCAAATATAGCATCACCACTGATGCATCCAACACAGCAATAGGCGCGGTCTTACAACAACTGAATAATAAGACCTGGGAGCCTCTTGGATTTTTCTCCAAGAAATTATCAGATGCAGAAAGAAAATATTCTGCATTTGATCGCGAATTGCTTGCAATTTTCCAAGCAATTAAACATTTTCGTTATTTTGTTGAAGGTCGAGAATTTACAATACCGACCACAAACCGCTTACAAGAGCAATAACCTCTAAAGCGGAGCGAAACCCAAGGCAAGCACGCCACTTGGACTATGTCTCTCAATTTACGACAGACATACAACACATTCAAGGCAAGGACAATGTGGTCGCCGACACACTTTCTCGGACTTCCGACCACGAGCTTGCCTCCGCAGCAACTCGCTACGACATCATAACAATCGCAAAAGCACAGGCTTGCGATCAAGAATTAGAAGACTTACTTTCTAATTCTACAAATCGGCGCACTTCCAAATGGAAAATAGAAAAATTTGCATTAGCCGATTTGTCAATTTATTGTGAAATATCTACGGGTAACAATCGCCCGTATATTCCAGAGTCATTGCGTCGAACTATCTTCGACACTCTACACAATATTTCACACCCAAGTGTACGAGCAACTCGCAAACTCGTCACTTTAAGGTATTTTTGGCCCAGCATGAACAAAGATTTAACCCTATGGGCGAAATCTTGTTTATCCTGCCAAAAATGCAAGATACAAAGACACACCAAATCACCTCACGGGAATTTTCAAATTCCACCAGGTAGATTTGAACATGTCCATTTGGATATTGTTGGACCACTTCCACCATCCAATGGATTCACATATTTGTTAACCTGCGTTGATCGTTTTACGCGTTGGCCAGAAGCCTACTGTATAAAAGACATCTCCGCACAAACAATAGCAAAAACGCTCGTCGAAAACTACATTGCTAGATTCGGCGTTCCGGTCAACATTACGACCGATCAGGGCACACAGTTTGAGTCAAAACTATTCGCCGAGCTTATGAATATTTTAGGCTCACATCGAATACGGACAACTGCCTATCATCCACAGTCAAACGGTATGGTTGAGCGCTTCCACCGCCAACTTAAAACAGCTCTTAAAGCTCGTGCAAATACCGTCAACTGGAGCTCAGAGATCCCAATCATATTGTTGGGAATCCGAGCAACAGTAAAAGATGACCTAAAATGTTCACCGGCAGAACTGGTGTACGGTCAAACGATAAAATTACCTGGGGAATTCTTTGTGGAACATCCACTTACACCTCAAGTAACCACTGACACAGTGATTGATCAATTGCGCTCCACGATGAACAAACTCATCCCAGCGGAGACGCGAAAATCAAATCAAACTGATATATTCGTACCAAAGTCACTGCAAACCTGTGACTACGTTTTCGTACGAATAGATAAAGTACGCACTGGCCTCACACCACCGTATGAAGGCCCATACAAAGTGATACGACGACTTCGTAAGCACTTTGTATTACAAATCAGAGACAAGCAACAATCTGTCTCTATAGATAGACTCAAACCAGTCTATGGTATCCTGAGTACACCCGAGCAAACATCGGGAGTGAGGAAAACTGTTCGCATCCTAGAATAACACAAACAAAATTACACCACATGTTCCATCCATCATCACATAGTGTAGATAATAAAAATTAATTGAAATTTTTTTTTTATAGGATGGCACAAGTAACGACAGACACGTTACTGCAGGATATCGAGTTGGCAATCCAAACTGGGATGCGCCATATCGGCACCCTGGACAACATGTTCCAGCAGAACCCGTCGTGTTCCACGCAGACACCCGACCAATCGGGACCATCTGGTGAAGTTCAAAAACCACCACAGACAGACAGGACAGGTTCAAAACAACCTGTGGCCAAGAAAACCAAGTCAATAGCCACACAGACCATCTTTAAAGCACCAAGAAGATTAACGGCGACGCAAAGAATCGAGCAACTAGAACAAGCCGTATTCAAAAATAAGAGAGGCCAATCACGCCCTATAGGAGTAGCACGACGTACGGCAGCAGCGAACCCTATGATAAGAACCGCGGAACCAGCACAACCACGGAACACTTCGCAAAATGGGCCAATATTTTGCTGGTTCCACGCCAGATTTGCGCACGAGGCGCAGAATTGCACAAAACCGTGCCAATTCAAGGACACCTTCAAAACAGGGGATACGATGGAATAAAAAAATAATAATAAAACAACAACAAACAAAAATTAAAAAGGGTGTTGGGAATATACAAATAAAAAACTGAATTACAAAATTTTTTTTCTTACATTTTTATTCCGAAAAACATCGCCATCTAAACTATGATTTTAACGTATCATTGTCATAATTTAGATAAACTCTGGTAAACAGTATACATTACCACTACCTTTTCAATGATCACACATCATTAAAAGCTACAACGAAAGTCATCCACAAACACAAGCGGATTACAAATCCCCGGTAGGGGAATTCACTGCGCGGTGGGTGATGTAGCGGGTAGTTTCTTTCACTATAAGAAACTCCGCACAATTACTTTCAACGGACAATCCTCCGTTCACATAATTCTTTATAAATGGACAATTCTCCATGTAAAGAATTATTCCAAATAATATACAACAATCTTGTATATACATAATCGTACAACAACACTTGTACATACGAAATTTGTGTAAGCAAAATATGATTGAAAAAAAATTATATTTTGCTTTCACAACAATTTCGCATTACAATAACCTCTACAATCAAATCATTGAGAGGTACATAAAATCGTATTGATTTTGCAGAAACCAAAATCACGTAAAACGTACATACACACTACCATGCCATTGCACAATAGATGGCATGGCAAACAATTATGTTGGGTTAAACATATTTGCAGCGGGTGCACCAAAAACATTTTGGTGCATGTAAATATAAACAAAAACCAGAAAATCAGGTTTTGATTTTTGGCTTTTATATTTTTGGGTAAAATATAGGTGAGGAGGAAAAATAAAAATAAATATAACTTCCTATTCATTTTGGATTTTTGCCGGAGCAACACATCGCTGGAGCTGAACCACTCGCCTACATAGACATATAATTTTTTTTTTCAAATAAATTTAATTTATTTTAATTAAAGTTCTATTGGAAACTTTAAGAATTAAAACCTAGTGTGTTTCATTTAAAAGTGTTTCCATTCAGAAAAAGCAGCGCTTCGACAAGACATTAACCAAACGTAGCGACAGAACTCAGTATTCAAAAAACGATTCTACTAACTTCTGGGTAACTTCCGGTGAAATTTTACCCATTCCTTTCATTATTGTTCCTTACAAAATTTTTTGCTGGTGATCCTGTATTTTCTATTTTGGCGTTCCAGGTGATCCCATAAATGTTCACTGGAGTTCAGGTCAGGCGATTGAGGTGGCAAATGTAACTGGTTTGGGACGTTATTCAGAATCCATTTTTTCCGTATTTTTCCGTATAGGATTGTTGTCTTGCTAGAAGATTCATGATGGCATTGGCTTCAATTGTTCCACGGATGGTTTCCAATTGTCCTTTAGAATACCATGTATTTCCAGCGATCCAAATTTTAATTTATAAAAACAAGTTTACCTACCCCACTCGCCGAGATTGAACCCCATAGCATAACTGAACCACCATCATGTTTAATAGTTGGGGTTTTCTCCGAATTGTACCTCATTCATCGGTTTTGAAAATCGGCTCCGTAAAAAAACGTCTTCCAGAAGTTGAAGTCTTCTATTTTTAATTTTTCTGCAAATTTAATTCTTTTTTGGAATTAACATTCGAAATGAATGGCCATGATATCCATGTTTCCACAAAACCCTTGTAATATTTTGGGGGCGGGTAGCTTTATTAAGTACTTTCTCCATTTCTTAAGCTAGTTTTGGAGCGCTTGAATTTGGATTTTCTCTCACCAAATCCAAAATATTTCATTCGTCCCGATTGGGAAATGTTGCTTTTCGCTGCCCGTTCACTGCCCGTTTTCAGCCGATTGTGTGACTTTAAATCTGGATATTATTTGGGCCCCCGTATAGAATAATTTCGGCCAAATAATTTGCCAATTTCGCACATAGATTTTCCAGTACGTTTCATATTAATTACTATTTGGCGTTCTCCGTTTGTAGTTTGATTTCTAACACCGACCAAACAATTCGCAATCATTAAATTTTCATTCATAATTTATGTAAATGATTTAAAAAAATTCAAGGATCATACAATAAGTGTATGATAATTTTCGTTCCAAAAAAAATTGATTTTTTTTTGTTTTTTTATTATAAACGGTAAATGACATTTTATTTTGTATTTTTGGATTTAACTTGTAAAATTTAATTAATAAAAACTTCAAAATAACTTCCTTAATCCTTATATTTTGTAAAATTTTCTCAAAAATCAGTGTGTATATCATTTTCGTTACTGACTGTATGTTGGTAATACTTAAACTTTGGTTCGATGTGCACTTTTTTAAGCCAAACTTCTAGGACTTCTACACGGTGAACCGGTCGACCCGTTTCCGTTACATTGAGTTGGTTGCTGTGTTTAATTAAACAAATACAGCACCATAGAGTAAATAGAATCAAAATAAATCCAGGTTTGTTAAAAAATTATATTTTAAGGACAACCATGCGCTTCGATCGTGTTAAATTAGATTTGAAGTTCACAATAAGTGTTGCTTTAATAAAAATATATGCTCGTCTTCGATATTAATGACAAAGGTATAGTTGATACAATGATTCATGAATTATTATTCAAATAAATATTTAAAAAGCCACATGACCAAGTGGAAAATGTAGTAAGTGCTGTAACTCTTATTTCATCACTAATGACGGTAACTCGTTGTATTTTGAAAAACTTACTGACCAATACAATAATGAGTAAAGTGATCTTCGACAATCTCTGTAGCAAGCATATTCTGTCAACACAGTTGGCGTTTGAATAATTATCTTATTATAAAACCATCTGAAGTTAAATTGGTTGTTATGTCAAATTCAATAAATCGGGCACCAATTTAATTTTCATATTTCAATCATATTGTCTAAATTCATCGAGAAAGTTTATGATACGATTTAAAATAAGAATAAGCTACCGTGAATTTTTGCTCTCTATTCTAGCGTAATTCTTTAGTGTAATTTGGCCGAATATGAGTTCCAAATCTCTCATCAAAACATGTTTTGAGGAGTAGTCGGTAGTATTAGAGATAAGTTTAGAACAAATGAGTATTATTTATTATTACTAGTTCAGCTTATTAATAACTTATAGGCGTCTAGTTTAATTTTTTGTCATAGATGAAACCCAGACACTTCGGTCTATTTGTACTGGTGAAGCTGGTTCTATTTCAATGCATCCCATTCAAGCTTGCCTTGTTTCAAATTCAACCATACAGGGATTAACAATTAATTTGGTTTGAAAATAGCTCAAAATAAGTTAGTAATGTAAAATCATAATCAAGACCATTTTCATATTGCTGTGTTTATTTCACAGCTATGATAAATATAGCTCCCATATAACCGCTACATCATCAGAGTTACATTATATTACTATTATTATAAACAGTAAACTTTAATGTGTGACTGTTTGACAAAATTGAAAATAAATTTAAAATTTCATATCGAGATTTAAAATATCAAAAATATATATAAAAGCCAAGCACCATTGTTTAAAATATGTATACATATTTTACTACTAAATGAAATTTGAATTATTTTCTTGCAATTGCTTCGCTTTTAGTTTCTCGTTCATAAAATTTCGTCCCGTTTATGTACGCAAAACTAATACTATCAGAGCTTCATAGTAATCAATACAATACACAAAGAGCACAATAACAAAATAAAACAAAAACAAGTGTATATAATAATATATCGTTTAGATGAAAAAGAACAAAAAAATGTTTAGTTTGGACACATTCTTGGGTATTTAAATATCGACATCAAAACAGATTTTTTTTCTGAGTACCATACAGCCTTAATGTGAAGTACAATCGATACAATTAAGTTCTGAATAAAACGCTATTCAAATGGCCTCCACGACTTATTCTGCAGGAACGAATTCGATGAACCCAATTTTCGAGCACTTTTTCCACTAAATCAAGTTATATGTCATGCATGAATAGCACGTTCAATATTGACTTGTAAAGCTTGAAGAGAGTTTGGTTTATTGCTAAAGACCAATGACTTCAAATAACACCACAAGAAATAGTCTAATGGTGTTAAATCAATTTTTTGATCCGTAAGCGGAACCTGCCAGAATGCGTCCTTCAGGTCTATTCCTGTTATGTATTTTGTCTCCACTAACCGTCCTAAGAGTCCATCGATGTTTGGGAGAGGGTATGCGTCTTTTTCAGTTACGGAGTTCAGTTTACGTGCGTCCAAGCATAGTCTAGTCTTACCGTTCGCCTTTTTCACTATTGTTACCGGTGAGCTCCAGGCGCTTTTGCTCACTTCAATCACTCCTAATTTGAGCATTCTATCTATTTCATCGTATAGGGACCGCTGAACTGCCGGAGAAACGGGATAGTATCTTTGTTTAATCGGCGTACAATTTTTTATGAGCTCAATTTCGTGTTCGTGAAGAGTCGTTTTCCCCAGGCCAGTAGTAGACGAAGGGATTAATTTTATTATTCGCTCTAAATTATTTTTGTCTCTTTCGTTTAATTGGTGCACATTCTCGTCTATAGGCCGTACAACTGTTTCAGAGATTTGGCTTATATATTTAGATTCGGGATGATATTAAAACGTTCCCAAAAATCAATTCCGAGGTATAAGCAACATTGAAGGGTTGGAACGATACTCAATTTTATTAATTCCCTTTTATTTTTAAATGTTATCGGTAACCAAACATAGCCTTCGATCTTATTGCGAGTACCATCGGCAGTTTTAATGAACGAATGCAATTTCTTAAATTGGATACCCTCATTAGCAAGAAATTCTAGAGCTCCTTTACCCAAGACACTTACTGATGCGCCGCTATCTAACAGGCCGTACATAGGTGTCGAAGACACAATCACTTGTATATACGGACGCGGATCGTCCTTAAAAACTCGGTGTACTACTGAAGCAATACACTTTTTAAAGGACCTTTTTAAGCAAAAATAGTTTATGGAACGATTAACGCGTTTTTTGAGAAGTTTTTGTTGTTGAGACAAGTCAGGTTTGAAGGTTTCAGTATAAGTAGGAATGTTGATTGAACTTAAGGGTTTTGGGAAATCGAGGAATTCTTCATTACCGTTTTGTTGTTCGTGGAACCCTCGACATATTCACACTCGGTTGCACGTTTCCCTGAGTAAATTTTATGCAATTTTGGCAATTTGGTTTACGAACATTTGAAGCTCCACAACCAAAGCAAAAGATGTTAATGAATTCTTCGTTACAGTCTTGGTATCTATGACCTATCGCCTTGCAATTCCAGCAAATAAGATTTAACTGGCGATCACCAGTGTAATTCAGTTTTTCTGTATTTTTCTTAAATGCTTCGATCAATGGAGATTCATCCTCTTTAGTCAACGGCGAATTTGTGGTGAATTTGATTTGCGTTTGGTTGGACTATTTTGCATTCGCTAATATTCATTTCTTTCATGTCATCGCTAAGCTCATTTATTCCAGCACGGCGTCGAGGAAAATTATCGGTGAACCGTCGGGGGTCATATCCAGTTTCTTCCCACAGTTGCTCGTATCTTTGGCACAATATTCTCAATTCTTCCAACGAAGTAAGAGATTTCTGGTACGGTAGCGTAACATTTTTCAGAGCTGGGTGCATATTTTGGCAAATCCTGTATATTAGTTCTCTAGGAGTTAATCGATTTTGAAGCCTTGCATTTAACTTTTGGATACTTAAGGCAAATTGCGAAAAGGTTTCTTTTGTCTGACGCTTACGAAGTATCTGTTCGCGGATTTCCTCCTCAAAGTCGTAGCTACTAAAGTATGATATCATAGCGTTTTTTATAGTACTCCAAGAAGCATCAGGGTTATCTAGTTTAAACACCCAGAACCAATCCTCAGCAGTTTTTGACAAAAACAGGTGTATGACTTTAGGTAAATGCATCTGCGGGAAGCCATCATCTTTGGCCATTTGCTCAAATCGATACACAAAATCGTGAATGTTTGTGGTATTGCTACCATCAAAGGTCAAATTCCATTTCTGTCGAATTTTATAAAAATCGGAGTAGATGCTCTCGAGATTCCCTAATGAGACTACCAGAAGGCATCTCCGAAGCAATTTTAAATTTTGGCTCGCGAGTAGTGGAAACTATTTTTGAGTCTACCTTTGATAACACGTTTGAATTCGTATTGGTTTGCATTTTTCTTTCATTAATAAAATGAGATTGTGAATTAATTTGATTTTCTATGGATGCTTGCCTGCCTTGTGCTGACAGAAAGATGTTATCTGCACCCTGAGATAATTGACTAACAGTGGGGGAAACACTGAGATCCTCATTTGAGCTCGCAGTAGTAACAATTGGGATAGGTTCAGCATTTACTTGATTTTTTTGATCTTGGGATTCCTTCCATAACTTCTCATACCATTTACGTCCCCTACGTAACGAGGTAAAAATTGTACTACGCCACTGATTGTCTCCGAATGAGCTTATGAGCCTTTCCATACGATCTTTATAATGTATTACTTTCGAAAGAGCAAAATTTATAAATTCCTCAGATGGTGAAGGTCCTTCTTGTTGCGCTAGCTTTGCGATTTCGTCTAACTGATCTTTACAGACCTGTGCCTTCGCATCGGGATCATCTATTACATGTGATTTTGCTGGCTTAAACTTTCTATCTGAATTTTCTGTAATCAGTAGGTTTGTAAGTACCGTATAGGCGTCAGTTACTTTGCTTGATAGACCTCTTACTTGAAATTCTACTTCCGCCTCAGAGTCTGTTAGTTTACTAAGATATATTTTGGGCTCCATTTTGTGTAAATTAATTAGGCTCGAATATTCAAATGGATATAATACTAACTCGTTATAGTTTAATACTACAAAAAAACATCGAAGTAAAAAAGATGTAACGTTCATGTCGTTACACCTCTGCTATTCTTTGTGCTGAAGGTAAAAATTTTAGGAAGTACCGCTATGGAAAAATAGGTGGCAGAGTGGTTGGTTGTGGTTTGAGTTGGTTTCGGTGTCGAACACTGGATATTGAGCGCCGTGGTTGGGAAAGTTGTTTTGTTCAGGCTTGACAGCTTAATAACAAATGAAAAGAAAATTATAATTCTTTTCGTACGAGCGCTTGAGCGATACGCATCCAGGAAATCACGCAACGGAAACAAAAGAACAACAAAAAAGGTAAACGAAAACCAAATTATAACGAAACTGTAGTATACATATTGTTTTTGGTAAATTGTACACCACCCCATTTTATCTAATTTTTATGTTAATTATTTACGGATATCTAGGCATACATCCAATTCGGCGATATAAATAATTCGTCCGCGTGTAAATACTTTAATCGTGTGGGTGTATATCCTTATTTCGTGCGCGTGTAATACCAAATTCGTGCAATATAAACAACGGGTGTGGGTGCACATATCTAGTCATACGATCACAATAACGGGTGCACACATCCAAATTCGTGCAATATAAACAACGGGTGTGGGTGCACATATCCAGTCTGACGATCACAATAGCGGGTGCACACATCCAAATTCGTGCAATATAAACAACGGGTGTGGGTGCACATATCCAGTCTGACGATCACAATAACGGGTGTACATATCCAGTCGTACGAGTACAACAGCGGGTGCACACAATTAATTAGTACGATTCCAACAACAAGTGCACACACTGAAAGGATCGCTAACCCACCACTGGGCAGTCTTAAAATGTGTCCAAAATTTGTGTAATAGGTTGGCAATAGCTATAAAACTTTAGACCGAGGAAAAATAAAAACAACTAGAGGAAGAAACGGTCCACGCGGTATTGGATTCAAGGAGGAGTAGTCCGAGGGTAAAGGTAATATTCCAGGTTTGTATGTACTAATGCGCGTGTTGCGCTTTCTCTCGATAATTATCGTTTCAGATATTCGGCGTAAGGATACAGAGAGCTCTGTGTACCCCAGGCCTATCTACACATAGATACCGTTACGATATTAGTACGCGCATACGGGAATATTACATTTTCTCCCACCCAACAGCTAATCCGCTACGTATACAGTGTACATGTATGTGGTATATTATAATCCACAGTTGTTTCTTGTTTTTGCTCGGTTATTTTAACCGTTTTTTTTTGTTGTAATATCTAAATATGTTTTCCTAATTTATTTTGTTTATTTTGACAAAATAAAAATATATATTATAATGCTGATAGCTATAGTAAACATGGTTGTTATGATTGTTTAATTTATTAAGTTCAGGAGTCGAACAGTCGCAGCGATGATATCGGATGGAAATCCACATTTTCTTTGAGTTTCTTTTTTTTTGAGTTCTGTTTTTTTTGGTGTTGATGAAGTAAATAGCAGCCCCTAAGTGTTTCAGGGCCCCACCAGTAATACCCACGACACAACACACTGAGCAATAGTCGGACCAAGCTGCAGGTGGTGACTGAGACATGTCTGTAAACGAGCATGGACGAAGAGAAGGAAGACACTTCGAGAGACATATCGTTACAAAGACTTCAAATTGATTGAGTTTGATCTGACTCGATGATCTTTAGAATGTATATTCGTTAATATTATAGAAAAACAAAACACGATAACCGGGTTTTTACTTAGTCTAAATATTGGTATTACCAATATCCCAATATTTGGTAACAATAAAAAAAAAATTATATCGTAATTTATAAAGCGAGCAATATTACATAATCAAAATTAATTGTATTTGATATTATACCAATATACTGTAATATTTAGATGCAGAAAAAAAAAAAATTTAGGTAATGATGATTGTTCAATGACAACAGAACCAAGCATCTACAGATAGTAGCATGTATCTTGAAGGATGACGGATATTTATTACGGAATTTAAATTAAACAAAATTGAGAATTCGACAAAAGGATACAATCAATGACGTTTCGAGGGGATAAGTACCATAGAGTCACAATGTAATCGACCAAAGAAACTCAAGATGAAACCAATCATCAACATTCTCTAACTAAGTAACATATGAATTTTCCCAATTTCCTATCAAGCCTTGCAACCTGGAAAATTCAATACGAATTCATGTGAAGTCATCACGTTTCGAATATTGACTGTTCAAGGAGCAAAAATGACAGAACATCAAGAAATTGCTATATAACTGAACTAATATTTGATAAGATTTACTGCAAAGTCATTGAGTATTCGATCATCAAATAAAATTCAACTATTGCAACATTAGGAAAAAAAAACTAAATGCACTGAGGAAAACAATGGTATAACCTCCCGCTACTATATTTAATTACTTAAAAAGGAAAAAGAAACTAAAAATAAATTAATTAGCATAAGCGGTCTTAGCGGTTACACCCGTTGGACAGAGAAGCCGTCTGGATGTCTTTTTAAGACTACCTAAAAAAAAACAAACTGTTCAAGGTTACGTCATCATACGAGATGTGTCTTGAAACATGCGATATTTGACCTTAAGACCACATGGTTAAACAACTTCAATGACCTTCAGGTCCCTGTTTCGGCGCCATTTTGTTACGGATCACCTTGCGACTAACACGTCTTGGTTGGGTAGCTTCGCCAGAAAGTGGGAGGTTCATTTGCCGCTAGGTTTTTGAGGATCCAACAAAACAAACTTACGTGTTAATAAAAAAATATCAAAATCATATGCGGGATGCAATAATTCTGCATATCACGACTCTCATCATCACCCAAATAACATAAAAAGACTTATCTTAGCATTTTTCTTTTTAAATCAATCGAACAAACTATATTTATAAATCATTAATGCTATGATACATGTTAATAAAAATATATGTAAAAGTAAATGTATCGTTCTTCTTTTATGTTAAATAAAAAAACTAATTAAGAATATTTCCCTATAAATACGCTAATCGAACGAAGTGGAGTATTTTTCGCCGAAAGAAATAATAAGACACATTTTCTGATTTAAAATTTAGATTGTGAATCAATGCTATAATCAAAAAAAAAATATATAGAAAAAAAAAATAAGAGGGAAAAACTCACCTGTGCGTCCAAAGAGCTCTTCTTCTGCGTGGTTGTTTTATATTTGTGCTAAACGGAGCTTAACATGCAAAAATATTTTTTTTTTCATACACACTAATTCACTCACTGTACAATTAAGAAAAAAAACTGAATTTAAGTTAATTAAGTTAAACCAAGAGCACTACTATTCGAAATAGGGAAATGTGAATTATTCACTAAATTATCACTAAATACCGTATATCCTCGATTCTAAGACGCACTTTTTACCTCATTTTTAGGTTTCTGTAAATGGGGTGCGTCTTAGAATCGAGTGCGTCTTAGAATCGCAGGTTTTCTCGTATATTTAATGCGTCTTAGAATCGCAGTTTTTTCTCAAAATTTCTTGCGTAAAAATTATCTAGAGCGTCCTATCGCAGGTTTTCTTTAATGTTTAATGCGTCTTAGAATCGCATTTTTTCCTAAAAATTTCTTGCGTAAAAATTATGCATTATATTTCGTAAGTTAGATGGCACTGTGATCAATCAAGGAAAAGCTAAATATTAACCAATTGTAAATAACTTCAATCATAAATTTGTGGTCAAAATCTACATTAGGTTATGAACATATCAAGAAACTAAATTACCATAGAAAACAACAACAAAACCTGGTACAACTTTTTTATATTCCACTCGCTTGTATTATATACACCTCTTACTCGAAAATTGTATTACCGAAAAATCTAAAGTAAGAGCCGCACTGGAACGAAGACAATTCCGAAAATTATTTGGAATCGTTTTCTTTTTCCCAATAAACATAGGATAGACAGAAAAATATTCAAAATTGTTAATTTTTTAAATCATAATTTACTAAATAAAAAACTGCTGCCTAATTTCAAAAAAATATTTAAATAATTTTTTCGTATTTTCCCTTGAAATATGAAGTACAAAACTGTAATGAACATACAAAATTCAAAAAAAAATGAAAAATTGGACAGTGAATGTGTGTGTGTGTGTTGTACGGCAACTGTTTTTTGTAGTGTGTAGACACACATTTGATTTCCAAAAATTCGAAATTCTAGAGAAGGAAGATACATTTTTGCTTTCTCTATTGCATATTAGGTATGATTTTTAGTTTTGTTTTTTATGTTATGAACATTTGAGTAAAGTACGGATTACTCCATTTACATTTTTACATCATTTCAAAAAAAATAATATTAAAATGTCATCAAAACGAACGCATTTTGAAGCGTCAACAAAGCGCAAAATAATTGTATACGCCGAAATAAACGGCAATAGAGCTGCTGGTTGGAAATTTGATATCAGTGAAACAAATGTTCGTCGTTGGAGAATAAACCGAAAAGCCATATTTGCGTGCCAAAGCACTAGAAAATGTTTCACTGGACCACAAAAAGGAAAATATCCGATTGTGGATGAAGGAGTATTGCGCTTCGTAACGGAAACAAGGGCTAAAGGATTACCCGTTACTCGATTAGCTAAGCGACTAAAAGCTTGCGAAATAGCGAAATCGCATGCAATTGACGCAAAGCATTTTAAATTTAGTCCCGGTTGGTGTGACAGATTAATGCGTCGCAGTGGACTATCTTTAAGACGCCGAACATCGATTTGCCAAAAACTCCCCGCAGATTTTCAACAAAAATTGATCGATTTCCTGCGGTATGTCATAAAATTGAGGGAAACCAATAAATATGCGTTGAGTCAAATCGGCAATGCAGATGAAACACCGGTGTTCTTTGACATGCCAAGGAATTACACAGTCAATACGAAAGGTAGTAAAGAAGTAAAAATTATAACTACCGGTTACGAGAAGCAACGTATTACTGTGATGCTTTGCATAACTGCTGATGGTCACAAGTTACCGCCTTTCCTAATTTTAAATCGGAAAACTATCCCAAAAAACGAAACGTTCCCGAAAGACGTAATTGTGCGGGCACATACGAATGGATGGATGACGGCTGAATTAATGGAAGATTGGCTCAAAGTAGTTTGGAATAGGCGTCCTGGAAGTTTGCGGAAACCACGAAATATGTTGGTTTTGGACGCTTTCAGGGGGCATTTGACTGAGGACGTTAAAAAAACTATTAAGGAACAATGTGGTGATTTAGTAGTCATTCCAGGGGGCATGACCAGCCAACTGCAGCCGCTCGACGTTTCAGTTAATAAACCTTTTAAGGACCATCTGCGAAAACAATACGACTCCTGGCTATTAAGTGACAATCTTCCTGTAACAGCTTCGGGAAAAATAAGAAAAGCATGGCATCTTATTCCTGATAAGTTGGTGCAACAATCATTTAAAAAATGTTGTATCAGCAACGCGCTCGATGGCTCCGAGGACGACGCTTTGTGGGGTGATGTAACTTCTGAACCATCTGAACTATCTGATACTTCTGAGATATCTATTTCGTCAGATAGCTCGGAAGAATCGGACGACTCCGACTTTCTTGGATTTATTTAACCCAAAATACGAGCTTGTGTGTAATACCTAGGTTTAAATAAATATTACATACATACCTATATGTAATAAAAAACTGAATTAAATATAACTACCCAAATAAAAACTAAATACTTGAAGATTAACAAGGCATTTTTTTCGTTATTTTAGCATGCGTCTTACAATCGACATATTAAAAAATATTTCTATTATTCACTCTCAAATTAAGGTGCGTCTTGCATTCGAGTGCGCCTTAGAATCGAAGATATACGGTAATAAACTAAATTGAGTAAAGACTAGAAAAATTAATAACGCGCGATTTTTTTCGTAAACGTCAACTCCGGTTGGCCTTGTATAGCATTCGTCTCGTTCATCCAAATATCCGTACAATTTATATTTTTTTGATTTTAACCGCCAAATTATGCATTCCGTTCAATTAATGAAATGGTTATTAGTAAATTAATGGGGCCCGTCTACCCGCTCCAATAGCTTGCGATAAAAGCCTTAACGAAACAAAATCAAATGGAAAATATTTGTTAGACGCGTTAACAAAATTTCAAAATTTAAACTTACGTAGGCTTATTGCGTAATTATCACAGCAGACATTCCGGTAATTCTGACTCGTAATTGTTACAGTTTCAACCACACCCTTGTTACCGAACTATTTGGAAATTTCATATACTATATAATTTTTATATTTTAACTTAACCGGCTCGGCTCACCAGTTTTATTACAATAATTATTAATTAGAGTTAAATTTTTCTTTATTTTATTTTCACAATATGATTATTGGCTTAGATTGACTGACCTCAAACATCAACTGATTACCAAAATATTTAATTGGTTTATGAAAGCTGCGGTTATACATAGACTCTCACACATACCTTTAACTCAATGCTTTATTCTCAAATAATTATCAGTAATTGCTATCAAATACGATAACATCTCTCGATACATTGATGTTATTTATTCTAAAAACATTATTACTCACGTATATATATTTATTATAAATACAAGCAAACAAGTACAAATAACAAATACCATTCTAAAGCTCACGCGCGTCATCATTCAACCAATGATGGGTAGTACCAAAAACACAGTTGATATTACATGAGAACCAGCGACAATCGTTACATTCTTGGAGGCCATTCAATATTTCGTACCAGAATCGACAGTTTTGTTTATTTACCGCACCACTCAGATGAAAGTGAGCCTCATCGGAGAAGATGATTTTCTTCATTTACATTATTCGTTCATTTACATTATTTATACGGATGCAAACCCAAATCCTTTCGATCAAAATCTGCCAGGTTGTGGTTTGAGACAGTCCCAATTCTTGAGAACGTCTTGGAATTGATAAATTGTGGTCTTCAGCAACACTTGCCTGAACGGCAGCAATATTTGCATTACTTCGAGCGTTTCTTTGTCTTATTGGCACTTGAACATTATGTAAAAAAAATGTACGCTCAAAATTTTCAACAATTCGACGAATAACGAGCACACTTGGACGATTATTACGACTAAAAAATGGCAAAAGCGCACGAAATCTTGCAATTGGAGAACGATAATTTTGATAATAAAACTGAATGATTTGTAAACGTTGTTCTTGCGTATATCTCACTATGATGAAATTGTAAACATTACTGAATACAATGAAACAAAAAATGACAGATCATGACATATTACAAATGGCCGAAACGTCACTTAAAATTCATAACATTCCTATTGGAAAACCCTATATTAAATTAGTGTAGTCCAAAAATAAACAATCTCGCATCAATGTTCCTGTGATTGAATGGTGAAAATATTACCTGGCTTACGAAAACAATATCATCAAAATGGTACATTCTAACCACAACTGTATTAATCCAGGTATACAATTATGAATCTGTTTTGAATTTTAATATAAGGTTCGATTTTGTAAGGGCAATAGAAAATTCGATATTTTTTTTTTATGATGGCTGATCATTGGTTTGTTCCGTGCCGTTAATTTTGTTTTGACCAAATTTACCTCCACCATGTGACTAGGAAAAATGTGGAGTATTTTAGTTGTAGCCCTAGTTTTCCCTTTCATCACAATATTTATTTTGTCTGAAAACAGTTTCCTTTTATCTTATTTTTATTTTTTTATTTTCCATTTTCTTATTATTATTATTATTTTGCTAATTGTTGCTCCCTGACATAGAGACGATCGTTACAAATGGTGCCCAAAGAGACGGGACTTGTTTAAGTAAGGCATATTTTGAGCTATGAAATTAATGCAGGGGAACGACATCTTCGATGATATACCATGAATAAAATTAAAGGTGTTCAGATTGAAGAACCGCAGAACAATTGTTCACATCTGAAGAAGGGTATGATATCAAAGGGCCGAATGTCGAAGGGCCGAATTTCAAAGGGCCGAATGTGTCGAAGGGCCCAATGCCGAAGGGCCGAATGTCGAAGGGCCGAATTTTTTATTTTTTTTGTTTTTAGAAATATATATTTTTAATTTTTTTATTTAATTTAATTATTTTTTTTATTTTTTCTACATATCCCTTTTTCAAACAAATAATAAATTGGCACTTTTTAAGTACAAACCACATAAATGTGTGGGTAAAAAAATCATAGTGAGTAATGGCGTTTTTTATAAAAAATTTAGGTAAGATGAAATTTTTTTAAAAAATTTTCTTTGTAGGATTGTGCATCTATTGTTTTTAGGAAGTATAAGCCAAAAGTTTCGAGAAAATTATCACATTTTTCGGGAAAATTTTGACCTTTTCATTTTTTTTGGTGACTAATTGCGTATTATTTTATTCAAAATAGTAATAATGTGTCAAAAGCCAGTCATGGACTCGAATTTAGGAGAATTTAGGATCGGATTACATCATTCGGGTGAAGGAGAAATTATTTCAGTTTATAGGAATTTAAAAATCGATAAGAGCGAGAGTGTAAAGAGAATTTAAAAATAGTCAAGACACTATCTGCGTTATCTTTCGGCTGGCAACTTTCGGCTAACTCTAACAAGGTGTATTTTAACAGTTTTTCGGCAGTACAAGTAATTTTTCCGGAAAAGTTTTGCAATTTTTTTAGGAAAATTTTATTACTTTTTTACATAGTTTAAAATTATAAATAAAATTTGCCACTTAAAGAATTGTACAAATTCTGGAAAAGCGGGGGTTTGAGGGAGCCTCCATCCTCTAAGGTGTACAACGAATCAAAATTACATTAAAAGAAAGTTTCATATTTACAAAAGTTGATTTTTTTAACATTTGTGGCACTATCAGAAGAAGTGATAAGAGCGATAAAAACTTTTGTTCTGTGTCTGCAAGGTTGACGAAGCAATTATTATTAATAAAAATAAATAAAACTAAAATGAATATTGAAAAATTCAAATGTGTAATTTGCTACCCGTTTCATGACAGTGTAATTCGAATTTTTATCATTAAAATTAAGATTTGATAAATAAAAACGGCAGATTTTTAATTTTTGGATGAAAAAAATCAAAAAAATATTTTTGGAAAAACTAGATATTTTCCAGGAAAATATGGTGATGTTTCTGAAATTTTTGGCTTGCACCTCCTAAAAATGATAGGTATACAATCCTATAATGAATTGCTTTTTAAAAATTTTCATCTTACCCGATTTCGGCGATGTATACGTCATCTACACTTACGCCAAAAATTACGCTTGTGTGGAAGTACAACCAACACAATTGTGTATATATTTATATTGTTTTTTTCGGACGAAAATAATTTTAAAAGGAATGCACAAATGCGTAAGTTGCGTCAAAACACATACAAAAAAAAAAAAATTTTTGACATGGTACTTTTACAGGTACCCACACAATTGTGTTAACGGGCAGGAAAAGATATACCTATTGGTTGCGCATGACAAATTTTTCCTTCACCAAAATGTACCGCTGACTGAATACTTAATAGTAAAATACATAAATCCATAAAAAATTCATTTATGCTTATTAAAAAAAAAAAATTTACAAAATATTCAATAAAACAACAAATTTAAAAAATTATATTCTAAAAACAAAAAAAACAAAAAAAAGAAATTCGGCTCTTCGACCAATTCGGCCCTTCGACATTCGGCCCTTCGACCCATTCGGCCCTTCGACATTCGGCCCTTCGACATTCGGCCCTTCGACATTCGGCCCTTTGTACCCATTCCTGAAGAAGAAGGTCTGACCAAAATATCAAATAGAGGAATTCATATCCCCGGGCACGAATCATGTAACGGTAATAAGGAGGAACGTCAGTCGCATCCAATTTTTGCATCAACCGATATTCCTCAGAAACCACTAAAAGTTTCTTCGCAAAAGCATACACAACAGTATTGTTTTACTAATGTCGTAAGCAATTTGAAAACCTCATTCGATGGAAATCCGAGAAAATTGCCAATCGAACGGTTTTTGTTCAGAGTGGAGCTCTTGGCTGATGCAGCGGGAATTCCGAGGAATAATCTAGTCCAGTGGTGCTCAACCTTATTTTACCGAAGGCCCACTTTCAATTATCATTTTCTTCTGTAGCCCACCCCGTCATATTTAAAAACTGTGTACTAATATGCAACGAAAAATGAGTGCGTATATGGGATATATAGAGAATTGAATTAGAATTGAATAGATCTAGTCCACCAAATAGCATTTCTAATGAGCGATTGGTGTCTTATTGAAAGGAACCCAAATATTAACAGAATTTGATATAAGGTATACACTAGAGTCCCGCAAACAACATTCTACTGGATCTTTTCTCGTATTTTACAACGAAATTTAACGCTGCAAATTAAAAATCCTCTACCGGTTACAGAAATTCTTCATATAGTGAAACGCAATATGAGAGCAGAATTGAAAGTAGTGCTAGCAGATAAAGAGATCTCATCTATTACGTTAATGGTACGGCAATGTTTGGCTCTAGAAGATGCTTGGAAAATAACCGGCTATGAACCGGAGAAAGTTTGGGTTCGAAAGCATATTGATGAAGTTTATCTTAAAGGGGCAAACAATGAATACTCCGCACAGTTACACTTGAAGCCGTTAGTGCTATGAAGGCACTGAATTTACGAGCAAAACTGTTGAGGCAAAGATATTGGACTCAGATATAGTGATTGTCAACAACCCGGTTTACGACCGCAAGCATACAGTTTTAAAACGGAACACAGACGAGTAATATTACAAAAAAATTAATAATCTGTCCTGAAGATCATGTGCCGTTCAATGTAAGCAATATCTGAGACAAGAAGAAAATAACTGCTCCTGGTAGTAGCACAAGATCAAAACGGACCAGGGGAATGATAAGTTAATTGGGCCAGCCATAAAGGGTGTCAAAGAGAGACAGAAATCCCAGAGGCAAGAGACCAAATCACAAGGCGCGGTAGTCAACAGTTATTAGGCGAAGTGCCAGTCGCGAAGATAAGTAAGAATTTGTGAAACATACCAGAAGGCAACAACATTAAAGTTAGAATTGTGCTACTAGCAATTCCATTTATAATAGTCCGATTCCAGTTACATTCAGCAAGGTTGAATTCCGGAACTTAGCTAAAAATTTAAGTAAGAATCCCAATCCAGTTCTACGGTTAAGGAATAGCCCAGTTCCATTGAGCATGGCCAAATACGAAAATTTGTTGAAAAATTAATGTTAAAATGCAAATCACATCCCATAATTTGACCAAGATCGTTCAAAAAATGGCCGATTTCGTATTAAAAATTTTGATTAAAAAATATGTCTTTAAAAAAGTGCCGCTTTTACACGGGGTTTTAAGATTTCAGCAAAATCGATATTTTAACAAGAAACATTTTAAAAAGTGGAAGGTTGATAAGCGGGATTTTTTAAAGTCGGGGTTTTGATAATTCGGGATTTTGTAAGTCGGGCTTTCGTACCGTAGTTTTGACATCCCTATATTTCTTCACATGATCATGAGAATTTGAGTTAACACATTCGACTATTCTCGTAACATAACACCAAAATTTGCTTGGTTGTAATTCCAAGTAAATCTTTGATGTGATATCGCTCGGCCTTTTAATGTTGACTATTTTTTAGATTGCTTACTCCTGGTTCTATTTTCTATAAAATAACTTAAATATCTGGCTGAACAATATTTCTCGAAACAGATTCGCAATTGCATGGAAACGTCAGACACGAATATGCATCGAAAGATGCATAAAATAATTTTTGGGTACGAAATTGGAATTCTAACAAATTTTAGTTTTGGTGAAGCTGAATTTAACTGGGTCATCTCTTAACAGGTTAAGGCCAAGTTTGCTTACCAGATTCGAACATAATCAGAACTTCTCTAACATCCATTTTTAAATCCCCATCCAATTCTGCATATACCTGATTTAACAGTAGTTGATTGGGATACGGCCAAGTTCCATTCAGCTCTACAAAACTAAATTGGAGTGTTACCGGCTAGGAAACGGCCTGGTTTCATTCATTGCAGCCGGATCACAAAATTTCCCAAAATTCGACCATTACTTGTTGAGAGATGGCCTCGTTCCATTAAATTTTATGTTAGAGTGCCAATCCCATTCTGCGTACCATAATTGGCAGTAATTGGTTGAGGAGTACCACCAAGCTCCATTGAGCATGGCATAATATGTCCTGTGCAGTATAGTTATACTTCATACTTTACATTCATACTTTACCGGGAGCCTTTGGGACACCAACTTTTACCTGGTACACTGAACATTTGATTGATCGACCTTGCTCTTCCATAAATCAAAAACTATTCTCATTTTGATACTCAAAGGCATGTGGACGTTTGATCAAAATATTTATTTTATTAATTACAAGACTTATATTGCAAACAAAATATTAATTATTAAAGAAAGTTTCTGTAATTTGAGACTCTACTGTTTATGAAAACATTGAGTTAAATTTTACCCTCGAGTATCAATTCTTGAAAATATTTCAGTTCAATATACAATGGCAGTGAAATATAACTTATTAATATTACTTTATATTCAAAAAATATTCTGACGGAATCATTTCAATCAGCTTTACGTAACTTTTCCAAAAGTAATTAAATTTTTATGTTTCATGCTAAAAACAGAGAGGCAGTAGCTGTGTTAACCCCACTTTATTTCTTTTTAATTTGCATTTGTAACAGATATATTTGACAGATTCAAAAATAAATATTTTTAATACTAATTCATGGAACTGAAGTTGATGTCCACCAAAAATGTTTTTTCGAATGATAGACTGCGAATAAATTTTCTTTACATTTTTAAAGCTTTTGAATATTTAAGACAATTGCACGTATAAAAAGTTATACTTTAAATACATTTTTTCAACTGACACAATAACATCGTTTCCAAATATAAAAAAAATACTTTGTTCAAGAATAACTTAAAGCAAACCACAATTTTAGAACCAACTAACGTAATTAACTCAAACTTCTTCAAAAAAAAAAAAAAAATTCAGCAATGGCGCCATACATTAAACTTAAAGTTTTCTGAAAAAGCATAAAATAAGAAATTCAAGAATAATATCTTGAAAATACGACACTTACACCACAAGTGCCAAAAAACCACACATTAAGACAAACAGTAAAAAAAAAAAAAATAAAAAAGTAAAAATTCTCAAGAATATTCCACGTCTGAAATATAAAAGACGTACAACTCATAACCGTGTATGTCTGATACCATAATACATTTTTCCCATTAATCTTAATCAAAACTTATACATATATAACTGTACTCCTGGTATTTCCCACCAATATACAAAAAAATGTTATACAGTTTCATTGTTTGTGGAGGATGGCTGTTGCTCTTCTTCGCTTACAATTCAATTAAAACACGCGCACAATTGCTTTTTATGGCAACAATCAACAAAAAAAAGTAAAGTATCACCGAAAAAGCTCTAAATAAACTTTTTAATAACTCAGTTAAAAAAAAAACGATGAACTTGTGTTGGGAGTAATTTAGAATTCTCTTTGTTCTGCATCGGTACATAGTGTATGTCGTATATCAAACGTATTTGCGCACATAATTCAAAAGCACTTGAATTATTTATTTACTTGCTTTTGTGATATTTACTTAGCTTTTTTTTGTATTACGCTCATTTATTTATGGGGTGCGCTCTGTAAAGCAACACAAACACACATACTAATTATTGCTTTTAAGCTTCATTGTCTATATAATAAAACTTTGTTGCCAGACATCGTTGACAGTATATAAATTTAATTTTAATTACAACTACAACTAAACACTAGGTACTTACATGTAACACCTTTTTCTAAATCTTCATAAAATCCACACATAGACAGTTGTTGTAAGGCTGAACCGGGTAACCGGCATAATGGTTCGACGCGACGTAAACGGCACGAGATTAGTTCAATGTCTCGTAAATTACGATCGCAAGGCCTAAAAATAAAAAAAAAACAAAAAGAAAATGAAATAATAAAATAGAAAATCGATTACGGTAAAATGGTTTCACTAAAGTGCTGATAAAATGAAAATACAAATTGTTATTTTCACAACATAATAAATAGGAAAAACCCGTAATTACGTAGATAAAACAGGATATAGATTTTTTTTGTTATCCGCATTTTATGTTACCCTCCTATAATAAACTTATGTATTACATGGTACAGTGGCGGAAGCATTTATCGGAAAGTGCCTATCGTATATAAAAAAAAATTATACGTCAAAAGGACACCTGTTACTTTAATATCGGTTTAAAGATTTTCCTAGAAAATAATAATTTTCGTAAAGAAATTAAAAGTTGTATAAGTCAGAAACATAAAACTAATTATACCAAACTAGATAATATTTCATGACTCTGCAACAAAAACTAAAAAGCTTAAAATGAAGCTCATTATAAAGCTCATAAACTTATTAGATTGTTTGAACTGTAGTTTGTAATTTTAAATTGATGCGTCAATTGGAAAAGGATGCTCCAATTTAATTTTCAAATTTAAAAAAGAAATATATTTTTAAGAGTACCAAAATTTCTCTTCGTGGTAAAATTTGCACAACACAGTGACGGTAGACATCTAGTTACATGATTTAATGTTAATTTTCTTGGAGTGGTAAGATTTTCCAGCAAGAGAGAAACAATGAACAAACCTATGCTGGAGTTGTATTGTTTAATTTAAATGTAACGTTCGTTCGAAAAAAAAAACTTTGGTTGGAAATATTTTTTTTTCACAAACAGGACAGTGTTTCCAACATGGAAATTAATTTATAAATGAAATTAACATAACTAAAGAGACCTAAATTGGTTTGTTAAAATTTGCAAGTTATAATAAATCGTTTGTTTTAAACACAGATGCCAGTTAATTCGCGTTTGGAGCTGTGTTATTGCAAGGTAACCATCTTGTTGCTTATGCAAGCCGAATCTTAAATATCCACGAAATTCGATTCAGTGCCACTCAAAAAGAATTATTAGCGGTGGTTTGGGCCGTAAAGTATTTTAAACCGTATATTTACGGAAAAGCTTTGGAATAAGAAACAGACCATCAACAACTAAAATGGGCTGCATACAAAATATTTAGGCAACAATTTAAATCCAACACTCCGCAGCGATGGATACTATCAAGATCAACCCAACGAAGACAGAAACCATTCCTAATTAAATGAAATAAATAATGTAGAATTAGATGATAGCAATTTTGAAAACATACGAGGGCAGTTTGATAAGTCATTGACTTTTTGAATAAAAGATATTTTTCGGCAAAAAAGCCGAATAATAGGTTTTCTCAAAGACCTCAAAATAGACATTTGTTTGTGTGACGTCTACCTCGTTGGGCTCAAATCTCTTACCGCCTAGCTATTTCTCCAGGTTTAAAAACAGAAAATAGTCACAGGGGATGGGGTAGTAGTTCGTAGCACAATTTATAGATTTTTACCATGGTGGCCACACACGAGTGCCCCCGTGCATTGTCTTGATGGAAGAGCACTTTTTTCAAGGTAATTGATGTGACTGACACCGCGTGCATCCCAAAAACCTAAGGGCCATTACCTTGTTGGTCGATAGACCCATCTTGCCTTCTGTGGTGAACACGGAGAAACCCACTGTCTTGATTGTTCTTTGGTCTCTGGTGTGTGTTATGATGGATTCATGATTCGTCCATGCAGTTACGAAACGCTGCAAAACTCGTTCGGATTGCGGCTGAACATTACCAAACACTCCTTTGAAGTGACCAACGATTGCGTTTTTAGTCGAGTGCGAGTAATCACGGATTTTCATTATCCCCGATTTTATAATATCATTCGATGGATTTTATCGACTTCTTCTGGCGTGATGACCTCTTTTGGGTGACCTGATTATTCAGCGTCACTTGTGCTGGTACAACCAGAACGGAACCTAGTAAACCCCTCATTTACCATTGAAATTTATGGTGGAGTCCTTATAGTATTTATCAAGCCTTTCCTTGGTTTCACGAAATTCACTTTTTTCCATTTTCGTTAAAATTCACGAGGTTGTCTGCTTTCAATGGCTGTCAAACACCAGCTTAATGACGCAGCTTGCTCAAAATTTGACAGTAGTCTATTAATTTATGGTGGTAGACGGGAGAAGTGCTGCATTTAAAGTTACTGCGCGGGAAATTTTAAAAGTCACTGACTTATCAAACTGCCTTGGTATCAATGAACAGTACACTCTTAGGAAGAAGCACAGAACGATAACATTTCAATAAATTAATTTAAAACTTATATAATAATTGCAGAAATTATCATCGACAAATACGAAAATATATTCTTCGAAATGCAAATACGAATCTAACAAGACAATAACTAATTAGTAAATTAAAAACCTATTCCTATATTACTTAAATCTTGGCTTATGAGTTCTATGTGATTCAACAAATACTAGCAGAAGAATTTTCAATCACTAAATTTGTGAAAAGTACATATTTCGCTTAAGATTTAGAATCCAAAGACGAAATAATAATTATATTCCTTAAACACAAAGAAAATGGCCATCTCGAAATTATAGCATTAAACGATACTCTTTAAGTAAAGTAGAAAAATTAATTCAATTCCTGACTCCAAAGAGTTTAGACTCAAAAAACCAATTCATAAATTAAAACATGGAGGCGAATAAATAGATCAAGAATACACAACAATTTATTTTTAAAGCAAAAAATTAAAACTTACCGGACTTTCGGTAAAACTAAATTTCTTTTAATATATCTTTTAATTCCTTGCCGTTTTCTGTAAATTCTAAAACTTTTCAGCATCATTGAAAAATTATTAGAGCTCGGTACATACCGGGTGATTTTTTTAAGCTGAAACCTTCAAATAACTCTGAAAATAAGCACTTTACGAAAAAAAATGTCCTTTATGAAACTTTAATCATTCCGGGAGGGACATATATTAGTGTTAAAATTAGTACCCATCTTCCCCTTCTTGTAAGTGGGGCGCCCCTATATCTATTGTAGGTTCGTAATCTACGGCTTAAAGTACGATTTCTTTGAAACATTTTTTCGATTCGATTTTTTTCGAATATGAGTATATGGTTTTCCTATAGGAATGATATGATTTTTAAGTGACGTTTCGGCCATTTGTAATATGTCATGATCTGTCATTTTTTGTTTCATTGTATTCAGTAATGTTTACAATTTCATCATGGTGAGATATACGCAAGAACAACGTTTACAAATTATTCAGTTTTATTATCAAAAGAATCGTTCTCCAATTGCAACTTTGCGTGTGCTTTTGCCATTTTATAGTCGTAATAATCGTCCAAGTGTCGTCGTCAAATTGTTGAAAATTTTGAGCGTACATTTTTTTTACATAATGTTCAAGTGCCAATAAGACAAAAAAACGCTCGAAGTAATGCAAATATTGCTGCTGTTCAGGCAAGTGTTGCTGAAGATCGCAATTTGTTGATTCCAAGACGTTCTCAAGAATTGGGACTGTCTCAAAGCACAACCTGGCAGATTTTGAGAAATGATTTGGGTTTGCTTCCGTGATAACCAACTTTTTATGGCCGAAATTGGAAGAAGTTGATCTTGACAACATTTGGTTCCAACAAGACGGGGCTATACGTGCCACACAGCATGTGCAACAATTGAACTATTGCGAGAAAAGTTTAGAGATTCGATTATTTCAAAAAATTGTGATATTGAATGGCCTCCAAGAAGTTGTGATTTAACGCCATTGGACTATTTCTTGTAGGGTTATTTGAAGTCATTGGTCTTTAGCAATAAATCAAACTCTCTTCAAGCTTTACAAGTCAATATTGAACGTGCTATTCATGACATACGACTTGATTTAGTGGAAAAGGTGCTCGAAAACTGGGTTCATCGAATTCGTTCCTGCAGAAGAAGTCGTGGAGGCCATTTGAATGACGTTTTATTCAGAACTTAATTGTATCGATTGTACTTCACATTAAATAAAAAAACATTTCAATTTCCTTAAGAATAAGTGTGTTTTTTTTTTTTAAGAAATCATATCACTCTTATTGGAAAACCCTGCACTTCTCTGACCCAGACGACGGTGAGGTGAAAGATGAACATTTTCATTCCCAGCTTCCCAAACGGAGTTGAGAACATAAATGTAAATATATGTACATCAAATAAATGCGCTACCGTACATAGATGTATAGTTAAATGCGCAAAAATCCTAATTGATATCGGCTCCAATAAACCCGTTCCGATCCCATATATTCTTTGTTGTGTTTTGTAAATGCTAAACTTTTCAACATCATTGCAAAAATTGAAAATCTCCCATGGAAGCTGCCAGTTCAAGTTCATAGGTTTCCATCAAATTACGTCAAATAAATGGAAAAAGGTTAATTGTGTAGTTTGATTCCGGAAAGACAATCCGCCTAGACAATAAATATGTCGAATTTTGAGAAAATACATTTGTTTAACAAAACTTGTCATATCCAGTAAAATTTACGAAAAATGGTCTGAACAAAGTTTTTTTGAAATTTCATTTACAATCTTTTTATTTTATAATCGCTTTTCGTAAATCCTACAGGGGTTTCCGATAAGAGTGATATGATTTCTTTAAAAATAAAAAACACACTAATTCTTAAGGAAATTGAAATGTTTTTTATTTAATGTGAAGTACAATCGATACAATTAAGTTCTGAATAAAACGTCATTAAAATGGCCTCCACGACTTCTTCTGCAGGAACGAATTCGATGAACCCAATTTACGAGCACTTTTTCCACTAAATCAAGTCGTATGTCATGAATAGCACGTTCAATATTGACTTGTAAAGCTTGAAGAGAGTTTGGTTTATTGCTAAAGACCAATGACTTCAAATAACCCTACAAGAAATAGAATAGTCTAATGGCGTTAAATCACAACTTCTTGGAGGCCATTCAATATCACAATTTCTTGAAATAATCGAATCTCCAAACTTTTCTCGCAATAATTCAATTGTTGTACTTGCTGTGTGGCACGTAGACTCTTCTTGTTGAAACCAAATGTTGTCAAGATCAACTTCTTCCAATTTCGGCCATAAAAAGTTGGTTATCATCGATCTATACAGATCTCCATTGACATTAACGGTGTTACCAGCTTCATTTCGAAAAACATACGGACCGATGATTCCACCAGACCAAAAACCACACCAAACTGTCAATTTAGGTGAATGTAATGGTTTTTCGCACCACTCAGAAGAAAGTGAGACTCATCGGAAAAGACGATATTCTTAAAAATATCGTTATCGTTTTTAAGTTGTTCCAATGGCTTCAGTTCTTGAGTGAGAACAATTTTATACGGATGCAAACCCAAATCCTTTCGATCAAAATCCGCCAGGTTGTGGTTTGAGATAATCCCAATTCTTGAGAACGTCTTGGAATCGACAAATTGCGATCTTACAGCAACACTTCAACAATTTGACGAACAGCGCGCACACTTGAACGATTATTACGACTATAAAATGGCAAAAGTTGCAATTGGAGAACGATTCTTTTGATAATAAAGCTGAATAATATGTAAACGTTGTTCTTGCCTATGTCTCACCATGATGAAATTGTAAACATTACTGAATACAATGAAACAAAAAAATGACAGATCATGACATATTACAAATGGCCGAAACGTCACTTAAAAATCATATCATTCCTATGGAAAACCCTATATATACTTATGAAAATTTTTTGAAGTAACGATTTCGGCCAAACATGGGTAGGCTGCAAAGGGTCCGAGGTTTTGTAAACAGTTTTTTGTTAAAACTCATAATTTTCGCTTATATTTTGGAAAACTGGTTTGAGTCGATATTGTTGCAAGATTAATTTGCAATCTTTTACTTCTTGCTCGTTTTTCTTATAAATGATATACTTTTCAAAATATTCGCAGGAAACTTAAAAGCTTGGTACCTTCGAATTTAGGCGTAAACTTTAGTATGAAGTTTCAACCCGATCAGTCAATCGACCTGGACTGTATAGACAAGTTACAGCTAAACGTAACGTAAAATAAATGTAAGGCCGCAGGCCTGGATTCAAAATTAAAGAATTCAGATTTTGATTAGGAGTAAAAATTCCTTAAATAACGTTCGGAACTAAAAAACAAAATAAGAATGTTAGGGCTCACACTGCTAAATTGCCTAAGGCACCCAATTCTCTCAAAAGTCGATTTTTTTCGCTTACAATTATTATAAAATGTTTTCAACATTGGTATGTAATGAGTTGCAAGCTTTTTTTGTTTTCGTAGCCATAAATAAAATATCGTGCTGCTACATTAAACTTCCAACAGATAAAAAATAATTCTTAGACTTAGATGTTTCTACCACCAATGTAATTGAAAAATTTAATCCTATCTCAACAACATTTTTCATTAAAACTTTAATATAAAAGGCCTAAGGTAAAAACGCTGAAGGCTAAAATTTTTTCTATCTAGCGTCTATCTGCTGCTATAGCACGTTACATTCTTAGAAATATGTACAATTAAGTAAAATGTGTTATCTAACATATAATCCGGTAATGTTATTTTGGGTGAATGTGTCTCTGTGTACACGACGATGGAGTGTGGGTAGAGTTTTTTATCCCAAAAATGTTTGGTTTATTGCACGTTTGGGAGGGTAAAATAAATTTTGTATAAAATACTAAAATACTCGTAATACTATTAATCTTCAGTTGTAAATAAGAATATGTTTATATCTTGCTAGATGTGAGATTGGGGATAGGGGAGAAAGAGAGAACAGCGCTTGACTTTCGATTCGACCCAAAACAAGAAACATTGAAAAATAATTTATATCTCGATCGGGTGCGACAAGCTTATAACCTTCGCCGTAATAAACCGTGCTCCAGGTGTTTTCAATACAAAATTTCGATTTCACCATTTTTATTATTTATTCTTATACATATATCGATGTAAACGAATTTTCTCAATCGAATGATTTTATGAAAATCGAAGATTAACAATACATAAGGATTATTGGCATTTTAGCGCACTTCAAATCCTTTTGAATGTAATCAATTTGCTTATTTTGTCGTATCGCGAGCGCCAACCATATAGATGTGTGAAAACCTTTATAGTTTTGCTAATTGGGGGACGGGGGTGCTTTATATTGTCTTGTTACAATCAATAATTTAATGATTCGATTTTAATGAGAAAAATCTGGAAGAAAAATTAATGATTTGCGTTTTATATAGAAAACTTTACTTGCATTGGCGCTTCTGAGTAGTGAATCTGACGTACCAATTTTCTTCATTATATTTTTTTAGTATTTTCATCACAAAGAAGCTGCTGATTCTTGTCCTCCAAAGTTTATAGTTTAGTATAGCAATCGAACAGAGAGGAGTGTTTACGCGCCATCTAATAATTTTTACGTAATTTTTACTCGTATAGACAACGTGAATTGCTCGTATACAAAGTCGACAACTAACTGTCAGATTTTAGTTAATGTAAATTATTATTAAAATATATTGCCAAGAAACTTATGCGCCTCACATCGATTTTTTCGCGTAAATTACTGACTAAACTAAATTGCCGTTAGTAATTGTACGGGTTTTTAGGGACATCACAATTTTGTATTTTACTACGAATGCACCTTTGAATGCTCTTCACGATCTGTCAACATCAAACCGTTAGTCAAGTTTAACATTTTTATCATGTTCACGAATGAGCAACGTTTGGTTGGAAATTATTAAAAATTACTACCACAATTCTGAGTCGGTGGTCGCAACTTTAAGAGCACTTACGCCAATTTTCGGTCATGATAAAAATTCGAGTCAAAATATTCACTATTGGATGTTCGTGTGTTTCAGTTCAAAATGATCCAAATCAGTCGATTTCGGGCCGTTCACTGGAATTGGGAATCTCTCAAACCACATTGCGTCGAATTTTGCGTAAAGTAAATCTTGGTTTACACTCTTACAAGATCAAATTAACTCAAGAGCTCAAGCCTCTTGATCGTATGTAGCGCACAAGATTCTTCGATTGGGATCTAGCGTGAAGAAAATTCTGAATTGCACCGAAACATCGTTTTCAGGGAAAATATGCGTTATTGGACGGTAACAAATCGACATGTGATTCAAGACACTCCATTACAACCACAAAAAGTGACCATGTAGAGTGGGTTTCGGAGGTGCGATTGAACGTATTTAACGCCGTTGGATATCTATTTATGGGTTATATTAATTCGTTGGTTTATGCCAACAAGCCAACAACGTTAAAAAAGCTCAGGGACAATATCGAACGCGAAATTGCCAACGTTCCGGCCGATATGTGTGAAAGTGGTGGAAAATTGGCTGCAAAAAATCGTTTGCTCCAAACGTGCTCGCGGTGGTCACATGAACGAAATCGAGTTCCATAATGAACTGTTACATATGTACTGCACCTGGAATTTTCTATAGGAACTATAAGAGAGTGGGGGACAGTATCCACTGTTTCCCCTTGCAATATGCATGTTGAGAATTCGATGGCCTGTTTGACTCAATGGGAGAAAAAAGAAGAATCCCAAGTAAAATTTTTGTTTGATGTAAAAAAAACGGGTTAAAATAAAACGACAGTCGATACTGATTGAATACTCTCGAATAATCTCGAATGTTTTTATTTTTTCTTTCTGCATTATTTAATTACTTATACATATTTTCAATTTTATTCAAAAACATTCGACCCTTGCTGTGGTTAGAAATTAGTGCTTTCTACTCGGCACTACTGTTGTGTCGGCTGACCCAGACGGTTAGTTTTCTGCTTCATTTGGACTCATCTCGTCGCTCTCATACTCTTCATGTTCTTCATGTTCTCTGCACCAGTTGAAATTGTTCGTGGACCCTCCCAATTGCCAATATTTTCCACTTCGTAACGATCACCTCTTTTGACGCTAATTACGCGATACGGACCCAAAAATTTTGATAGTAGTTTCGAATCGGTGATGAATTGGATTTGTTTTATGGCGACGATGTCACCCACATCATAAACCGTGGCTACTTTACGTCGTTTGTTCAATGTACGTCGGCTTTCTTTAAGGACCGCCTCGATTTGACGTTTCGCTAACTGACGGTCATCATCTCGTTCATCATAAAAATTCTGCGTCACCTCTTGATCCACCGCGTCCTTCACACGTAAGTCTTCCGGTGCCCTCATTCTTACTCTCATTAATAGCTCGAAAGGAGCCATTCCAAGCGATCTTTGGTACGAATTATTCAAGTAACGTTGCAGATTGAGTACATGTCTGTACCATATCGGCAGAATCTTCTCGTCTTGGAAAGGGTTTTCAGTATTGGGTGAAGTTTGCCGAATTTCTAAACACCGACTTTTGAAGTTCCAACTTTTTGATTACCTCTTGTACGGTTGTCGTCTTCGAAGTATAAAGCCACACGAATTTTGAAAAACCGTCAATTACCGAGAGATATACTGATGAAACGTGAATCTTTTCTGAGAACTTTTAAAAATGATGAAGTGTCAATAAGTCAGTCTGTCATTTCTGCCACAAAATTAGAAGTAGAAGTTTATATGCGGTGAAAGCTCTCGATTTAAAAGTTTTATTAATTGTTGATAATTCTCAATCGTATCCGCATTTAGAACACCCATTGTGCAGATACTGTTCCTTCCACCTAATATAACGTGCATAATTCAGCCATTAGATCAATGTCAAACAAACTTTCCAATTTATTTTGGATTAACTTGAAAAAAGTTAGTAAGAGATACCGTCGTTTTGTATTTTTTTTTCAATTTTGGACTGCATTAACCATGCAACTTATGCAATCAGTGAAATAAAACCACAAACTTTAAGTGCCTGCTGGAAAGCAGTCTGGCCTGGATGCATTACAAACAGAAATGCAATTAATCAAACATTGATAGCTTCTACTGAAATTATTGCTTTGGCATATGAAATTGGTGGCGAAGGTTTTGATACGTTCAACGAAGTTGACGTCGATTAAATGCTTGTGGACAAACCCCTAAGTGACGATGATGTTATTGAAATATTACCCACTCGAATTCTGAAAGGCCATTCAAATTCCAACGAGAGCTGAGGAATTGTATTTCTGGGTATCAGAAACTTCTTAAAAAATGTCGGAGATCGTTGCAATGTTTAATTACTGATTTTATTGTCAAACCGGAACGACAATTTTCAACTCGAAAATTGGTTGCCACTGTACAATAAATTTATTTTATCTTAAAAAAAACCAACAGATGGAACACCTTATAAATGTAAAACTTTGTCGCAAGGAAAAGTTTTATTAATTTTTTCGTTGCATTTTCGGGCGAAGCTCAAAAAATTTGTCACTGACCAGGGGGTCAATTCTCATTCTATCTAAAGTATAATGAAACACACTTTCAGTGAGAAATGCACATTGTCGAAAAAGACTTTCTCACTGAGTATTTTGACGTTTATCATTAACAGTTTGAAATTAAATGTGTAGCGTCTTATTTTATGGAATAAATGATTTTAAAAAAATGGGGAAAAATTAAAGGAAAGAGAGCTACCCGAGGAATAGAAATCTTACCAGATTGATTTCTTTGAAGGAAATATAAATATGGCCCACGATAGGTAAACGTACGAGAGACAATTCTTAGAATGCGTTTAGCCACAGAATTAAATGCTTTGTGGAGTGCCAACAAAGATAGCACCAAATGGCGAAAGTTTTGGTAAGTTACATTAATTAAATATTTTTTACATTTTGATTATTGATTTGATTTTTTAGATTGTACGCAAGAGATCGCCACGCACAGTTCGTGATATCAATGAGTAAAAGTGGGGTTAACGGAGTCAACATTTTGAAGCCTCTAACAGATAATGAAGTGTGAATTCTAGGAATAATGACTCCACAAGCCGTGGACGGAGACATTGAGGTGCTCGAATTGGGTGAAATGGTAGGATTATGAATCCCCTTTGAACTTTGTACTTTTTTTCGCCGTCCGAAACTGGGGTTCGTATGGAGGTCAATATAGCCATGGCTGTACTGGGTACCCGCTATCTCTCAATAACCACATTTGCCTCTCACCGATAAAATATTTTAATTTTATTTTCCGTTGCAAATTTGAGTGACGACCAAATTTGAGCGACGGCCCAATGAGCTAAAAGTATTAGGGGCACTTCCACCAAACATCGCGTTTACATATTTTACAATCCCATCAGTATTGAATTCAGTATCGGGAGCATCACCGGAAGCATCAAAAATTGAGATTTTAGAAAAACATTTTACCGATGCCTCTAGACCAACGTTTCAGCCCTAAATTTACTAACTCAGAAACCTTCGCGAGCATGCACGCAACCCATCATCAACGTTTCATCGCAATCGGATGAATGGTACAGCATCGCAAAAGAATTGGTCTCTTGATTTAGAGGACGCATCCCTCGGATTCGAACATGTCACTAATTTCATATAATGCCTTTCCTAAACTCATTAGCAGGAAAAAAATAACCAAAAATGAAATTTTACGAAACATTTGTACTGAGCCCCTAGACCCCTGGGGTCCAGCCCTGACTTTTCAAACGCAGAAATCTTCGCGGAGGATTACACGTTCGTCTGTCGATGTCTTCAAGCGATGTCTTCAAGCAAGCGTTTATTTCACCAGCAGCTGTTGATCTTGGCATGACTGGCAGCGTTTGGTGTAAATCGCCGGCCAGCAGAATCATTGTACTTTTAAAGAGGTTCTGATTATTGCGCAAATCTTTCAACGTTCGATCGAGCGCCGCTAATTCTCGTTTGTGTGCCATCGTACACTCATCCCAAATTATTATTTTGCAAGTCTGTAGTACTTTCGCCATTGCTGATTTTTTGGAAATGTTGCACGTTTGTTTATCTATCGTTTGCGAATTCAGTGGCAGTTTGAGTACAGAATGTCCTATCCTTCCTGCTTCTAACAATATGGCAGCGATCCCAGAAATCACCGAAATTAAAAACGTTTTGCCAGTTCCGCCTGGTGCATCGACGAAGAAGATTTCTCCGTAGCGGTCGTTTGCTACTATCATCAAAATCAATATGTCGTACGCGGTTTTCTGCTGCTGATTCAAAAGCTGGACTTTGGTCCGTACTGATTGACTCAAAGCATTTCGATCGTATTGCCGCTATCGTTCAAATTCTCGATCAAAAAAAGATTGAGTCAAATCTAACCGTTCTCATCTGAAGCGCTAGAAAAAAAAAACAGTTTTCTTCAAGTTTTTCCGGAAGTTTCCGAGTTTTCCACGCAGATTTTACAATTTTTCTCTTATAACAGACCATCTGGATCGGATACGTGCAAAATCCCGTACAAAACATCATTTTTCGATTTTCCGAATTTTCCGGAGGATTTTCTTAAAAGTTTCTTTCGTAAGAATCTGGATTGGATACGTCCGAAATCCCGTACAAAACATCATTTTTCGATTTTCAAAATTTTCCCACTTTTCTGGTGGGTTTTCTTAAAATTTTCTTTCGTAAGAACCATCTCCTGAAAATTGGGAACACAGCAAAATAAGATTGAGCCAAATCGAGCCATTCTCAACTGATGCGCTAGAAAAAATCAATTTTCTTCGGGGTTTTCCGGTAGTTTTCGAGTTTTCCACTCAGATTTTACAATTTTTTCTTATAAAAGCCCATCGGGGTCGAATATGTGGCAAATCCCGTACAAAACATCATTTTTCGATTTTCCCAATTTTCCGACTTTTCAAGTGGGTTTTCCCAAAATTTTCTTTCATACAGACCTTATCCTGAAAATTACGAATACAACTAAATCGGTTGAGCCGTTCTCAAATATCAACTAATGCTGTGTGCCTCACATCGATTTTTTGTCTAAATTTCCAACTAACTAAATTAATGGTTAGTTTATACCAATCGTTCAAAGATGGTACAAAACAAATCTCATCTGATGTTTAATTAAAATCTGCTATATAAAAACATAAATTTAACATTCTACAATACATTTCTAATCAGTAATTGATAAATCGAAACTAAATTTTCAGTTTAGAACTAAATATCGACTCGATTTTGGTTTATAAATATTAGAGACATCTAACAATACCTGGGTGAACTAACGATCAATTTAGTTAGTCGGAATTTTACACAAAAAATCGGCGTCAGGCACATAGCATAAGAATAAATCATATGGTTAATTTATAATTTGATGTTGCTAGGGAATTCTTTAAAATACGATTAAAAAATTCTCATAAAACAAAAAATGTCTTTTCGTTAGAAAACACAAACTTTTGACAGATACATGAACAAAATAAATGGACCCAATAACAAAAAATTAAAAAAATTAATTCAGCAATGAAAAAATTTATTCCGCATTATATTCAGCACTTCTTTTCATTGTGCCAACAAGATGAAATGAGAAAAAAGTGACAGATTGGGAGTGAAAAGATATTTTTCATTCCATTTTTCCACGGAACGAGAATTGGCCCCCTGGAAGTTTTTCAAAATCGGGCGAAAAACGTAACATTTATAGAAAAATCAAATTTGTAATATTTTATAAAGCCTGCCCATGTGTAGGTTAAATTAATTTCATCCGGCTTCCGTTACAAAGTTGGCGACTACACAACATTAAGGACGAAACGAGTATCTAATTATTTTGTAATTACAAGTCATAATAAAATTTAACACTTGTTGATTTGCGGCCAAATTAAATTTTAAGTGTAAATAAAGTATGTTTTATGTTGAACACGAGTCGTTGAAAAAGACATTCCAGCAAAATTAGAACAAGCACGTTTTGGTAATCCTTCTAACATTAAGAATTTTATGATAGCTGGTCTCAAACTTGTTTATAAATTTTATAGCTTTTTGAAAACTGTACATAATCTTATGTAAGCGCAGATACACTCGTATCTAACACAATTTATTTGTCTATGTCTACCAGTCTGGCACTAAATTTTATTGCGAGCTTAATGAAAAATAAAAACATTTCTCAGCACAAACCGCACAAAATAAAAACTGACCACAATCAATTTTATCATCGTGCCTGACAAATGGGTATGGTTTATATGAGGGAGATATATGCGGTTTGCCTTTGGAATGTATTGTGTTATGCAGGCAAATTCTTCCGTATACACTTTTGTGTGGAATTCGTAATATTTTTATCTCTATGCGGTTTAATATTTTGTTACTTTAAAATTTCAGAATTCATAAACAAATTTAATGTTTATATAAAATTCATTTCTCTTATCTAAAAAGCTTTAAGCTTAGTTCAAAGATCAATACAACCATTAAAAGATTATGAATAAATAAAACACAGTGAAATAACGGTAAATAAAAAATCGATGTGGATTATCTTGGTATTATCTCTAAACATTAATTTTATTTTTAAATTTTTGTATATTGCGCGCAGACAAGAGACTCGAAACTTTTAAAGCTTTGCAGCAACAATAAAATGTCTACCACTTTAGGCAACGACAATTGAATGAAAGCAGTAGCACTGCATCATAGAAAATATTTTGAAAGGGTTTTTTATTTTTATTTTTTGGTTATCTCGAAACTTTTATGAAAATAATAAACGATAAAAATGACAAAACTTTTTGGGATACCTTTTTGTGTGTTCATAATATTCGTAATAATATCTGAAAACTTTTATTCTCCCTCTCCTTTCATGTTTTAATGGGATTCCGTTTTTATGCCATCGCTATACCGTCTCCCATACAAAGTTTTACCTTTCCAGGTAACAATGAAAGGTGGCTGAAAATTCTTTCTTCCGGAACATTTTTTTTTGCATTGCTGTTGATAGTAAAGTAATGGTGCTTTTTGCTATTGTCGTATATGTAATATGATTAATAACTTAATCTTTCCTTTTATACAATATACAAATGTACACAAGCTTCGTTTCTATCTGTTTGGGTTAGGTAGACGAATATAATGTACATAAATGAAACATTAGTTAGATATATGATACCATCAAGGATGTGCAATAACATAAAAATTATGCTAATGTATACAGGTGTTTAGTATAAAAGCAATTATAATACGAGTATGTTATTGCATCGAGAGATGGTAGACTAGAGAATTAAAATGTGAGTTTAATTTTTATATTTGTGTATACAAAAACGAGTTAATCTACATGCCGATAAGCTTTCATATGGAACTTGAAAGTTTAGCATGTTGTAGCGAAGAATCCATCAGTTTCAGTACACATGGCTAAATCACCTAAATCGATTTTGTAAAATTTGGTTTTTCGTCATTGCAAATGTTACCTTTTTTTAATAATACCCAATGAGCCGCAAAATCGAAACTAATCTGATTCTGTTTTTTCGTCATTTTTTAATTTGTAACAATGTACAACGCGAATAAATTATAGTCCTTGCCATGTTATTTTCTACAGTCAAAAATTGCAGTACTGTGTAAAAATTCAGTATAGATTACGAAACGTTAAAACAAACATCAGTTGCTTGCTTGTTTCTAAACAAAAAACAATTAGATAATATTATGATAAAATAGCTGATTATGAAAAAAAATGACGAACCACCGATTTCGACGCTTCACTCTCTGGAATCGTAATTCCCAATCAAATAAACAAATTGAATATTTCCATAGTAGCCACCGAGTTTTAGTGCAATCGTTTGAGATATGGCTTAGCTCCATCCGACCATCTAAACGAATTTTCTGAAATAACGACTTATCGCAATGAATTTTCGGCACTATAATACCGATTCCACAAAATCCGTTTTGTCCTCATGCTTGCTAATCGATTGAGCATCGCAATCGAGTCCTGATACTCGAAAAAAAAATCGAAACCCTTGCCATGTAAATATTATTTTATAACTTTGAAATATAGTTGTTCTACTGAATAAACAATCATTATTGAACGCAACCCTCTAGACAGTAGACTTCTAGTTACCGCAAAATAAATAACGTATCACGACACAAGTTGATAAAACCTGATGCAATATGTTACAACATTCCGTAACAAGCTGAAAAAGAATGCAACATCATTCATCATAGGGCAATGCTCCTGAACATGGTGTAACATGATGCAACATAACACAGCATGAGGGCCCCACTGGCTGACCTTTACATTAATTTCCTTGTTATCAGGACTCCTTGCAGTTACACTTTGTGGCACTATTCTGGTAATTCCCCGAGAATAGGGAAATGAGGGAAAAATGTATATGTAATTTCTGTTCAAATATTTTTTTTTTCGGCCTACTAAGGAGAAAGTTTGATGTAAATATTTATAAATTCATCTAAGTTGGCGTGTCTGTCACGCCAGGAGGAACCATATCAGCCGGAACCAAACAACTGTGGCACAAGTAGCACGATGCATTATGCATCATTGTGCACTAAATGCTTTTTCAACCGAAACCTTATAATTTCAGCCGGAAACTTATAATTCCAGCCGGAACCTGATAAAGTCAGCCAGAACCATACAACGGCCAAAACAACTATGGAACTAGTAGCACGCTTCATTGTGCATCATTGTGCAAGATATAATTTTTCAGACGGCACCTTATAAATCCCGAGTTTTTCGGAAAAGAACCTTACAAATTCAGCCGAAACCATACCCTATAAAGCCAAACTAACTATGACACAAGTAGCACGATGCATTGTGCATCATTAAGCATTATATATTTGTTTAATCGGAGCCTTAAAAATCCAGCAATATACGACTTTTCGGGGGAAAATCCTTACAATTTCAGCCGAAACCTACAGTCAAAATAACTATGGCACAAGTAGCACAATACAATTGTGCATCATTGTACACTATATTTTTTCAGCCGGAACCTTATAATTCCAACCAGAAACTGATAAAGCCAGACAGAACCGTGCTACAGCCAAACCAACTATAGCACAAGGAGCACGATGCATTGTGCATCATTGTGAATTACATAGTTTTTCAGTCGGAACCTTATAAATCCAATAATATACAATTTTTCGTGAAAAAACATTACAAGCTCAGCCGGAGTCATACTCTCTACAGCCAAACTAACTATGGCACAAGTAGCTCATTGCATTGTGCAATATTGTGCACTGTATAATTTTTTTCCCTAAGCCAGAACCTTAAAATTCAGCAATATAAGATTTTTCGAGAAAAACCTTACAAATTCAGCCAGAACCATATCCTCTACAGCCAAACTAACTATGGCACAAGTAGCACGATGCATTGTGGATCATTGTACACCTATAATTTTTCAGCCGGAACCTTATAAGTCCTGCACTATACGATTTTTCGATAGAAACCTTATATACGGCCAAACTAACTATCAAACAAAAAGCACAATGGATTGTCTATCATCGTGCACTCTATTGTTTTTTAGTTGGAACCTTATAATTCTATCCGAAACCTGATAAAGCCAGCCGGAACCTTACTACCGCAAAACCAACTATGACATAAGAAGCACGACGTATTGTTCATCATCGAGCACTAATTGTTTTCTCAGCTGGAACCATAAAAATCCAGTCGAAACAAAATGTTTACATAAATACTGCACAACGTTATGCACTACAATGCCAACCCTACCAGAACCAACAAGATCAGCCGCAACCGTATGAAGTCGGTGTGAACCATTCAGAGCAGTAAAGAGTAAGCATGTTTGACGGTCATTCTGAACTAGCTAAAATTTCAAGTGGAATTATTTTCACACATTATAATTTCCGATCCGCTAAAAGTGTTAATTAAATAAAAAGTTTAAACAACATTTAAAAAAGCCCGAAAATAAAAATTAATTTTCTAATAATTTATTAATAATAATTTATATTTCATCATTTAGAGAAGAATTTTGTTTGATGTTCTTGTACATAGAACAACATGTATAGGCAAACATTTTTCGTGAAGTGTTGGTGTTGGTCTCGGCCTTTTGCAAATCGTCGTTAGTTTTCCATATGCCACCGTTTCTAAGTGCATGTGCAGTAAAATTCTCATTTACACTGTCGTACTCAATAACACCGCGCAAATTGAACAAATTACTTCCTAAATTCAGCGATTTCGTTATATGGCTTATAGCCACCTTTTGCTGTTTTTCTAGTGGCTCTAACGGCTCGACCTTCAACGTTACTACTTTAGTTCCACATTTATCGCAAATTCTTTCATTATTAACACTAAAAGTAACATCATCGTTGAAAATGCATATAGGTCTGTGAAAAACCCTCCAATTGATCATTTGCAATCAATGAAAGTGACCCGTTCGTTTGAGCTATAGTTGTCCGATTTGATAAAACGTTCTCGGCAAAATATTTCATTGAGCAATTTATTACGATTGTTATATATCTCCGCAGATAGTTTACCAATGTTTGTCGAGGAATTGTAAACATTTTCTAAAAATCCGGCAAATTTGCTATTTATAGTTTGACTGAACATTTGATCTCGAAGTTATCTGTCATCGAAACATAATGCGGCACACGGATTGATGGTGTTTATGCTGCTTTTGTCAGTACTTATATGTCCATTCTTTAAAATTGGTATTTTCCCCTGTAGCTTCTGTCTTGCGGTTGCAATATGCAAGTTTTGCTTCTAAGTTTTTTTTTATTTAAAACACGCTTTGTGAGTTTTTGCTTTTATTTAGTCCCTTCCAATTTTCTTTCAAGCCATTTTCTTTGACTTTGATGACCGTATATTATTCGATTAGCGACACTTCTGACTCATTCTTGTCCGTACTTCCAAGATGTCTGATTGGAACTATTTTTTCGGCTTTTTTTTGGAAGCAAGAGTCATTTTAAAAATTCTGTTCAACGTCTCAATAATGTTTTTGACAAATACATCCACATCGTTTGGCTGTATTATGGTTCTGGCTAGCTTTATCAAGTTCTGGCTGGAATTGCAAGGTTCTGACTGAAAAATTATATAGTGCACAATGCATCGTGCTACTTGTCCATAGTTAGTTTGGTTGTAGAGGGTATGGTTCCGGCTGAATTTGCAATGTTTTTTCACGAAAATTGTATATTACTGGATTTATAAGGTTCCGGCTGACAAATTATATTGTACACAATAATGCACAATGCATCATGCTACTTGTGCCTTTATTGGTTTGGCTGAAGTATGGTTCTGGCTGGCTTTATCAGGTTCTGGTCGGAATTATAAGGTTCCGGCTGAAAAATATATAGTGCACAATCATGCACAATGCATTGAGGTATTTGTGCCATTGTTAGTTTGGCTGTTTGTTCCTGCTGAAATTGTAAGTTTTTTCCCGAAAATGCATAAATATAGCATTTATAAGGTTCCGGTTGAAAAATAGTATAGTGGACTATACAATGCATCGTGCTACTTGTGCTATAGTTGGTTTGACTGTAATATGATTTTGGCTAGCTCTATCAAGTTTTGGCCGGAATGATAAGGTTCCGGTTGAAACAACAGTGCACAATGATGTACAATGCATCGTGCTTCTTGTACCATAGTTAGTTTAGCTGTAGAGGGTATGGTTCCGGTTGAAATTGTAAGGTTTTCCCCCAAAAACGTTCCGGCTAAACAATAATATAGTGCACAATGATACACAATGCATCGTGCTACTTGTGCTATAGTTGATTTGGCTGTAGTACAGCTCTGGCTGGCTTTATCAGGCTCTAGTTGAAATTATAAGGTTCCGCCTGAAAAAAGCATATAGTGCACAATGATACACAATCCATTGCGCTACTTGTGATGTAGTTTGACTGTATATTATCATACCATCGTTTCCGGCTGGAATTATAAGGTTCCACCGAAAAATCATGTATTGCTGGATTAATAAAATTCCTACTGAAAAATTATATAGTACACAATGATGCACAATGCATCGTGCTACTTGTGCCATACTTAGTTTGGCTGTAGAAGGTATGGTTCCGGCTAAATTTGTAAGGTTCTTTCCGATAAATAGTATATTTCTGGATTTGTAATGTTTCAGCTGAAAAATTTTATAGTACACAATGATGCACAATCGATCATGCTACTTGTGCCGTAGTTGGTTTGGTTTGGCTGTGGTAGGGTTCTGGCTGGCTTTATCAGGCCCCGACTGGAATTATAAGGTTTCGTGCGAAAAGCATTTAGTGCACAATGATGCGCAATGCATCGTGCTACTTCTGCCATAGTTGTTTGGTTCCGGCTGATATGGTTCCGGCTGGCGTGACGGACACTAATTGGCAGGGAAAATTATTCCCCATTTAATTTTGTTATCAAAAAAATTAACACTAACATTTTACCTCAGTATGCTAGAAAACAAATGTTTAAATAGAAATTAAACATATAAATTCTTTGCCCAATTCCCTATTCCCGGGGAAGCATCAGATTAGTGCAGCTGTGCCACTATTCTGGTAATTCCCTGGTAGTTCACCGTTTCTAAGTGCATGTGCAGTGAAATGCTCATTTACACTGTCGTACTCAGTTACAGCGCGCAAATTGAACAAATTACTTCCTAAATTCAGCGATTTCGTTATATGGCTTATGGCACCTTTTGCTGTTTTTCTAGTGGCTCTAACGGCTCGACCTTCAACGTTACTACTTTAGTTCCACATTTATCGCAAATTCTTTCATTATTAACACTAAAAGTAACATCATCGTTGAAAATGCATATAGGTCTGTGAAAAACCCTCCAATTGATCATTTGCAATCAATGAAAGTGACCCGTTCGTTTGAGCTATAGTTGTCCTATTTGATAAAACGTTCTCGGCAAAATATTTCATTGAGCAATTTATTACGATTGTTATATATCTCCGCAGATAGTTTACCAATGTTTGTCGAGGAATTGTAAACATTTTCTAAAAATCCGGCAAATTTGCTATTTATAGTTTGACTGAACATTTCATCTCGAAGTTATCTGTCATCGAAACATAATGCGGCACACGGATTGATGGTGTTTATGCTGCTTTTGTCAGTACTTATATGTCCATTCTTTAAAATTGGTATTTTCCCCTGTAGCTTCTGTCTTGCGGTTGCAATATGCAAGTTTTGCTTCTAAGTTTTTTTTTTATTTAAAACACGCTTTGTGAGTTTTTGCTTTTATTTAGTCCCTTCCAATTTTCTTTCAAGCCATTTTCTTTGACTTCGATGACCGTATCTGATTCGATTAGCGACACTTCTGACTCATTGATGTCCGCACTTCCAAGATGTCTTATTGGCATTATTTCTTCGGTTTTTTTTTGGAAGCAAGAGCCATTTTAAAAATGTCGTTCAACAGCTCCACATGGTTTCTGACACATACATCCACATCGTTTGGCTATCATATGGTTCTGGCTAGCTTTATCAGGTTCTGGCCGGAATTTCAAGGTTCCGGGTGAAAAATTATCTTGTGAACAATGATGTACAATGCATCGTGCTACTTGTCCATAGTTGGTTTGTCTGTAGAGGGTATGGTTTCAGCTGAATTTGTAATGTTTTTTTCACTAAAAATTGTATATTACTGGATTTATAAGGTTCTGGTCAGAATTATAAGGTTCCGGCTGAAAAATATAGTGCATAATGATGCACAATGCATTGAGCTACTGTTGCCATAGTTAGTTTGGCTGTTGGTTCCTGCTGTAATTATAAGTTTTTCCCCGAAAATGCATAAATATAGCATTTATAAGGTTAAGGCTGAAAAATAATATAGTGGACTACACAATGCATCGTGCTACTTGTGCTATAGTTGGTTTGGCTGTAATATGATTTTGGCTAGCTCTATCAAGTTTTGGCCGGAATGATAAGGTTCCGGCTGAAACATTATATAGTGCACAATGATGTACAATGCATCGTGCTACTTGCATCATAGTTAGTTTAGCTGTAGGGAGTATGGTTCCGGCTGAAATTGTAAGGTTTTCTCTCAAAAACGTTCCGGCTGAACAATAATATAGTGCACAATGATACACAATCCATTGCGCTACTTGTGATATAGTTTGACTGTATATCACCATACCATCGTTTGCGGCTGGAATTATAAGGTTCCACCGAAAAATCATGTATTGCTGGATTTATAAGGTTAATATTGAAAAATTATATAGTACACAATGATGCACAATGCATCGTGCTACTTGTGCCACACTTAATTTGGCTGTAGAAGGCAAGGTTCCGGTTAAATTTGTAAGGTTCTTTTCGATAAATCGTACATTTCTGGATTTGTAATGTTCCGGCTGAAAAATTATATAGTACACAATGATGCACAAACGATCATGCTACTTGTGCCGTAGTTGGTTTGGTTTGGATTTTGTAGGGTTCTGGTTGGCTTTATCAGGTTCCGGCTGAAATTATAAGGTTTCGGACGAAAAAGCATTTAGTGTACAATGATGCGCAATGCATCGTGCTACTTCTGCCATAGTTGGTTGGTTCCGGCTGATATTGTTCCGGCTGGCGTGACGGACACAAATTGGCAGGGAAAATTATTCCCCATTTAATTTTGTTATCAAAAAACTTAACACTAACATTTTACCTCAGTATGCTAGAAAACAAATGTTTAAATAGAAATTACATATAAATTCTTTGCCTAATTCCCTATCCCGGGGAATCATCAGATTAGTGCCACTGTGTACTATTCTGGTAATTCCCTGGGAATAGGGAATTGGGGAAAGATTTTATATGTAATTTCAGTTCAAATATTTTTTTTCCGGCCTACTAAGGAGAAAAGTTTGATGTAAATATTTATAAATTGGGAATAATTTTTCCATATCTAAATTGGCAGGGAAAATTATTCCCAATTTTATTTTGTTTTAAAAAAAATACCACTAGATTTTTACCTCAGTATGCCAGAAAAAAAATTCTAAAATAGAAATTACATATAAAATCTTTCCCCAATTCCCTATTCCCAGGGAAATACCAGAATAGTGCCACTGGTAATCAAAAATCACAGAAAAAAGCTCAAAAACAAATCTAAACAAATTTTCCCGAAATCAGAACCCATTGGAATCACCTCCTGGGGAAAGTCCAATGAAAACATTAAAAAATTACGCATCCCGAATTCAGCGAAGGACCCCTCAAAAAAAATTTTTCAAAACCATTCAATCTTTTTAATGATATGCGCACGCGTACCGGGTAACATCTCTAAATAAATATTTAGGGATGAATATGTTGTGGCCAGCACGTGATTTTATTTTACCACGAATGTAAACGCATGTAGATCTCGAAAACATCACACTTGGTTTCTAAAGCGAAATGTTGAACTTACCGGACATTTGGTAAGTCTGTCTTGTATAATTAAAAAACATTATCTCTGTTTATATTTCAGAAAACCAACAGGGTGAACCCTTGAATGGGACAAATATAAATGGAAGGGTAAAAAGAGGAGGTACTATTCTGGGAATTAATGGGAATAGGGAACTGGGAAAAGATTTTATATAGTTTTTATCTATAAAGGTGTATTTACATATACGACGATTTTTCCACGCCAAATATCACGTGAGACATTCAACCAATCAGAAAGGGCTTCTTCGCCAAATTTTCGGCACGCGAAGACATGAACAAAATTTACCTTTTCGGCGCGACGACACAGCATACTAAGAATATTTTTTTTAACATCATCTGTTTTTTTAAATTATTAATTATGTGTCAAAATATTGTTTATGTATGTATGTGTAAAAACTGGGCCGAAAAATCGTCGAATATGTAAATCCACTTTAAATCAGTTTTTTGTGGTCTACTGAGAAAAAAAGTTTGATGAAAATATTTGTAAATTGGAAATAATTTTTCCATAGCGAAATTACCAGGAGCCGAATTTTGGTCAAAAAATGGGAATATAAATTATGAGAATTACAGTTGTTTTCTTACCTACTAGACCTTAAACATTAAATCATATAATTGTTTGATACAAACAGCGGAAAAATTCAATATTTACGTCTAGTACGTATGTGAAACAAAGGTAAAACTCATAAATTTTATTCCCGTTTTTCGACCAAGAGAGGGTTTTTTATTTTGTTTTTACCTTAGTATGCCAGAAAAAAATATTTAAATAGAATTTATATGTAAATTCTTTACACAATTTCCTATTCCCGGGTGATTACCAGAATAGGGCCACTGGACAGTAGAGATGCCGTATTTTGATGAAAGAATTTTTTTTAAACAAAACCCCTCATTTTTGGTAAAATTTAAAAAATGGCAATAACTAATATCTTTTGAAATTTAATTTACAATCTGAAGCAGTCTAATTATTTAAATTAAATTTTAAAATTTATTTTTTCAAAAATCGAAAATCAAAAATCAAATCAAATTGATCGTGCGTAAAATAATCGGTGGCCGTGGCATTTGAAACGCACCCAAAATCGAGACTCGTAGTGCTCGATGGCCGAGTACACAAACAAACGAAATATGTCAAGAAAAATGGTATTGCCAAATAAAATATTTAGTAAATTTTGCCTTTTCTTGAGTAATGTGTGTTGTGGTGGGGACCATAATATCGTATTTATATATAAATTTATTTATTTTGCTGGTGCTATACCCCATGTCTGAGATCTGCTGGATGAAGTATACTGGCTTCACGGTAGGTGTTTCCATTTCATTCTTTTTTTTTCTTTACGTTAGCGTTGGCAAACGACGGGGCTTTTTATCGACTAATACAATAAGATATGGAATCTCGTCAAACCGTCGTTAAGCCGAGAGAATTACGGAGTTTCACGACCCGTTGTCACACTCTTTCCGAGTAAATTCAACAAGGTAATCATTCCTTATCCATTTCAAATAAACATTGTAATTTTTACTTGATCGGTGAAATGCAGTGAATAGATAAACGTCCGTCAAACGACGCAAATAGTAAATTGAAATGAAACCAAAAATTTCGAACAATAATAACGGTAAAAACGATAACAAAAAACCGCAAGACAATTTCTGGACGACGACTAGATTCGGTGCGCCATACACCTGCATACACAGAATTTCAGCACATGATGGATATTATTATTTGATCCGCTGGGCAGGCTATCACTAGCAGTTATTCAAGCAAAATTATTAATGCAAGAATTATGGCTCGCGGGAGTATCATGGAACGAAGAACTACCATGGAACGAAGAAATGGGTATTTACTACTCAAATTTATGTGAAATTGGATGTATTTATAGTTTTCTGTCATGATAGTATTTACAATTACTTGATAATGGTATTACCAGCGTAAAAACATTTAATTTTTTGGGATAGAAATTTGAGCCAACTTCAGAAAGGTGTTGCGCTAGATCATTTTCAATAAATTCAGTTTCCTTTTTTTAAATTGATCATTATCACTCTTCACAAAAATTTGGTTGTTTTTACTTAAATATATAAACTTACACTCTAAATTTGTTTTTTTATTGTTTTTTTATGTAAAAGTAATGATAAAATGCACTTTAACTTTTTACTTAATTTAATTTTCGGTATTTATATTCCTTTATAATCTTCATCGGAATTCTTTTTATATTTTATTTCGCACGAAATCAAAGTAAAAAAAACTTAACTTTTCCAAAAAATTGATTTTATTCATGAAATAGTCCAATCTCAAAAATAATTTTCTCCTCTAAAAAAATAATCTCCTCTAAAAAATTTTCATTTTACCAAAAATCAATTTTTGCTTAGTTACTTTTTTCCCCTGCCATATCGACCACTCGATATTTTTTTGTCAACGACCACTCGATATTTTTTTTATTACTTGCACGCTCACTTTTACGTAATCATTCAAACTGAACAAAATTTTAGTCAACATTTAGGGCTTATTCCAAATGCAAATTACCGCTCTTAAAGATAGGTTTTTGGGGTATATCCTCTATTCTGTCGCAAATTTTTTATTTGCGAGGCGAAATCTGGGGCGGTATGTTGTACCATCACTTCGAATCGAAATTCGAAAAAAGTCGAATGGCGGTATGTTGTATCATTTTCGAAAAGCAAAAATGATACAACTTTCACTTTATCGATTCGACTTTTTTCGAATTCGACTTTTTTCGATTCGAAGTGATGGTATAACATACCGCCCGGTTACTAGATTTATTTTGCCATGCCAATTGACACATTTTTTTAAATTTAAATTTGTTTTGCGATTGGAAAGTAGAAATATTTACATGAAAAGACTGCGACCTCAGAAAATGCGTAACAGTCTTTTCGTGTGCTTCTACTTTACAATCGCAAAATAAATTAAAATTTAAAAAAATGTGTCAATTTGGCAAGGCCAAATAAATCTAGTAACCATATTTCGCCTCGCAATTAAATAACTTGCGACCGAATAGGGGATATACCCCTAAAACCTATATATTTTTAAGAGCTTATTTTTTGTTGCCCTAATGATAACTTTTATACACTCCTGATACAACTTATACAGATTACAAGCAATAACAATAGACTTCCTCGAATATACTACTCAGGTAGTCATGTATCCTCCTGTTGTGTAAGTACTCATCCTATATATCGAAACATACCATTTTATATAATCAAATAAAAAGGATAATAATTTGATCATCCCTGAATTTTTATTTTATCTTTTATCTTTTTTATTTTTTTTTTTTTTTGAAAAATAAACATAAAAATATGAAATAAACTTAAAGCTTTTACCACCCCGCCATCTACCCCATATAATCTCTCATACTTCTTTTGTATTTTTTGTTTACGTTTTTCCCCATTTTTTGTTGTTGCTTTTACTTAAAATAATTAAGATTTTTATCAACTTCATTATTTTAGAATTTTCATGATACTTTTATAATAGTAGTAATTTTTATTTAGTATAGACAACCGAGTAGTATACCCGTATAGTGCTTGTTATATACACGTAAAAGACGCAAACGAGCGAGAGACCATAAAAATTGTATTACGATGATGTTAAACAGCACATTTGGTTTATAATTTGGTTTGGTAATTTTTTGCTTATTAATAATAATTAAAAATTTGCAGAATTGTACACGTGACGTGCAGACCAACACTGACCAGGGGCATTGGGAGAGAACGAATTGAATATTTCAATGTATATTAAAGTCGAACGTAAACAGTTTTTAAGACAGTTTAAAAGATTTACGACCGTTTGATTTTGTGATTTGGTTTTTCGTATACCACAAGACAGATTGTGAAAGATTTATAGCTTTTGACTGTAAATGGACACGGTATATTGAAGTTACTCGTGTATGGTGGTTGGTTGGTGTTTATTTTGAATACCAAATTTTATGGATACGTAATGAATTTCAAATCGTTGATTTGGGATAGATAAATAAGGAACTAAGTAGCTGTGTGTATGCGGAAGATATAATGTTGGAATGAATAATATTTTTTTCGAAATGCTTGTATGATGCGGAGTAAAACGTAATCTCGCTAATCTACCTCCCTGTGGGTTGAAAGCTTTTATTTAATATTTTTAAAAGACGTACCAAGCAAGCAAAATATCTTCTTTTTGTGTGCCGTATTGATTTTTGAGTTTTTTGTGCTTCGTCATCATTGTTTTGGTCGTGGTACACAAAAGGAAAAAAGGTTTTCAGAAATCAATGTAAAATTATTTTTAGAATCGAAAATGTGGTTATTTGTAGAAGACTGGTTATTATTATGTGTATATGTCTAGAATGGCTAATAATGAATTCCGTATATTGTTGTATAACGTACGTATAAATATAGAACGAGAAAGTGATAAATCACGATTGACTGGGCGACTGCAAAGTTTATGTAAACACACGTCGAACGAGTGATATATTTATGGTAAACTGCAAAATCTAATTATTATTTAGAAATTTATGTATTACGCATTCCCACGACTCAATTTTATTTGAGTCAGTTCTTAGTAAAGAGCTAGCCACGCTGAACAAAGGTATTAGCCAAGAATAAGTTTTCAACAATGTTTGATCAGGTATATGTTGAACTGCGAGAACAAGCCACCGAAGCACAATAACCCTGCTTAGTAGACTTACTGAACCGAAGTACATGAAGGTCTCCCACTCAATATCACAATGTGCTGACTATAGATTCTAACCCAAATAGTACCTGAGTCCCGCTGCTTTGACAAACTGCGATAGCTTGAACCCAAGCAGTGAGGATAACTGTTCAACATTCAAAGATCTGTAATCAAAAAACTGGAACCTGTTAGTTAGGTTCGAAGGCTGGACAACACGAACCAAATTAGAAGGAATCAAGGAATCACGACCAAGCCCCATTCTTTGTCTATGTATGGACTTCGAGACGGCCGTCAGCCATAAGAATAGCGACCAAAACAGGTAGCTGGACTTTCTTCAGAGTCAGAGCATAATTAGTTAACCTCAAATTAGGTTTACTATAATCAAATATCATAAATTATTTACTATAATAAAATATTTAATAAGATAGAGGAAACAAGCCAATTGTTCTTACCTTCGTAGCAAACGGTTTTCTTAAAAACTTCCTTGCCAATATTTAAACTCGGCGTAGCTACAGGCTCGGGTTCCATGAAAGGAAACCTATCCTGGCGAAAGAATCAGCCACTACAATTCCCTCAAAATCACAATGCGCCGGAACCCAGACGACCTTGACACTATTTGTAACACATGCGGCTAATAAAATGGTTACAGACCCTAAAGTTTGGAAGTGGTAACAGGATTCCGCAATGCATTGAGCACAGCCTTATTATCGGTATCAATCGTACACGCAGCTTGGAATGTAGTGGATAATCGGTTAGATAGATTAGATAGATTAGATAGATTAGATAGATTAGATAGATTAGATAGATTAGATAGATTAGATAGATTAGATAGATTAGATAGATTAGATAGATTAGATAGATTAGATAGATTAGATAGATTAGATAGATTAGATAGATTAGATAGATTAGATAGATTAGATAGATTAGATAGATTAGATAGATTAGATAGATTAGATAGATTAGATAGATTAGATAGATTAGATAGATTAGATAGATTAGATAGATTAGATAGATTAGATAGATTAGATAGATTAGATAGATTAGATAGATTAGATAGATTAGATAGATTAGATAGATTAGATAGATTAGATAGATTAGATAGATTAGATAGATTAGATAGATTAGATAGATTAGATAGATTAGATAGATTAGATAGATTAGATAGATTAGATAGATTAGATAGATTAGATAGATTAGATAGATTAGATAGATTAGATAGATTAGATAGATTAGATAGATTAGATAGATTAGATAGATTAGATAGATTAGATAGATTAGATAGATTAGATAGATTAGATAGATTAGATAGATTAGATAGATTAGATAGATTAGATAGATTAGATAGGTTTGATATGTAGATTAGATAGATTAGTGAGATTTGATAAATTTTACACTTCAACATAATTTCCCTCAAGAGCGATTTATTCATTCCAAAGCTTCTTCAACATTTCGATTCACCCCTTTTGTACAACGATCAGCATTTGACGCACATCTTTCTCTGTACCATATTTTTCAGGTATGCGAACAGGCAATAGTCGCTGCAAAACCGGATCCGGGGAAAACGGTGGATGAGAAAGCAATTCGAACTTCATGCAATGTTGCCATCGCACTCAACGAATTGTGACGGGCCCGTTTTTCATAACCTTCTCTTTCAAATGCACCAATAACGCCATGTAATATTCGCTGTTAATGGTCTGTCTTTCCTTTCTCAAAATAAACAACAAATAAAAACCTTGTGTATCCCAAAATACAGAGGCCAAAACCTAACCGGCCGACATTTACGTTTTTGATTGATAATTTGATTCTGGAGTATAGTGGTCGATCCACACGCCATCCATAGTTACATATCCATGAATAACCCCTGAATCTAAATTTTATTTATCTGGCCTGATAGAAATAGTTTGATGTAAATATTTGCAAAACAAATTTTCATCGGGACACTTTTATGATCCCAAAAAATTATTTATAGGGAAAAATATTAAGACCGGAAAAATAGAATTTAGATAAAACTGTTTAGGAAAGCTCGAATAGTGTCATGGCACAAAAATCTTCATCGTTTAAAGCTTTTACACCTAAAAATTTAAAATCGACTGAAAAGCTCATCGCTGATTTTAAAGTTCATTAAACGAACGAAATGTCTTAAACGAACAGATATGCCAATTTCACTAAAATTTTGCACATAAAAATATCTCTTCAAAATTGAATGTTAAATGGGCCAAAAAGCTCTTCTTTTAAAGCATTAATCCGAGAGAGATATACCTATACAGCGGACTTAATGCGTATACCATTTCAATAATCGAACACTGTAGAATCGTAAAAAATATCCGTTTTATTTGTTTCCAAATGACTGGTGCGTTCTTATTGATGTGTCCTTTTTTCCTGCCTGGAAAAAATTTTCCTTTTGTCTTTAAAAATAAACAACCGTAAAACGAAAATTTCCTTTTCTTGTTATTGTTGTTGACATCACCATCATCATCATCATGAACGTCGTCCTTAAATTATTATTCATTGCTGAGTCATAAGTATTCCAATCATCATCATTATGATTATGATTACTATTATCATTATTATTGTTATAATGGTGAATAATAATAAGCATTATAAAATTGTAATGCCTTTAAGGATATAAAAATGATAACTTTTTTTTTATTTCAAGATAAGGAATTGATAAAATCAACTTGCCGTATATTTTATTATCCTTAAGTATGGATATCTTGGTACTTTTATACGACATTGGAATACCGAACATTTATTTCCTTTCGAATGATTAATGGATAGTAAAAATGTCAAAGAAGGTGCTAAAGGTGATAAATGTTGTGTACATGTTTATAGATGAAAAACTACCCAATTTCGTTCATATTGGGTAACCACTACCCGAGAGGAGCACGTACACGAAAAATAATATTTAGTTGTGACAATATTTCGGTCTGGATAAAATAGAAATCCACTAGAGTCTTGTATACAAATCGATACCTTATAGATTTCGTACTATTGAGAAGAACAAATCGCGCTTGAACATAGATTGCATTTTTTTTTATTTATACGAATTTCCCGAATAGCAATTTATTTGAAAAAAAAACATAATTCCGAGGTAATACATAATATATGTATATGTAAATATGTACATCCTCGAAGCGTTTGGGAAAAAAAATGCATTTGCATATTTATTTTAAAAGAAAATTGAATTTGTTCGTCTTTCGTGTTTTCAATTTTCATATACTGAACACTTACATTGGATAAAATAGGAAAACTTTTGAATATTGGAATTGAATGATATATTCAGCTATGTTTAAATCTGCAATTCAAATAAGTTTCTTGTTCACCGTGATGACATACAAGCTTTACTTAGTTTGATGCTATAAATAGAAATAGAAAGATATGTAAAAGATTATTTTGACATTAACATTATTTTGAAGTAAAATTTAAGTATTTTCTTTTTGGTTTCTTCATCGGTGGTGAACTGGTGATGCAAGGATGAATTACAAACAATATGGAGACTCTTACTTCCGTATTTTACTTACACAGGTTCGTCAATAAGTTCCAATGCTGACACATAGATGGTGCATCTAATGAGAAACTCATATGATTTTTAAGAAGCACCAGCCTTCAAACGATTTGTGTCAAAGTTTTGTGAAAATCCAACCATTAGTTTACATATTACAGTTATTTTAGTTATTTTCGCGCTACATTTGTTATTTTCAAAACAATGGAAAACAATGAGCTTCCTTTGTTTGAAAAAAGACACTGTTTTTTGATGAGAAAAAATACTGTTCAAGGAAAGAAATTGCTTGATAAGTGTTTACAGGGACTCTGCTTCATCGAAAGCATCCGTCAAACGTTGGTTTGCTGAGTTTAAACGTGGTCGTGCAAACCCCGATGATGCTGAACTCTCTGGTCAGAAAAGATATAAAAAGTGGATAAAACCGTTTTGAGAGACCGCAACGCGAATTATTTTCCAAAACAAGAAGCCGATTGTGATGGGTCCCGATTTCGGGAAAATTCATTTAGGGGTTGGACCCGGGTACCATTATTTATTTTTTGGCACACACGATCTTGATAAAAATTTGGAATGGAGAGATTTCAGAAATCGATTTAGATAGGTCCTAATTTCGGGAAAATTCGTTTAGGTTGTTTATTGGTGGAGCCTGGAGCCATTTTTTAGTTTTTTTCGGCTAGTTTGATTTTGATAAAAATTGCGGTTCTTAATTTCGGGAAAATCCATTTAGGAGATTTTTCGTTGAGGCCCGGGTTTCCTTTGAAATTTTTTTTGGCTCGAACGAGTTTGATAAAAATTGGCAGGGTTTTTGGGTGTCAGGATTGACTCCGAAGGGTTTTACAACCTTGAGGGGTCATAACATTATTTCTTCTTTAATTTTGTTTTTGAATTTTTAATTTCTTTATCATCGAATAATTGGTGCTTTTTTACTGGTGGCATTGCCATCTGTTGTCTGTGCATTGATACTATGGTTTGTTGTTTTGTGATTGAGAATTGTCATTTATATGTCTCGCGTAAAAGTCGAGTAATTTTGAGAGCGAGACCAAGGTGTACCTTGCGTGTGTGTGACCGTAAAAATATAGAGGAATATTTTTTTGGTATGTTTTTCATTTTGGCGTGTTGGTTGATGAGCGGTGTGAAATCGTAGGTGAGTAACGCGCACAAAAATCGATAAAAAAATATTTTTTTCGATTGTTTGTGTTTGTTGCGAGAAATTTAGTTCAATTTTGACTTTGTGAAAATATGGAGGCGCTACTTTTGGAATGTCGTATTAGATAGTCGAGTTCCATTTTGAATTGGGATTTCTTTTTTTTTTATTATTTTCTTATAAACAGTTTTCATGTGCACAAAACAAAATAAAAATAAAAAAGAATACATATGTTATTTCGGTGATGAATACAAATTTATTTTTGTAAACTTATTTGTCCTAAATAAATAAATATAAGACTTCGTTTGTTTATTGATTGGGTGCTGGGGCTGTTCTGGCTTTTCCTGGGAATAGGGAATTGGGAAAAATATTTTCATAGAATTTGTGCAACAATTTTCAAAACATATTTAACTGGGAAACATTTCCACAAATTTTTTTTAGGGAAAAACATTTTCCCATTTAACTTTGTTTCTAAAATATTTACACCAAATTAATTCCATCAGTAGGCCAGAAAAATATAATTTAGAGAAAAATGCTATGAAAATATTTTTCCCAATTCCCTATTCCCAGTGGCACTATTCTGGTAATTCCCTGGGAATAGGGAATTGGGGAAAGATTTTATATGTAATTTCTATTTTAGAATTTTTTTCTGGCATACTGAGGTAAAAATCTAGTAGTAATTTTTTTGAAAACAAAATAAAATTGGGAATAATTTTCCCTGCCAATTTAGATATGGAAAAATTATTCTCAATTTATAAATATTTACATCAAGCTTTTCTCCTTAGTAGGCCGGAAAAAAATATTTGAACTGAAATTACATATAAAATCTTTCCCCAATTCCCTATTCCCAGGGAATTACCAGAATAGTGTCACAGGGAAAGCCAGAATAGGGCCAGTGTGTAAAAATAAATTGAGTTTTGAAAATTGAAACCAAAGACTTTTCTATTTTGCCATTTAATTTATATACCCAAGAAGTGTTTTAGTGCATGTGGTTGGTACGTTTACGTTGAACATCGAAGTTACAGGGTGGCTGAGACCAAGTGTTGCCAAATGAAAACGCTGTAATTTTTTAATTTTGATTATTTTTCATTGAAATTTCGTGGAATATGTTGAAAACATATTACATTTTATGAAAAATATGTTACTGCTCCATATGACCTCCTTTGGCTCTGATTATTTGATTCAGTCTTCCATAGAAAGCATTGCATGCTGACCGAACGTGATGAGATTCCAAAAATTGTCTTTTCTGATGAGAAAATTTTCACCATCCAACAGTATGTGAATAAACAAAATGATCGTGTTAGAACACAAGTCCAACGATGGTTTGGACACAAGAGTTGCCATGCGCAAGCAATTACCAGCTTATGTTATGGTTTGGGCTGCAGTGACTGCAAATGGACGCACTCTTCTGGTTTTCATCGAACATGGAGTCAAGGTAAACCAAGAGGTGTACCGCCAAAAGATCCTAAACGATGCTTTGCTACCTTGGGCACACAAACACTTCGGTACGAACCGTTGGACATTCCAAAAAGGACTCGGCACAGCAATCTTTACACAATTGCGTTCCGCGGCTGATTTCGTCGAAAGAATGGCCACTATATTCACCAGACTTGAATCCCATGGATTTCTCCATATGGTCCATTTTGGAGAGTAAGGTGTCCACTAAAAAATTCGAAAGTGTTGATGCATTGAAGTCAGCTCTTGTTCGAGAATGGAATAAAATTCCGCAAGCCCACGTTCGGTCAGCATGCAATGCTTTTTGTGGAAGACTGAATAAAATAATCTGAGCCAAAGGAGGTCATATCGAGCAGTAACATGTTTTTCATAAAATGTAATATGTTTTCAACATATTCCACGAAATTTCAATGAAAAATAATCAAAATTAAAAAAATTACAGCGTTTTCATTTGGTAACACTTGGTCTCAGCCACCCTGTATACGATTCCGTTTAGTGCCGCAACCAATAAGAAGGTGGCACAAATTATTTACGGGTGGCGTGACGTTTATTAGTGGTAAAGGAATGCTGTAGTAAATCGGCGGGTACCATATTTTCAGCGGGTACCATATTTCAACGGGTATGCCGAATTTTAACAGGGCTGAACATTTATACAACGGGTGGCTAGTTGAGGCCATTCAAAGTTATGGTTACGGCAAGCCAACGCCCAACGATTCATTTTCGGTCAAAGGCACGCCCTTTCGACGGCATATTAAGGCCAACAATCTATTAAGGCTAACGCCCAACGGTTTTATTTGCGGTTTTCGTGTGGCCAGTTGAGGCCATTCCAATTTATGGTTTACGGCGGGAAAACAGCATTTTTGGTCAAAGGCAAAGAGACGCCCAAATCATTTCAGTGAAAGGCACCGCAACCCAAGGATGAACTATCCCAGGTTCAAGGTACAATTTTTAATTTTTTTCAACTTAAATTCATATTTTTTATTTTTATTTTCAATTTCAAAATTTAAATTTTTTTTTTTTTTTGCAAATTTCAATTAAATTTTATATTGTAATCCAGCACCGAATTACGGTGGTCGTGCTTATTCACTTTCGACATGTCCAATTATTTCCGTTTTGGTATCCGTGACCATTTCCTTTTCTCTTGATACATTTTTTTTTTAGTTGTTTATTGAATAAAAAATTGCACTGCCAATTCCCATTTATGCCAGGAGCAGCAAAGCCTCAATTTCCCCATGACTCAAAACCATGAGATCTAGTCGACAGGATCACCGTTAGGCCTTGCGTGTTTAGATACCATCTGCGGAATGGTGTTGAACCAGTCCGTAACAAGGTTTCTTATTCAAAAAGATGCTTGGTGGGGTTTCAGTTTTCTTTTGACATTTAATTTGGTTTCAACGATTTTGATAAAATCTGTAACCGGGTTTTCGAATGAAAGTAAACGATTACAAGGAGTTCTAATTTTGGGAAAATTTATTTAGGAATCCTGCGGATGGGCCGTAATATAACACAATGTTGCTTTGTGTTGCATCATGTTGTGGGATGTTGCTAGATTTTGCCTCATGTGTACCATGTTCCGCGATTTTGTACCATATTTGGTCATGTTGTTTCGTACTGGGTCGTGATTCGGGACGAACGATTTTTTACCAAAAAGGGATGAGAAACGTTTTCGATACATACAATTTGTTCAGAGCGTTGTCAAATAGGGCCTGAATCCCTATTTAAAAGAAATCTTCTCGAACGGTTTTAATAAAAAAAATTGGTAGAGAATATTTTAGAGTGCTGCCAGGAAACGACTGCAAAGATTTTGGGAAATTTGTTTAGAGGTGCTCCGGTATAGCCATTATGTTGCGCCTTGTTCCGCAATTTAACTATATGTGATTTTTCATTCGAAGGGGATGAAACTCAGGTTAATGATGAAAATGGGAATCCAATATGTATAAATTTTAGACATAAACCTCTGCAAGATTGTCAATTTAAATGAACCTAAGCCTTTTTCTAAAAGATTTGGATGAATCTAAAATGAGTTGCAGATGTGACTTTGGAAACGAGTATATTGAACCTCTCTCAAACGAATAGTATGAAACTCGGTTGGAACTATGAAAATAACAAATTTGATTGAAACGAAACCGCGGGTTATTTAAATTGAATAGATTTCGCGAACAGAACTATGGAGGTTTTGGTCAGTGTGGCCTCCATTTTCTTTATATTCAAAGGAGTTCGGCCTGGTATGTCTTGCAGTATCAGAGGCGTGAAAATTATATAAGACACACCAGACCGAATAATACATTTGGTTACTGGCCTTCAATATACTCGTATCTGGTCAGACCAGACCAGTTCATTTTGAGCCAATGGCCTTTGATTGAGCATTTTTTAGAGCATGACAAATGACTCTTTGACTGCATTGACTAAAATCAACCGTTCTCAAACGGAAATTGATTTAACATTTGTGACACATTCCATCGCTGTTATGTTATGTAGATTTTTTTTAGTTATTACCGATATTCAACGAGCTGACCCAATTTGCTACACAGTGCTAAATCAATTCAGTTCCTTTAATTTAAACTGGCATATCATTGCAGAAATTGGCATATGGTTGCAGTTTAGTGTTACCCTATGATATTTTTTTATTTTTCTGGGATGTAATTCTGGGTTAACTTCATAAGGGTAAATGCTAGAGAAATAAACGTCTGATCGTAGATCGAAAATGAGGCGCTCGGTATTTTTAAAAAGCTATTCGGTAACATTAAACTCGCTCCCCCATCCCACTCCCTGAGCGGAAGAAAGAGTAAGGCAACTTAAAATTTTTGAACGTGAATCCCTATTTTCGGCCTTCATACCACAAAGTAGTTTAGTTTTGTTCGAAACTTCGAGATAGATGGACATTTTTTAATAAAATTTGGTGTAAGGGTGTTTTAATTTCCAGGAATTCGTTGCACTGAGCTCTGCTTTCTGTGTAAATCGCTTAGGGAGTTCAACGGTGTGGCCCGTATACCACTTTAATTTTCCTTCGGCTAGCTCAATTTTTATAAAAATTGGAGAGCGAGTGTTTTCGAGGGACAGGAGGTGATTGCGATAGGTGCTAGGGAAAGAGAAAAAGAGAGAGAGAGAGAGAGAGAGAGAGAGAATTTTATATAATTGGGCCCGGATTCATTTTTTAATTTTTTTTTTCGGCTTGCACGCTTGTTATAAAAATTGTTGGAGGAGCGTTTTCACGAACCAGAAACCAATTGTGATGGGTCCTGATTTCGGAAAGATCCTAAATTTTCCCGAAATCAAGGTTAATCATAATGGGTTTCTGGTTCGTGAAAACGCTCCTTCAACAATTTTTATAACAAGCGTGCTAGCCGAAAAAAAATTCAAAAAAGGGATCCTGGCCCAATTATATACAACTTTTTCTCTCTTTCTCTTTTTTCTCTCCATAAACGGATTGTCTCATCCAGTTGGAGGCGGTTTCATTATTTATTATTTTGTCATGCACGATTTTGATAAAAATTGGTCAAGGAGAGCTTTCAAATGCCAGTAATCGATTTAGGTGGAGTATAATTTTGGGAAAATTTGTTGGGATTCTTTGGTGAAGCTTAGAACCATTTCTTACTTTTTTCGACTCGATTGGTTTTGATAAAAATTGCAGTGATAAGGGTTTTTTTATGCAGGAATAGATTGCGATGAGTCTTAATTTCGGGAAAATCTATTTAGGAGGTTTTGGGGCCCATTTTCTTAAAAAACATCGGACTAGAACCAGTTTGGTAAAATTTGGTGAGCAGGGTTTTCGAGTGTCACAGGATTGTTTCCGATGGTTCCTTATTCATGATAGTTCTTCGTGGGGTTTGGGCTTTCTTTTGACATTTTATTTGGCTTCAACGTTGGTAAGAGAATTTGTCGGAACCGGGTTTTCAAATGAAAGGAAACTACAAGGAGCTCTTATTTCTGGATAATTCATTTAGGGGTCTTCCGGACAGGTCCTCTTGTTATGGGATGTTGGATTACGTTGTGCCATATTGAGTCAACCATGATGTGTAAAGTTTCACCATATTACTTCTTGCAATGTTGTGTTAATGTTGTTGTGTTATGTTCCACTATATTGCGGCGTTACTAGTTTTTGTACCATGTTGCCACATGTGCACCATGTTCTGCGATTTTATACCATATTTGGTCATGTTGCTTCGTACTGGGTCGTAGAATTCGGGACGAATTTTTGTACAAAAGTGGGTCAGAAGGGTTTTCGAGTGCCAACAGTTCATTGTGATGAGTTTTAAATTCGAGAAAATTTGTTCAGCATGTTCTCAAATAAAATCTGGGTCCAAAAAAATTTCTAGAATGGTTTTAAAAGAAAATTGAGAGAGAATACGTTAGAATGTCAGGAAACGACTGCAATGATTTTGGGGAATTTTTTTAGAGGTACTCCGGCATGTTACATCTTGTTCCTCAATGGAACTTTGTGATTTCTTGTTCGAAGGAGATAGAACTCAGGTTAATGATGAAAATGGGAATATATGTATATTAAACATATAGGGTAGGCATCTTAAATGAGTTCCGAATGTGATTTTGAAAATCAGTAAATTGGACGGAACAATCAAGACCTCTCTCAAACGAATATTATGAAATTCGGTTGGAACTATGAAAATATCCAATTTGATTGAAATAAAACCCCGGGTTGCTTAAAATTAATAGGAGTAACCCGTTGCTTAACCAAATGAGGCGTAATTATCAGTTCAGTAGTCATGAAAAACTACCGCGTGGTTTATGTAGATTTACTTTCGCGCTACTGCCAAAGTAAGAAAAAGTAGTCAGCCGTAGTGGTGTTAAACTTTGGCTGATTTCCGCCAAGTTTTATTGGGAGGTCCCATCATAAACCATTTCTTAAAAATTTACCCGGAAATACTGGTTCTGGTTCAGCGTAAAACTTCATTCTGAATTTGACGTAAATCGATGTATCGGAAGTAGTCGCTTCCCTAGGAACTGTTTTGTTTCTTACCAATATTTCAAAAAGTATAACTTTTACGAAAAAATTTATGAAAGCAAACCGATTCTAAATTAAATTTACAACAAATCGAGGAATTGTGGTTTGGCTCGAGATCGTTGTGCTCCATGTCGAATGGTTCTGATGACTACTCAGTCCTGACTGAACCAACATTACTAGATATCAAAACGAACCGAATTCGTTATCAGCAACTGCAGAGAATGTATCATCACTTCTAGAAAATTTGTTCATTGGAATACGTACAAAGTGGTTGAGAGCCAACGATAACCACGTCATCGGTTAAAAAATGCACTTTACTAGATTTTTGAAAATGTTCACGCGCATCCATCGGTGGTCAAAATAACAAATTTCTCTAGTCATTCTCATTTTTCCAGAGTTCTATTTTTATGACTTAGGTTGGGTTGTCCATTCATTTCAATGAATAAAGTCCATAACTTCCAGAGATATAAATAAAATGTTTCCACTAACTGACTTTTCCCATTGAAACAGTAAATCACGAATATTCATCGATGTCAACGAGAATACCAATTACAGCAACTACAATATTTACATTCAATGTGTTCATATGATATGATTTTGTATATATCTGCAATTAAAAATTGATATCCACAAACCCATAGTATATTGTCGCTTGTCAGCAGCATTTTTGTTGTTTGTTAAATTGTGTCATCACTGAGCTATTGATTTTCCCATTTTTTCATTCAACAATTTTTTTTTTTATTTTTTGTGGCATGAAAATTTATTTCCATTTTTTCCGTTTTCTGTCTGCCCTACTATAGCTACAGCAACAATATATATTTGTATATAGATTAAACGTGATTCTATGGCCGTATACACGATTTGAATTTAATCATAAAATTCGCGATTAGCATAAAATATTCTAATCGTGCTCTCTAAACGTTTCAACGTATATATAAAAAAAAAGCTTAAACACGAAAATCTATGCATTCCTAATAGAAACATAACGCGTACCTAAACCTATTTTATATTAGTGTGAAACGATATGAATCGATAATGTCGGTTGGTGTATGCCGAACCTCATTGAATACACAACAAGGTGTTATGTATTGAAAGCGGATCATAATTTGTTTATTTAAAATTCAGACAGAATAGCACATATTTGTTTATCGGTGAACTGATACGATACGTAACGATGATTATGGAAAATACGTGATAAAACAATTGGAATCGTAAAATTTAAAATTTAACAATAAAATATTATGGCAGTCCTCTTAATAGCTAGTGTCATCGTATTCCATCAAGTTCAAGGAGGTTCGAAATCAGCGAAATAAAGGTCGTAAAAGTTCATCATATATTAACGAGGTTCGTGCGAGCTTACCAAAGTTATAAGAAGCCAGAAATATACACTGTAAAAATTAGAACAAATCCGCGTAAATTCTCACTTTTTTACGCCGTTGTCAGCCAATCCGGGAACGTACGGCTATAGGTCCGCTTTTTATCACCATCTGTACAATGCATAGCGTCATGCCAACCTATACTGGCCTGGAAGATGGATCGGCACATGTGTTTTGCACTCCGACAGGCGGTCGTAGATGTGTTCCATTTCATCACAGATCGTAATTTGTAGATGAAAATTCTCTTAGCATCCTGCTCCTATCGGGATTCAAATCCGTTACCTCCCGATCCAAACGCCAAAGCTTTAACCACTGTGTGATTTGGTCGGTCATTCACCTTTATACGTACATACCTAAAACGAGAGACTTCTTAAATATAACAACAAAATGAAATTGAAGTCTTTAAGGAACAAAGTGGAACGTTGTTTTATTCAGGGGGCTAACTATTGAATTTGACGTTCATTTTTGACAGCTTTCGTTTTCCTATAGCAAGCGTAGAAACAAAAGAGAAAAGAATAGTAAAAATTTCGGAATGGATACAAAGGGCCGAATGTCGAAGGGCCGAATGTCGAAGGGCCGAATGTGTCGAAGGGCCGAATGGGTCGAACATAAATGAATTTTTCATGAATTTATGTATTTTACTATTTTTCAGCGGTACATTTTGGTGAAGGAAAATTTTGTCATGCGCCACCGATAGGTATATCACTTTTTCTGCCCGTTAACACAATTGTGTGGGTACTGAAAAAGTACCATGCTAAAATTTTATTTTTGTATGTGTTTTGACCCAACTTACGCATTCTTGTATACACAATTGTGTTGGTTGTACTTACACACAAGCGAAATTTTTGGCGTAAGTTTAGATGACGTATACATCGCCGAAATCGGGTAAGATGAAAATTCTTAAAAACAAATTCTTTATAGGATTGTATACCATTTTTAGGTGCAAGCCAAAAATTTCGGAAAAATCACCATGTTTTCCTGGAAAATTTTCAGTTTTTCCAAATATATTTTTTTAAATTTTTTTCATCCAAAAATTAAATATCTGCCGTTTTTATTTATCAAATCTTAATTTTAATGATAAAAATTTGAATTACACTGTCATGAAACGGGTAACAAATTACATTTTTGCGTTATTTTAATAAAACTTTTTGATTTTCCGGAAAATTTTTCCTTTTTTTATTTTTTCGATATTTTTTTGAGTTTTATTTATTCTTATTAATAATAATTGCTTCGTCAACCTTGCAGACACAGATCAAAGAGTTTTTATCGCTCTTATCGCTTCTTCTGATAGTGCAACAAATGTTAAAAAAATCAACTTTTGTAAATATAAAACTTTCTTTTAATGTAATTTTAATTCGTTGTACACCTTAGAGGATGAGGGCTGTCCAAACCCCCGCTTTTCCAGAATTTATACAATTCTTCAAGTGGCAAATTTTATTTATAATTTTAAACTAAGTAAAAAAAATAATAAAATTTTCCTAGAAAAATTGCAAAATTTTCCCGGAAACTTGTACTGTCGAAAAATTGTTAAAATACAATGTTAATATCAAAATTTAAAAAACAAAATTTTGAATAAAATAATACGCAATTTGTCACAAAAAAATAAAAATGAAAAGGTCAAAATTTTCCCGGAAAATGTGATAATTTTCTCGAAATTTTTGGCTTGCACTTCCTAAAAATGATACATGCACAATTCTACAAAGAAATGTTTTTAAAAAAATTTCAGCTTACCCAAATTTAATTATCAAAAACGCCACTATACATACTATGATTTTTACCCACACATTTGTGTGGTTTGCACTTAAATTGTGCCAACTTTTTTTTGTTTGAAAAAGGGATATATAAAAAAAATAAAAAAATAATTAAATTAAATAAAAAAAAATAAAAAAAATATATTTCTAAAAACAAAAAAAAATTGGCCCTTCGACCCATTCGGCCACTCGACACATTCGGCCCTTCGACATTTAGCCCTTCGACACATTCGGCCCTTTGACATTCGGCCCTTTGATATCATACCAAAATTTCATACATTTTTCTTTTTTCTTCTTTTGTCTACTATAGGAAAACGATAGCCTTCGAAAATGAACGTCGAATTCAATAGTTTGGCCCCAGTCTTTTTGTAATTCGAGTCGAATTCTCTCGAGCGTTCTTAGTCATTACAATGCAACGTACGTTTGACCTGCGGAGCAAAGACTTTCGAGGCTGATTTCATGACTGCATGACCCACCATTGATCTCCGCGTCTTGTGCACAGTCACAGCCCAGTAAAGAGTGATGGGAAGCATTCGACTTCCAGCAGTTCTAGCTGAAAATTTTTCAGGAAATTTAACTGTCCGCGGCTCAATGATGTGTTTGCGGATCTCAAAAAAAGTAACACAAATGAGCAAATCTTCAGCATACAATTGTGCTCGATGAAAGAGAGGCCAAATGATTTCTAAAATCTCACCCATACACGAGGCGAGGCGTCAACATTTTTGGCAATCCTCCAGTCTTGTAGATGTTTTCTGGGATGAGCTTTTCGTTATCTACTTTTCTGATGTCCTTGGTAGTATAGCAGATGCAGTCAACTTCTCCAACATTCAGCAATTATTTGCATTGTCGGGCACAGTATAGGAGAGCCTAAGCGTTGCATTTGTTGGATCAATACGGAGTGCTTTTCCAAATCATTCAAGAGGTCGGTAAAGTTCGTGTCTCTTTATTGTCAAATATCTTGAACAAGTTTGTAGAACGATAAAGTTCACCATAAAGTTGCATCATCAAACAGAAAATGTTTTTGCCGCCATAGAGTTCCGTTCTGTCTTCATCTAGTATGAAAGCATGGAAATCCTTGTTCGAGTTTAGTGTGGACGCTTCGATGATCTGGCCAGCTGTTCCCATTGCTTTGCGTAATGTGGTTGAATAGATTTCTCTGACCAACATTCGTCTGCGCCAATACCGATTGGAAGTTATTATGTTTAACATCGTTGCTTCTTTGTTCTTGGTCATCGTCAATAACTGGATCGGCAACTGGATTAATCGGGTTTTCCAGATCTCGGCCTCGTATCTCGTGACTTGCTATATGCACGCTTGAAACCATGTGCTGGAATGCATCCTTAAGTGACTCGTGGTCTACCAATAGTTCGTTTTCATCGCGAAACGGAAAGTATGTAGAAGTAGTTCTCGGGGTCGTCAGCTACTCTGAAAAATGCCACTTGAACGACAGCAGGCTGGCTTATAATTTTCATTTTAGTGGCGTATAAAAGAATCAGCAAACGCGAATTTTGCAACAATGGGGTGTTGCTAGCTTCTAGTCTAATTTCGTGAATGTTTTCTCGAAAACCGGAAGACATCTCTGTTGACTCATTCTTTGAGCATTACTTGGCGATAAACATTGCAGTTGTCTCGTTATTACCGCACGTTTGAATGCCCGTGTTGGCCATCCATCATTTCAACAGGTTGACTTTGTGAAATTTTCCTCGGGCTTGCATTTCAAAATGTACGTTCGACCAACATGTTTGATAAACTGGTCGTAAGGGTTGGCTACAATGTGAGTCCGCTCGCTGAGGACACGCGGGCAGGTGAAGCGACATTCGACGAATCCGTCCTTGTGAAACGTCGTGCTGTAATGATATCGTTGAATACTCTGCACCAGAACTGTCATTTGCGATTCGTTGTCGTCAAACAAACCAGTGAAGATGATTAACCAACTTTCCTCAGAGAATCGAATCGTCTGATTTTAACAAAACCAACATTGCGTGGATTCGAACCATGGTTCACGACGACAGAATACTTATCAACGAATCTCCATCGACGATCAATATTGCGCGAATAAGGTCTTCAGTGAAGATCATTATGCAACTGTGACACGATGATACTCGTACATTATACTCTCATATGAGTATAGAAGAGGAAACCGGTGCCCTGGAGTCTCGTGTCCTTCCTTGCCCACGATTCGCTGTGTTGAAAGTAATTCAGCGGTGAGATCGCGATTGATTCTTTGGTTGAAATCCGACTTGGATGAAGTGCTGGAGATCGCTGCACTCTGATGAAGTTGTCAATCGAGAATTTGATAATTCTTTCTGCATTGTGAATTGATATTTTTCTCGTTCCTCCACAAATCGGCGTTGCCTCTGTGTCACAGATTCACTTTTTTCTTTACTATGCCAAAAGAAATCTTACAAAATGCAAATATTTTGTAATTCTTGCCTTTCAGTTGCAGAGTTTGTTTATGACAATTTGACTCGTCATTTAAACGCCAAAACTTCAAAATTTTATGTCGATTGTTAAATCTACAAAATGTCTGCAAATATTAAAACTGCAGGTACATTTAAGAGAGATACAAAATCAACCGCTCAAATGCCAAATTTAGCAACACGGGGTTCTGTACAGTGTAAGAATTTTGTAGCAGGGACGTTGGTAGATAACGATATCAAATCGATTGTGTCAAAAATCATATAATAATGTAGAGTTTCATTCCTTTATATTAACTTGATCATAACTCTATATCTTTCTCTCTTTGTTGTTCTAATTCGCAACAAATAACTTTTCTGGCATGTTGTAAGATGAAGGATTCGGTTACTGTAACCGATGATAATATTTCGAACCAGTTAAATCGAGAGAGAAAAGAAATATATTTTGTACATGAGGTGGACTGGAAATGTAATTCGTTTGGAGAAAAGTAGCAAAGTATTCTCTCTCGAAATATTCCGTGTAATGTGAAGTTCTACAGAAACATCAAATCGATTACGTTGGAACCGAAAATGGTGCTATTGGGCAATATTTTTAGCTGTTAAAATTGGTTCTCGTACGACATTGAAAATTTGGACTTGTCATTAGTCGAAATCGAAGTATGACAGACACCTAATCGACTCCTACGAATACCGACCTTCCAAACTGTATAAAAAGCTAATAGAATTCTCGTGGCAAAATAAATACTTTTCTCAAATTAGGATTTTCTTAAGATCTAGTATTTTTAGAGTATCAATTGTACTAAATAAATATTGCCCCTAAATGTCGATTATCATTATTTTAACACATACACACCGATTGTTGTTGTTGTCAATGTATTAAAATTGTTGTTGTCAGAATTTGTTGCCGCACACATATTTTAAGAAAATCGTTCGAACATTTGTTTTTGTGCACAGAAGCACCCCACTCGATTGTCAAGCAAATCTAAAAATAGCCTATACAATAAAAGGTTTTTGTCTGGCGTTCGTTCTTTTTATTTATATCCCCAAACCAACGCTTAACAATTGAGATGTTAAATATTTCACGTGGGTGTGGTTTATATGGTTTAGTTCATAATATAGACAACAAACCTAAAATTTTTGTATTATAAAGAATTTGATTATAACATTAAAATAAATAAACTTCCTTGTAGGCAGTGAGTACCAAAAATGTGTATTTAGTATTTACTTAAAATTTGTTTTTACCGTTATCGACATTTTTTTGGAATTATAGCCTAATATTTACCTCATAATACACATCAACGAGTACATAACCAACATACATATTTGTTTTTTATGCTTCGGTTTTTGTGTATCCACAATTTAAGGGTAAACCGAGTATATACAGACACAAAAACTGGATATGTTCACCTTTAATAAATTTTTTAAATAGCTGAATTTCTAGAAACGTTTTTATACTGTACATTATAAATAAAGTCCTTTGTGTGATCAAAACTGTCTACGAAGCTATTTTCCATTCTATTCAGTTTGATGAAAAGCTTTTTAATTATCGTTAATTACCTGTGCTCATTGTAAATAATAAGTGTGATGATTTGGAATTAATTCCCCTATTTAACGGTACAATAAAATTAAAAATCATTCAATGCTCATTCAAATGTCAATGGCTTTCGTAATTTTTTGTTGTTGTTTAATTAGAAAAATAAATAAATGAAATTCAATTATATACCCTCCCAAAAGATCAAGGAGGTGCGAGATAATTTTCCGAGAATTTGTTAATTACAAATTCACGTAAAATGCTTTACTATACAAAAGACTTTAATGAATTTTCCACAAGAATAGTATTATGTCACAATGCAATTTTCTGGGAAAACTGGTTTTGCTAGGAACATTTTTTCACAATACGAATTTTATCTCTCTACAAAAATAAATCTTCAGTGTTTCATTTTTACGTGGTTGGAAGTGTTATTGAATTTTAAGTTTCGACGTAAATTTAATTTAGTCTTTAGTCATTTATTGTTATTTTTCACATTATTTTATTAGTGCGAAATTATCAACCGGAATGTTTATCCACTTCAACCCTATTAAAGTTAGCCGACTCCAGCCGAAAAATGTCGATAATGCAGATTCAAACAAATCAAACGAAAATGATAGCCGATTTCTCTCGGTAACATCCCAGCCGGAAAATGTCGATGATGCAGATACGAATTTTAAGCCGGAATGTAAACCTTGTTAAAGTTAGCCGAAAGATTCCAGCCGAAAGATAATGCAGATAGTGTCTTTGCTATCCCAGGCAAAAAAAATATACGATATGATTTTTCGATAAAGCGAACAATAGATTCCATATAATCCGCTCCTACGTGCGGCACGCAGTGTGACATGTTTGCTGATCCTGGCTCCTACGTCCCCCGAAGTTCAAATCTAAAGCTCCTTGGGTGCCCGTGAGAGTTGTCGAAGCCGTTAGCCTCTACAATTATTGTATTTGTCTTATTACATTTGTCTAGTTAGTGTTTCGGCTGGGATAGCAGAGACACTATCTGCATTATCTTTCGGCTTGAAAATTTGCCGCTAAGAACATTACCAATAAAACTGTAACTTATCTGCCGTAAACGCCTTTGCTAAAGCTCACCCACCGCTAATAAAAGAACTCAACCGAAACATTAAATTTTGGCACAGCTTGTGGACAGTAGAGCTTCAATCAGCATTTTTGGTCAAGGAGCGCTAGAGTTTCTAAATAAAATATAATCCCATTATAAATCTATTTCAGCTGAAGTGTCCACTGTGGACGGGTCCAAAAATAAAATTTAATAGTAAAACCAAATCTGTTCGATTTTTTATAATACCCTCTTTACCAAGGTCAAGTTTATTTAGGAATATACTTTTGGAATACTTTGAAAATCCTGCCTTATATTGTAGATTTTCTTATTCGTCCTTCTTCAAAGGTTAACGAAAGTAATAAAATTCGGGCTTTCTTTCCATCCTTTGAAAAGAATGGGTCAGGTTGAACGAAATTAATTGAACATCATATAGATGTTGGTGATAGCTCACCAATTAAACAGCGGCAGAATGTTATCGCTAGGGGTAATTGAAGAGAGCGCGAGTTCGTGGTCTTCGCCCGTTGTACTCGTTCGCAAGCCTAATAAGGTTCGATTGTGCCTGGATTCTCGAAAGGTCAATTATGTGACCAGAAAATAGTAAGAAAGACTAAAAGCAGCATCGACAAGCAGCCTTGATTGGCCTTGTTGTATACTGATGAATCTTGGTTTTTTCTTATGCTTTTTGTTCACCGTGCAGACTTAAAGTGATATATAGTTAAAGCGACTACCGTTGTTGTTAATGGTGGTGCCATCATTATGTGGGATATAGAGTGAATCCTGCAGGTCTTTGATAGCGAAACCATTTCCATTACACGCCGTTCTTTGGGGCATGGGTTACAATCAACTGTGATCAGATATACCTCGACTTTCCACTCATACTGCACGCTAGTTCTGTGGGGATATCAATCCATATTGTTTTGTATTTTTGTACGGCACGCTGAACACAAAAAAGTCAGTTGACCCAGTCAGTTGAGTCAGCCATTCAAGTTGCGGTAATGCACCATAATCTCATTAGTTTCCGCTTAATGCAGCGGCTTTTTGAATGCCTTTCAGCGCAATGAAAGCATGGGCTGGCTTCAAGTTTCATTAGAAATTATCACATCAATCGATAAACGATTCATTTTCACAGAAAATTTCATACTGCATACTTTTCCTTACCGCAATCTCGTTCGACTGCTGCCTTTACTTCGTTCACAATTGTACACCACCATCTCCTCATTATTCGGGTTTGTTGGACGAGCTGCAGGTATAGAGGTTTCTGTATGTGGTTCGCGGCATTTCAACATCCTCTCTCTCTTTCCTTGTTGTCTTAAACATTTATGAACAACGGTAGACCCGGTTCCTTGTTCCCTTATTTCCGCTCATAGTCTGGCTTTGGCCACGCCTATTGCTGCACAAGTTATCTAGGCCCACATGGAGGCAAATTAGGCAAATATGGCATGCTATTTTATTTCGATTTTGCACCTCAATAACTAGTTTATGGATAAAATTTAATTTAAACGTGTATCATCATGAATTTTCCAATCATATTGATTGAACCTCAAACTACCATCGACGAACATAAGTGGAAAAATTAATTTTTTCCCATTCGATATATTTTTATAGATCCTTTCCGCAGGCTATTCCAATCGAATATGTTTTTGTCGAATTTTTGTTTATCATACAAATTTTCGTCACACTGTGTGTATTTAATTTAGTTATTTAACCTTCTAGCCTTTTTTGTCTAATGAAACCACTCGCATGTACAACGTACGTATAAAAATGATTGACGAGTTTAACGTAATTTTGTGGTGCGTACGAGTATAGCGGTGGGTGTATCATCGTTACGAGAAAATTGTTTAACATTTCACTTTTATTTAGGAAAAACTTCCTACCTGCAAATAGGATATATCGATAAAATTAATCTGGTTTATGAAAAGCTTTCACTTGAAGATAATTAAACTTATCACAAACAGAAACAACCAACAACCCAGACAGTTAAAAGAACTCAAAGCAAACAAAGTGAAAGGAAATGTTTTCGTTTACATCATTTTTGGTCGGTTTCTTATAATCTTTGGGATGATGTTCAGTTTGATGTTGCCATAGAAGAATTTGATCCATCTGATTTGTATCTTCATTATTCTATCGCATGGAAGCACGATGTTGTTTATTGGAATTATGGTTTGCCCAATATGACGACAAACAATTGTCTTCAAATTTTTTGTGTTGTTTTCAGATCCTGTTTATCCGCACGAATGTGTATAACAAATTATTATCTTTTTTATGTGTGCGCTTATTGCCTTTAAGATAAGGAAGGAGTAATGAAAAAAGGATATAGACATTAAAAAAAAGGATCAACTTTTTGTTGTTGTTTACAGTGATGAAAATGTATAATTTTAATGGCAAACTTTTTTTTGTTATCAATTTTGCCCAACAAAAAAAAAACTTTTGTGCCTTTTATTTTTAGTATGCTTAATGGACTGTTATTAAGGAAATTATTATTTTATTGGGGGTCTAACATAAACATTATGATATGCATACATATAGTCATACATTCCAGAAAATGATAATAAAAAATATGAAAAGTATTTTTATCTATAAATTAAATATTAAATTATTTGATAATAAATGTTGTGGAAATTTGGTATCATTAGCCGGAATTTATGGGAGAAAAAGCAATTTTACTCGCATGAATTATGAGGATTTCTTCCCGTAAGAGCGTCATAAGCGTTTGCCTACGGTTCCTTTGTTTCGATAAAACTGAGAAAACCATAGAATAACACTTTTCATATCAAAAAGCACTTCGCTTCATGTATTTGTAATATATGTACATACACTCCGCGTCACTTGAATCGGGCCAACATAATTTTTTTCATTTTTCCAATTTATTATTTTCCCTTTTTCTTGGGTTATTCTCTGTTCACTTGAACAGGGCCAACTCAAAAACAAAAAAAAAAAAAAATAATGAACAAAATAAAGCGATAGTTTAATCAGGGGCGGTATGTTGTAACATCACTTCGAATCGAAAAAAGTCGAAATTCGAAAAAAGTCGAATCGAAAAAGTGAAAGTTGTATCATTTTCGGCTTTTATCGTTTTTTATTCTTGCAATACTTTTTCTAGAATGAAATGTGAGCTACATTTATTATTACTTTGGTTTTGAATGATGAAACTTTATCGTTTATCGCGATTCGAAAATGATACAACATACCGCCATTCGAATTTTTTCGAATTTCAATTCGAAGTGATGGTACAACATACCGCCCCAGCAAAATTTAAATTCCACTTCTTTGTTTCTTTTTAAACAAAACAAAAAACTAAAATTAAATTTTTAGTAATACTTCCACCGATTTTTAAAATGGAAGTGTAAGACATCCAGTGGCGTACCGAGGGGAGATTAAGGGGGTTCAACCGATTACGATCTGGAAATGAAACATTAAAATCCCATTTAGAGTTATCTGCTGGGAATTCAAAACGAGATTAGTAGTGTTTATAGCCGCTGATGAGACAAGCGATATATCAAATATCGAGCATTTTTCTTTATGTGTTCATTATTTTTTTTCTGACCGAATTCGTGAAGATTTTTTACAGTTTGTTCCGGTTACTGACCTAACTGGCAAAGGTCTCGCAAATGTTTTATTAGAAAACATTGTTAAGCTCGGAAATTATACTCAATACCTCATCGGGCAAGGCTACGACAGAGAATCTTCAATGAGTGGACGTTTTCATGGTGCCTAGAAATAGATAATAAATCTTGCGACTTAGCGAATATAAGAAATTGTATGGGATCTCTGTATAGTATTTACAATTATTTTAAAACTAGTAGTGTAAAGTGGCCGGTTCTAGAGCATCCCAATCCCAAAAATGACGTCATAGGTAACATGCTCCAGCTCCGGCTGCCGGTTCTTTCTAATCCCAATCCCAAACATGACGTAATAGTTGACGTAGACGTTTATGACGTGAAAAGCATACATTTAGGTTCTAAAGTATGGAACAGCCGTAGATGATCGAAAAAGCATAAATTTAGGGGATGCGAGATTAAAAAGCAAACATTTAGGGGGAAATTTACCAATGTTTACCTAGAAAAATCACAAATGTATGGTCAATTTCGGATGAAAAACTTAAAAAAACATACATCTACTGGCAATCGTTTTTAATAGTATCATCATTGTGTTTATAATTATATAGAGAACTCATGAGCTTCAAAAAATATTACAATATCACCTCACCAGGCGCGCGGCACCCAATATAAATTTATAATTGTATAATATTGCGTTGCGAGGCAACGAAAATGAGGAAAAATAATCGTAGGAAATTAGTGTTATATGGAGCGGTATCTATTGAGGTAATATTGTACCTTCTAATAATTCCACAATTTATTATAAACACAATGGTATCATCAAATTGTTAAATGTATGCTTTAGTTCGCCTAAATGTTTGCTTTTCATTCGAAATTGCCCAAAATTTGTTTTTTTTGTCTAACTGTATGCTTCTTTCAATCATGTACGACTACGTCATACTTTTTCTCCTAAATTTACGCTTTTTGCCTAAATGTGTGCTTTCAATTCGAAATTACCGATACATTTGAGGTTTTTCTCGGTAAACTAGGCGACTTTCCTCCTAAATGTTTGATTTTCAATCTCGCTTGTCCCTAGATTTCTGCTTTTCCGAACATCTACGACTACGTCATACTTTAGCCCCTAACCGGCAGCCGAATCCCAATCCCAAAATGACGTCATAAACGATTATGTTACCTATGATGTCATTTTAATCCCAAAATGATGTCAAAAACTTTTGGGATTGGGATGCTCCAGAACCGGCCACTTTACACTACTAATTCTCCTAATCGTCAATCAATTTTGACACAAGTCATAGATGGCTTCACTACCGAATCGTCAGCCACGTGCTTGAAATAACTATGCCCGACCAGATGCAAATAATAATTGCAAAGTACAATTACTATTGCATTAGACAAAATTTCATCTTGAAATGGTGATTAAAAATGTTAGATTTCAAATGACCGTTCATGTTCCTTCAAACCGAAAACTTTGAGTTAGCGACTGGTAATTAGTTTGGGGATATATTAATGATATATCTAAAGTCTGTGACGAACATGACATCAATATTTGCATTCCTCGTCGTGCCGGAAAACAAATTCATTGGTGTAATAGTACTACTGAAACTCCAGAACAGTATTACAGAATATCGATTTATATCCCATTTTTGGACTCTGTGTTTGGCCAAATTGATGAAAGACTCAGTAAGCACAAAGAAATTTTTTGCAGTTTCAAGTGCATTTTACCAAACTGAGAATCTGTAAATTTTATTTATAAAATATTCATCAGGTTAAATGGTTTAGCGATGATTTACATTCATCGTGATATTACCATTTCAATGGAAGAGGTGTGGGACGAACTGGCTCAACAGTCAAGACGATTGAATATAATATTATAAATTTGTAACGCTTACGATTGTTATTAATAAAAATATTTTTTTTGCTTGAATTTTTTGTTTGTTTTCCTCTAACGCGGAACATTTTGCTTTGTTTTATTCAAAAATTACCCTTCCTTATCAAGTAAAAACTCCCGCTTAGTGCAATATGATAGGGCGCTTAAAAAAATAATCAAAAAGAACATATCAGCCCTTAAAACCAAAAAAGCAAAGCTTATAAAGAGGATCCGTTCAGAACGGTGAACTGAGCGTAACGTCTCCCTGCGCTCTCGGGTCTCCAGGTAGTGAGTGGGGAGCCCTATAAACGGGAGTCCCCTGAATGAAATGGGCCTCATTGGTTTGGGATACCCATATGAACGGTTCAATGGATGAGCAAATGTGAGGAGGACGGGGGTGCGGGGGCGAGGTGTTCGAGGAGCCAATGGGCTAGATTAAGGTGTTATGCGACCCGTGCTGATGATCGGATAGACTGGAGGCCCATTTAATAAAACCCAGTCGCGAACGGAGCCCTCTGGATACCTGGCAACCTCCAGTTGTATTTAGCCTTACCTGCGTATACGGATCAGGTGGACCTGTATTTCTCCGATACTCGTGGGAAACATGGAAGATTTTAGAAAAAATAAAAAATTGGGGACCGGTACCCACCAAAAACCGGAAAATGTAAATGAGAGGAGCAACTCTAACCAGAAAGGTGGGGCACCCTCATCTGAGGCAGGGGTAAACGATACCATAGCATCGAAGCCAGGAGGAAGCGGAATCGCCAAACAGAAGAGCGGAGGATTGAAAGAGATCCCTCCAGCAAAGCGACGGTACAGGAAGAGACGTTCGGCATTTAGAATTCTGGAGAAACTGGCTGCGACCCCTGAGGAGCAGCTTACAGTAGAGCAGAAGGGATCTGTAGCATGCTCGGAGAGAAAATCCGGGATCGATCCCCTCCGTCCTGCATAGATGCGGGATGGCAACAAGGGCGCGTTAAGTTAACTGCATGCTTAGACCAGAGATCGGTCGATCTCTATAAAAGGGTAGTGGCCGAATTAGGCGAGGTGTGGCCGGGCGCGAGGCTTGAGGCAATCTGAAAGGAGGAAATCCCGAGCAGACCGAGGACACGTGTATGGCTACAAACCGAGCCGGATAAGCCAGAAGAGATCCTTGAGATCATTCGGGCCAGCAATCCTGATCTTCCGACGGAAGACAGGAGGATAGTAAAGCGAGAAGAGGCCAAGGGAGGCTTTTGATTGGCAATCATGCTGATCAATAAAGAATCTTTGGCTTCCCTTGCAAAACTAAAGGAGGTGATCAACTTCGGGTTCGGGTCGATCACCCTTAAAATATATAAAAAGGAAGAGGCTGAGGCGACTTCGAAAGACTAGCCTGGGGGTGGTGGTGAACGGACCCAGCAGGAAACGGTCAAGCGGGCCGAGGACGACCAGGGTAGCCATTCCGATATTTCGGACGAGAAAAGGTTGGTGAGGAGAGGTAGCCTCCTCTTTCTGGAGTCCGATGGGGACAACCCGAAGAACACACAACGAGAAGGGACTAGCGACCAAAACAATGATCTAGATGACACTATCCTGATGCGGGGAGTGCAGGAAGAGGTGAGTAAGGTAGACTAAAATGGTTAGCATACTACAAATAAACCTACATCACACGAAGAAATATTAGATCGTGTATCTTAGCGAAAAATAACTTGAATATTTTTCTTCTTCCACAATTTAGTAGCGGAGACGTTACAGCGGTGGGCATTGAGGTAGACTGTGAAAAACTATGGCTAGCCTCAACCTATATGGACCTTGAGAATGAGGTTCCACCAGATAATCTGGGGGAACTGATCCGGGAAGCAGGCCAGAGAAAGGTAGGTGTTATACTTGGATGTGATGCAAACGCGCATCACACAATCTGGGGAAGCACAGACATTAACGAAAGGGGTGAGTTATTTTTTGATTACTTATTAAATATTAACCTTGTGGTTTGCAATATTGGGTGTGAACCAACATTCATTGTCAAAAATCGACAGGAGGTTCTAGATGTGACCTTTGTGTCAGCAACAATTTTTCATATGATCGGCGGGTGGAGAGTGGCGAATGAGCACTCATTCTCTGATCACCGATATGTATCACCTCAACATCAATATCACCTCAACATCACCTCAACATCAATATCACCTCAACATCACCTCAACATCGATATCACCTCAACATCAAACCGGTTTCCCGGAAAGCCTTCAGGAATCCTAGAAGGACAAACTGGAACAAATACGGGGAGGTGTTGGAGGAACTATTGCCGCTGGAGGTTCCTGGTCACGAAGTTTCACTATATCAGGTGGGAAGATATGTCACCAGCAATGAGGCAGTTTGGAGAATCTTTTCATTTTCGATACACAAATGTCATCCCACTGTGGTTCATTTAGTTGTTCACTTGGAGAATGGACTACGGGGTTATTTCACGGCAGCAAACTCAGCGCAGAAAGTCATCCATGTCAACGCTAACAAGCTTCTTCGCGACATGCACAAGTGATTTATTTGTCGTCTGCTTTACTCGGAGATGTCGAAATATTTCTCATGGAACGCATGTTCAACAAAATTCCAACATCTGAAATACGGACAGTCTGTTCCTGGATATGTGAATGTATATTCAACCAATGCATTGAGGCATATTTACACAGTTCATGCGAGCAATGACGAATGTTTTTACGTGCATTTAATCCTGGTTAATGTTCGTGAGCCGATTTCTTTTGAATTTCTACGAACTGTTAATGGTGAGTTGTGCGCAACATATCGAGAAGCCTGTCACTGTTTATATTTGCTCGATTTATACACTCGCTGATGCTGTTATTTGGTCTACTGCGTATCAAATTCGATCAAATTTTGCCATCATTATTTTAACGTGTTTTCCATCGAACCCTTTTCATTTGTGGAACAAATACAATCACGATATGGCTGAAGACATTTTGCATCGAGTGTGTACAACAACAAAGAAACCCAAAGTTGAATTAAACGCGAAAATTTACAACGAGGCGTTGATTTCTATAGAGAATTTGTGCCTGATGATGCCCGGCAAGATGTTGCACAAATTATGGATACCAGCGCCGAATCGTTCCATGCACGATGTATTTAATGGAAAATTTGAACAAGAACTGCAAGACGATCGAGATGCTTTGAGTCAATCAGTGCAAACAAAAGTCCAATTATTGAATCAGCAGCAGAAAACCGCGTAGGACGATTGATGATAGCAGTCAACGACAGCTACGGAGGAATCCTTCCCTCGATGGACCTGACGGAACTGGCAAAACGTTCCTAATTTCATTGATTTTAGCTTCGACTCGCTCACTAAGTCAAATAGTGCTGGCCGTAGCATTATCTAGGACCGCTGCTACAATGTTGTTAGTAGGAGCGACAGCCATTCTGCGATCAAACTTTCATGAGTGTACGATGGCGCAAAAATGAGGATTAGAGACACTCGATTGAACGTAGAAAGATTTGCGCAATAATCAGGACCTCTTTGGAGACACGATGCTTCTGATGACCGGCGATCTTCGCATAACGCTACCAGTCATTCCAAGACTTTGGCAATGACAAATTCAAGTTGACGCTTCTGGTGGACAATCTCTAAAGAAGAATTTATCACGAAAGTGTTTCCAAATATTGGTGCAAATTACAAAAACGATGTTTGTTTGAACGAACGAGCCATTTAAAATCGCTGGCCAATTGCATTCATTTAAGCCGAATAATTCCATTACAGATCGAGATGAGGTCGTCAATTATCTAATTGAACTCCTGAATTCATTGGATTTGGCAGGAGTGTCGTTACACAATTTGCAGCTCATGGTCAGTTCGGTGATAATCATGTTGCACAACCTGAACCAACCAAAACTATGCAAACTAGCTGTTAAGCTATATAATAATATCTTAGGCCAACTAACCTCAGGTATATGGAGTGTTACTTGAGGACAAATAACAAAATGGAAATGTCAGTTAGAAAATATATTCAAGAGCTACTCATCCAGAGGATTGGACGTTTTATAAAATTTTGTATTATTATGAAAAATTCTTAAGCAAATTGAGATTTCCCTAATGATCTGAGCACAGGAATAAGGATTTATGGAGTATTTCAGATAGAAATAATAATCTATGTTATACTTCATATACTTCAGAATGTGTTTAGTAATTTAGACATATCTCAGTTAGTTTATGAATTCTCAATATATTTGAACATATTACAAAATATAAATTTGAGCTACCGTGAGCTACCGAAAGAGAACACATGAAATCTCTTTGGAGAAAACGACATTTCAAAATAGAAGAAGTGTAGGATTTAGAAATTTAAACATATTGATTGTAAGCCTGAGAATTTTTATTATATTTGGTCATAGTACAAAATTTTATTGTGTGCCCCTCCCCTGAATGGGGAGCAATTGAATATGTTTTCTAACTGAAATGGTCCCCAACCAGCACTCCATATACCTGAGGTTGCAACAGAATATATTTTCTAACTGAAATGGTCCCCAACTAACACTCCATATACCTGAGGTTGTGTTTAGATCTCTAGGGATATCTCAGTTAGCCTGAGAATTTTTATTATATTTAGTCATAATAAAAAATTTTATTAACTGCCAATGGGGAGCAACTGAATATATTTTCTAACTGAAATGGAGACCAACTAACACTCTATATACCTGAGGTTCTGTTTAGATCTTTAAGCATACTCCATTTTCAAGAGTTTTTAATAAATAGTTTTATCTACTATATTGTATAATTTATTGTTTAGCATTATGAATACGAGTTATTTTTGCTGTTTGAATAGGAGCATGTTTTTCTTATCATTTATCATAGTAAGATACTTTTTTAATTATTTGCTTTGCATTTCCTGAATTAATGCAAAATTTTACAGCAAGTTTGATAATTAGTTGTGTAATGCTCGTTTTTTGAAAATTTTAAATATAATTTTAAGTCAAATTAAACATTCATGTAACTAGTCGAGATAAAATAATTTTATATTATTCAGTTAATTTTAATAGGATTTAATAATTACATCCAATAAAACTCTATTTTTCTATAATTTCCGTCTAACCCAGGCCATGTCACTAACACAAACACAATTAATGAAACTAGCAAAAGATTTTCTTTACATTTGTCCTTTAATCTGCTTAATATCATAGGCAGTTAACACTGCCACACCGCTGGTCACTAAGGCAATCCCTGGGAGTGCGCTTCATAATGTGCCCTTGTGTGCCCAAATGGTCGTTTAAAGTACAAGATGTTATATGAATCTGATAATGGATGGGATTTCTGTTATGGTTTAAAGGCAGAATCCTAAATATACCATTCCATTTATCGATCGAGTTAAGATGTAAGTATTTAACGTATAAGTAAATATTCTTTAAAGTCTAAATTTGTAAAGTATATTACCTAGAATCTAATCATCATAAGCCTCCTTACCATATATATTAAAATTTGATGTAACGTAGCGTTGTATATAATAATCATAAATTTTACTTTTTGCATACGATATCAAGGTTGATAAATATAGCCCCCCCCCCCCTCAAAAATAAACACCACGAAAATTTATGCTTTTTGTGTATATACAAAAAACATGAATAATTACATTAAATATTTATCAAAAATTTTCATTGTCTACACATGAATGAATGAATTATAAACGCGCGTACACAGTGAAAAAATATTATTATTTTTCCAGTAATCCAAACAAATACATGCTACATGGTTTAGTATAATCTGAATTTAAGGTACTAGAACATAAATTTGTCTGGGTGCTCAAATTTTGTAAAAAAAAAAAAATTCAATCACATAAACGAGAACTCAGCTGGCGGTATCATGTGCGATTACTGAAGCTAGATTATCCCCTCCCCCTTTTAAATTTGTACCCAATTTTTAGAAAACCGTAAAACATCAATATAGATAAATTAAATTGATCACAATTATTAATTGTACGATTAGTAATTTATAATATGTTGAATAGAAGCATATATAAGTGTGGACAGCTGTCAAATCGATAACGATTGATCCTTGTCATGGAATTGAAATATTAATTGAATACACGTGTGAAAGCGTTATCGATTCAAATAAATTAGGAATATAATAGGGAGGGGGCTCCAACTCTGGACACTTTGCTTTCGTTACCTAAACCTACTTCCAGGCGGTTATAATATATTTTATTTGAGTCATAGCAGAAAAGCGGCAACCCGAAAATTATGTACAACACAATTTAACACAACCACAAAAATGCGACAGGCAACTGTTCGAAATGAATTTAGACCGGATTAATTGTGATACAGACAATTTTACTCGGGAGCAATGCTACACAATCCATCGAAAAATCAATTATGCGAAAGAAAGAATTCTTGAAAACAATTGTAATAAATATTAAAAAAATATTGATTAATTTTGGGATACGTAAAACAAAGTAGGAAAATATATTTTCACATTCTATCTTCTAATTTCAATTAAAATGAATTGCTATAATAATTCGAACATTGCGAGAATATACGGTGCAAGTGGTTGGACCCGGGAATATTGTTGAAGAAAATTTGATGATTGGGGAATTGTCATTTGCCTGACACCACTAATTCGGGAGAAATTACTAAAAAACAGTTTTCTTCCACGAATCGTCAGTTTTGAAGTCAAATCCCGTTAGAAAAAAAAGGCGAAAAAAATGTGAAAACATAAAAGAGTTTACAAAAAATTTGGTGATTGTGGGACTATTTCCATCCAATTCGTCAAGGGTTAATTTTTTTAATATGACAGTTTCGAGTTTAGTTTGAAAAGTTGAAGCTTCGCCATGCAAATGAATATTTTCCAAATATGCCCAACAATAACCATATGAAATTCACATGGGTATTCACTTTACAATTCTAAACAATTCTTTACAACAGTCTGGTGTTTATTTGACAACAAAATTGTTCCACAAAGTCCCCCGTCGAAACGTCAAAACCTCTAAATAAATGGCTTCAACTCCAAGTAAACGGGAGTCTTGTCTCTACATAACATTTATGAATTCCTGGGGCAGATCAACATGCGGCACACTTTCAGCAGATCATAAAAATGTTCATTGTCACGCATCGATGTTATAATACAGGAGCGTTCACTTTGTTTTCAAACGGAAGTAGGCATAGGACCGGAAGCAGAGCACAATTATTTGATAGCTTTCAAAAATCTCGCTCATTACGAACTAAAAATTCTCTTAGCATACTCCTTAAAACGTCAGCTTTGTTTTTTTGTCATTCTTTATGCTCTTTATGTGTGTTAATTCGGCTGGTGACTGGTTTTCCGATACTGATGTGACATAATCCTGTAATCACAGCCATTATCTTCATTTACTAAACCTAGTTATAACCAATTATAGTTAATTTTTCTGCATTCATTTCCTGCACAATTCCTCCTTTAACAAGCGATGAAACACAAATGACCTTGAGGATCTTCACAAACATGTTCCATGAGTAACGCCAAAATGGTTTCCTGAAAGCGTACTCAACGATTGATGCTATTCAGCTGGCTGAACGTGCTTGGCGTAACATCTCGCAAGCTCATCGCCAACTAATCATTCAACGCTCTGTACGTGCAAACAGTGCAAATGTATCAACAGATGTGCATATACATGCAAAACGGAATCACCATGACGAGCATTACAAAACGAAAGCAAAAGCAACACGACGAATACGAAACCAAAGAAAACGAACAAATTTATTTAACCTTCACTCTGTGTACCGGGACAGGAAAGGACCCTAGACCTACAAAAATGTAAATAAAAACTGACTACTAAAAATTGTTGAAATTCCATTTAGATATGCCTTGTCTAATTAGATATAAACCAGATAAAAAAATCGAGTTATAATCGATTGATTTTATTGCATTTTTTATCGTTAGAATTAAACTAAACGCATTTCTGTGTACTGGGGTAGAAAATTACCCCATCCATTTCTATATAAAAATCGGTACAAAACAACACAAAAAGAAACTAATACCGTTCGTCGTCTATTGAATTTTTATGCTACTAAGATTAACTAAATTTCCGGATTTAAAAAAATAATGAAAAATGGTATTATTGTTCTCCGTTATCTGCACTTTTTTCGCTATCTAAACATCTCTCTGGCAATACATGAATACCATTACGATAAAACGACGCGTCTAAGACCGAAACCATTCATTCATCCAACCAATTTTACACTTCTTCGAAACTGGCCAAGTGTACCGCTACCAAGCCATGCGCCATCGATCGGAACAAGTGATAATCCGAGGGGGGCAAATCTGGCGGATAAGGCGGGTTCGGTCTCCATCTCAACATTTTAATGGTGGCCTGGACTATGGGAGTGCGGTGAAATGGAGCGTGCAGTCGTGCTGCAATATCACTCGTTCGTGTTTTTCGAGCAATGCATGGTTCAGATTGATGGGTTGTTGTCGGTAGCGTTGTCCATTGACAGTTTCGCCGTGTTTCAATAGCTTATAGTACACGATTCAAGATACCAGGTGAAACCCACAACTTTTGGCGTTGTTGTTCTTAAAAAAGATCCACTTCTCATCTCCCGTAACAATTCGATGCAGGAAGCTCTTTCTTTGATGCCGTGAAAGCAAATCAAAGCAATCAAAAGAAAGCGATCAAAATTTCTCTCTTTGATTTTCCATCTGTCTCTTGATCAACATATGCGGTACCCATTTTCTCTCCTTTTGAATTTTCGCCATAGCATGTAAACGTTTGGATATACGTTGGCGAGTCGTGTTTAATGCGTACGCAAGTTGATCATGAGTTTGCATATCATCTTCATTCAATAACGCTTGCAGATCGGTGTCTTCAAATGTCTTTGGTCTTCCGGAGGGTTTCTTGTCCTCAATGGCGAAAAGTCGCCACTTTTGAAGCGTTTAAACTAACCATCATATGTGGTTTTCGATGGTAAACGTTCGCCGTAGATCTTCTCAAAAAAATGACGTGCTTCAGCTGCATTTTTTTTAGTTGGAGCAGAAAAGCAAAGCTTCCCGCAAATGCTCTTTGTTTGGCGCAAAACTCGACATTTTCGTTCTTAGAAAAAATATTTTTGCGTTGTGATATGTGCTGGTATAACAACTGGTTATCGTTAAGAATCGTCCACGCTATGAACAAAACAACTTCTGACATAAATGACAACTAGATGTGTCGCTAGTACCATCTATGTGTGAAACCCCGAAATTTAGTTGCGCATACCTGATACTTGCAAGCAAAAAATAGAAGTTGGTTATGGTACTACGTATGTGAAGTTATCCCAGAAAATAATTTTTTTTTAATCAGGCAACACTAACATATTAATAACCAATTTGCTCTTGTGTGGAGTTAGCCTAGCCCAGAATTTTTATTAATTTAAATGAAAGAATTATCAAAATTATTAATTTCGATTTATTTTCATATAATAAAAAAAAAAAAAATTAAAATCTGACGTATAAAAAAACTGTACAATTTTGAGTTGCATAAAGTAATGGAAAATTACAGGCAATGTAAGAAAAAATTTGTTCTGTGGCGAGTTCTTGAAAATGAACTCTAGCCTGGGGATTTCGTTGATTTTATATAATTTTTCGTTCCAATCCAAATTTAATTTTAATAATTTAAATTATAAATAATTCTAAATAAAATTAAATTAAATTTAATATAATAAAACAAAATAAATAATTAATAATTAATTAAATAAAATAAATTTATAATAATAAATTAAAAATAGTTTAAAAACATAAAAGATTTGCTTGTGGGGTTCATCTTGGCTCGGTACTCTGTCAAACTTTTTGGCATTATGTCCGAAGATCTTCTCATATTCCAACTCCCCGACGGGGAGGTGATGATAGTGGGTTCTGCTGGTGATATCCCAATTGTACCAGTCTCTATAGGCACAAGGACGATTTGGAGAGCATTTGCAAAGATCGTGTGATAATACTTCACAATAATGGCTTTAATTTCTACAATGGGTTACAACTCGATGCCAAAGCTAGAATACTCAAAAACAGGGGTGACATAGACTTTAAATTTGAGTTGCTATAATTCTTTATCCTTATGATTACTCTATCTGGGCCCAAGCACTGAAGGTGAATTCGTATCAGCAAAATGTGTATTCCATATAGCGCAATTGTGTATATGGAGTGACTAATGCCTGCAGAACTATTTCAAAGAAGGCGGCGTGCATCAATGCGGGAATGTTAGATACATTGATTTCCTATCAGTGGAATGATAAAAATTGTACAAAAAAGGCGGTGCAGGAATCCTACAAACAACAGTGATACCTGAGTTAACAATATACAGAAAGGATTTTTTGCCCGGAATGAAGCTAGCCCGATACTTAAAACGCGATTGCAACACTAAATTAACACTATCGTGAGAGTTTCGCGACAGCAAACAGTGTCGTGATACAATGTCACGACATTTATAACATTCAGCCCGAAATTTTAAAATTTCTTTTATGTATTTTTAAGATATATTACTATATAGCTTGGTAGCCTAGGCAGACCTAAACTGTTCATTTATATGAAGTTAGCCCGATATTCAGTTCAAAAAGCCCGTTAGCAATTCTAAACTATAACTATCGAGAAAGTTTAATATCCCAGCCCGAAAAAATATCACTGTCGTGACAGTAAAATGTGTCATGGTAATCTGCTATGACATTTAGAACATTCAGCACAAAACTATAAATATAACTTTTACGTATTTTTAAATTAACCCTTCAATTGTTGGGGAATCTAGACAGTCCAAAATTAACCTGAAAACGACAATGCGGAAACTCAATTAGCATTACGGGATTGAACACTATGAATCTAGCAAGAACTTTCAGCCCGAAATTTTCTTTTGTTGTTTATGGATATAGTCGTTTGAAGTTTTGACTATAAACTGAATATATAGTCGTTTGAGTCTCGTCCCACAATCGATTTACGAGCACTTAGCATAGACTGTCGAAATTCTCGAGGATTTCCCAATTTGTGGAAAAAGCTTATATATTAAATTTAATCTCGATCAATAAGTTCAGCTGGGATGTATGGGCCCAATTTTTTGTTGAAGATCAGTGTTTTGCCAAAAATAGTAACTGCCGCTTAAATTGAAATATTAAATATATATAATATATAAATTTGGAAAACTGACTTGAACTGATATTGTTGCAAATTTAATTTAGAATCGTTCAGTTCATAGTCATTTTTCTAATAAATCATAATATACTTTTAAAATATTTGCAATAAACTAAAAACCTTCTATAGAAGTTGCCACTTCCGTTAGACCGATTTCGCCCAAACAATACAGATCTCCCAATTTATGTAACAGCTTAAGTGGAAGTCTAATCCCGATCAGTTAATTCGTTTGGGATGTGTGTAGAAGCCAAATTTTTGTCGAAAATAGATTATTGGCACAAATCGTTATTTACACTTGAATATTGAAAAACTGATTTGTTAAAAACGGATTTTTTCTCACAATATTTACAAAAAACGAAAAACTCATATGGTAGCTTCCGGTATATACCAAATTTCGACAAAAATCACTAAGATCTCGCAATATATGGAAAAGGCTTAAGTATGAAACTCTATCAAGCTAGATAAATTGATGGTCCAAATGTTTTGTATCAAAAAAAATTTAAAATAAGTCGAAGCAATAAGTAAATTATTGGAAGTTGAATAGCTTAAACTTTATAGTGAATTGATGGCAACGGGTAGTTTACAATTTTAGCAAAAACCATTTTTACTTCAATCGTATAATAAAATATGTAATAAATACGGTTTTGATCTAGGTTTGACCCTTTATTTAAACTAAATTATTTATTCCCCGTAACCCTACATATTGCCCGAGTTAACCATGTCTTCGATATAATATCCAAAATCGTATTTCCCTTACTGTATACACATTTTTATGTCAACTACCCTATTAATATTCTATAGAACATTCGGTTTTGCGTTTGCTTTGTTTGCTTGTGCTTTCCAAATATATGTTTACAAAATTTATCCTTCTCGCAGGTATATTTGCCATAAAAAATCATTGAGGGTGGCCGCCACTTAATTGAAACGGAATGACACATCAAAAATTTTCTTCTTTGTCTTCCACCTTCTAAAATGCGCCTTATACCATACTAATGTACATATTTACAGGCTTATGAAACATTGTTATTGCTATATAGCACTTCTGTATTATGCTTGTGTCCTTTACGATTGAAATTTTATTTCCAGGTGCGCAATCATGAGCTCTGTGTGAGTTTGATTGAATAAAAAGGTTTTTTATTTTGCATTATATTATCATAATGATAGGTGGCCAGAAGCTATATAGTGAAATATACCCCCTTGGCGTAAATACACAAAAGAAATCGATACTTAGCTCTATTAGAATTTTAATCATGTATATAGAATTTATATAGAGCGGGTAGGTTTCTATAGCGTAGAATTATAATTTAAAACGTGACAAAATTAAAATAGTCTGACACAATTTTTTTTTTTTTTTGTAATATCATATTACAAATTCCAACGGATTGTAATGGCATTCAATTAAAAATCGGAACAAAAATTTATTTTAACGCACCACATTTGATGTGTGCTATCGATTTAATTCTGCGTACGGTATGCTGTTACACGTCATTTACATAATATTTTCGTTTAAAGAAGGAATGGCAAGAACATTAAAAAATTTGCCAAAACGTAAATTCTCTCGATCGATTTTAAATTTTATATCCAAATGGCATTCTGTAAAAAAAATATATAAACCAACCATGGCCTCTAGGGAAATTTCTGAAAATCAATTTAGGTTTCGTTGTTTTGTTTAATTTTATTTTGCCATCCATACATGATGAATCCTCCATTCAATCTATATATGTAAAATTTATAAACACACACACACATATAAAGAAAACCTTTACCATTCAACATACAATTTTAATTTGAAAATGTTCAAAGGGGAGAAGCTTTTCAATTTTTTGCTGTATGTTACTGTAATGTAAAATTTGCTTTGAATTCAATTACAAAACAAAAAGCTCGCAATTGCCATAAAATAAAACAAAAACATTTTAATTACTTTTGTGAAATTAAATTTAATTAAAAAATTTCACCGGTTAGTAGTTTTTCTCTAACAAATTTTATTTCAATTTTGTAAAAGCTCAACGTTTTGTACATCCATAAAGGGATTACCGTTGAATGGTGAAAATTGTTATAGCATTTTGAGTAGTCCTTATGTGTAATGTTAAAATGTACTTCACTGTTCACAAACGAATTATCATAAATATTTGCATGTGAAAGTAAATTTATGTACTTAACTGACCTTTTTTGAGTAAAATGATACATAATGGTCATGGTGCAAAACGTGATTTTCTAAAGCAACTGGAGTTGGAATTACTCATCAAACCGACGCTTTCTATCCCGGAAAATAGAACAGCTTCACCCAACAAAGATATCGTTGTATTCGCTCTCATTTTCGCAGAACCAGTATGACCCGACCTAGAAGTGTTATGAGCCTGCACCAGAATTAATTAACCAAAAGTTGTGGAAGATATAATCTCCAGTTAGGTATATCAGACCACAAAACAAATGAGAAATTCTTAGTCTCAAAAGTGTTTAACCAGCATCTTACAATCATCTCAAATTTAGAGAAAGACTTTTCTCTAGTCTTGAGAGAGAACTAGAGAATCATTGCATTTAAACATAAATATTAATACCCAACCAACAATAGTGTAAGACAATTCCGTACACAAATGTTCTTGAAATTGCATCTGGTACGATGCACTGCAATGTCTGTAGTTTCAGGCTCTAATATTTTAGCATTCCCATGAGCTCTTTTTCATTCACAACAAAGTTAAACTATAATTGGTGTTAGTTAGATAAGCCAGATCTACTAAGTATACTAGCCTGATGTGAATCACGATCACCAGGAATGGTCCATAACGGCCATTCATATTTTATTAAAAATGAGTAAAAAATCATGATTGTGAAGTTTATACCAATTAACAAAAATACGCATGTATTGGAAATTACACTGTTAAAACATTTCTTATAGGAATTTTGAGTGAAAACTTAAATTTTATGAAATTTAAAATTAGAATAATATTTAATAAATTTATTTATTAAATCCTTTCGGCTTCTTTTGATTTTTTGTGTATCCAATTCTGGCAACTGACAAAACATCACGGAGACTAGAGCCTGACTTATGAAATGGCGGGGAATAATATCACAATGGACTTCCAAAATATTTCTATTAAATAAAACAGACATACGATTTTTTTTATTTTTGAGTGAATCTCATTGCCAATAATAAGACATAGTGGAGATTGCACCACAACGAAATCATATTGGAATAACTCCTATGGGCCTAACCTATCAAACGAAGTATATTTCGTTCCAATCCAGATTGGCGCAGTACGTTTTTTCGAGTAAACTTCTCATTGGCTCCTTATGATTTTTGAGTGGATCTCACTCACTGGGCTCTCAATTTTGGCAAAAAATCAAACTAACACATACTTAGCTTTCAAGAATTCTTACTGGATTCGTATACGTATACGTTGTTATTTTTTTGTTAAAAACTTCACACTCATAAAAAATCAGTAAATTTAGAAGATTACATTTTGTAGTAAAAAGAACCTGCGATCGTGATTCAGGTCTAGCAATTACATGAAGTTGGTGCACTTAATTAAAACTAACTATTGCAAGCAATAAACGATTTAAGGTTTTTTGGTACAAATTTCGAACAGATTTTTACTCATTTTTACTCAAACTTGGATAGCCATTACAGGCCAATCCCGGAGATTGAGATTCAGATCTGGATAGAAGTTGGCCATTGAGTCACCTAACTTAAACTGAACGACATCGAGTTTTCCGCTACAAATGTTGATCTTTTAATCGTACTGATGCCATTTTTACTCAAATTTAGTAGGCCATTCCCGAAGATCGTGATTCAGTACTGGCTAGTACATTAAGTTAGCCACTGAGTCATGTAGCTAAAATTACATAGTGCTTATAATGCACGACTTTGGGTTTCATGATTCTTATTTTGATCTTCTGGTGTACTAGTCTCATTTAAGCTGAACTTGGGATATCGTAGTGCTAAGAACGCACGACTTTGGGTATTATTACATGAAGTTGGTCAATGAGTCACCTAACTAAGTAAAATCAATTTGTGCTAATAGTGCATGGCTTAGAATGCCTTGCTAAAAATTTTGATCTCTGCTCAAATTTGGATCATCTTTATCGGTCAGTTGGTCATAGAGTCGCCTAACTGAAACCACGTATCGTGCTAATAATGTGCGACTTCGGGGTTTCTGGTACGATCTTTAATCTTCTAGGTGTACCGATGTCTTTATAACCAAATTTATAGATGAAATTTTGGGTTATTCTCGGTTATAGCCAGATATTAGTCACCTCAATTTTAGATGGCCATTATTGGCCATTCTCGGAGATCGTGATTCAGGTCAGTCACATCTAACTAAATTACATAGTGCCAGCATTATTAAATATGTGTTCTTATGAAATTTTTACTCAAATTTGGATAGCCGTTACGTTTATTTCTAGAAATGGTGATTCATGTTCGCCTAGCACATGAAGCTGGTCATTGAGTCACCTAGCTAAAACTTCATAATTGTTCCCAAAATCCCGGTTTTCTTTTCGTTTAGTTCTAAAGTCTTGATTTTGAAAAAAATATTTTTTATTAATTCGGGCCGGCCGGACTAGTAATATTTTAACATAAAAATAAGATATCTTGCTCGAAATTTTACTAGAAAAAACCAAGGCTGCAACATTTTGAAATGCAATAATTATAGAGGCTGACGGCTTCGAAAACTCCCACGGGCACGCATGAGGTCGGTGTGCCCTTCCCCTCCCCGCTTAGCCCTCAGAGGGGCTTTAGATTGCAAGATTCTGTACTCGCATCATTTTAGAAATCCATTCCCATCGCACGTGTAGAATTTCAACAAAATCGGTTTAGAAATGGCCAAATTCCATGCCTATTAGCCATTTTATAGAACTTTATCGCTCTCATTTTGGAATTTTGTCAAAAAATCATTTAAGAGACCCATTTTCCGACATGTCAAACTTTAAAAATTCAAACCGGGATTTCCTAAAAATCGGGATTATATCGGGATACACAAAACCGGGATTTTGAAAACCGGAATTTTGAAAACCAGGATTTCGTTACACCCGAAATTTTTTTTCATCTTTTTAGTTTTTTTATAGTAAATTTTGATGGTTCTTAATGACCATTTCTGGAGCTCGCGATACAAGTTTTGCTAATAAGTGATGTAGGTCAATTAGTCACGTAAATATCACAACTTTTTTATGCCCTTCATAAAAAAGTTCAGATAATGCATTTTTTGTTTAGATAGAAATGTCAATATATCACTATTTGTTCATTATTTCTCCTCAAAATTCATTTAGCAGGGTTGTGTCTGTAGACTACTTTGTTTTGAATTATATCACGAAAAAGTCTCCAAATGTGATTTAAAAATGAAGATATAGCACCATAGAATGACCACTCAGTTTGTTGTTACTGTGAAAAAGAAAATGATTGGGAATTCACATAAATATTTTTAAAAAAATTTCTATTTATTCCTAATAGAATTTCTTATAGAATTTAATAAGATTTCTATTCAGACAAAGCCATTTCAAATAGAATTCTTTCGAAGTGAGTTTATACGCATATATTTTCATTTTAAAGTGATTTTTAAGCATTTTTGTTAAAAAAAATTAGGTTAGGTGGGTGTGGGAGTGGGTGGTCGTTATATTTAAAATACGCAAATCACATGGCATAGAAGTTCTATATAGGCAACAAAAATGCTTAAAGAGTTCGGCTCCGAACCTTTCCCGTCTTTTTTTCTCTGTGTGAGGCCTAATTGTCGTCTGAATATATTGTTACGAATTTGCCTCGCCAAATTTGGTTCGCCACTGGATTGTGAATACCGTTATAGAATTTGACGGTTACAACACAAATTCTTGTAATTTACCCTGTTGCGAAATTATCGCCAAAATACCTAAAATAATCTCCGAATAATTTCCAAATATTTACTAAATACTGGAATATTCCCAAGATATTCCAATAAGTCTCCTACGTTGATTTAACCAAAACACAACAACAAATAATTCCCATTTACTACACCATTTACAATTTTTAATTAGACCACTTTTTCAATTAACACCGCTTATTATTTTCCTTTTACTCACTTTCGCGTACCATATCTCCTGAATGACACACCAAGCCTGACTCATTGACTTGTATTTATGCACCGATCGAATATTCTAGATTCTGTTCTAGACTATTATAATCTGAAACACAACAAAACTTATAAAACTACCTTTAGTGAACCAATGTGGGAGATCGTTGCATTATTTCCCACCTAAGCCTGTAAGTTAGATCGTGTAACCAATTCAACTTCACTTTCACCCTTGCCTCCCAACGCCATTTAAGCTTGCGGTTAGTCTCCATGCTCTACTTTATCTCAACCCCATGCTTGCTCCATCACCGCTGGTACGCCACACGTCTTTTCCATACTCGACACCATATGCTCCCACAACTGCTAACGCCTCCATTGCCAACGTCATTAATCGCAGGCATTACTTTGATCGTACCCCGTCATCGGTTAACACTCTTGATTTTTAGCAATATAGGGTATAATCAAAACAATCTAACATTGCGGTTGTATCCGTTTGCGTATCTCTTCTACAGGCCATTTTCATTCCGATCGCCCTCCAAAAGGATTTAGTTCGCTCATACCAGTTCCTCTAACTATACTTTTCGCGAAATGTTCCACACATACCCAGCCTTCCTGTGAGTTGTCAATCGCCTATCACCGCTTCCGATGACCATCGCTACCCTAACAGTCATAAATGGTGGACAATCTAAAATTCCCACTCACCTTGGCCGGTTTCTCAACTGAATTATTTCAAAAACTTCGCATCTATTCGTCAAATATTCTAGACATTTTGATAATCACAATCCCACCGATGTCATCAATTGTTAGGAATTTGCCTTGCCAAAGTGGGCTCGTACCACTGGATGGTGAATACCGTTATAGAATTTGACGGTTACAACACTAATTCCTGTAATTTACACCACTTTTGGAATATTCGCGAATTATTCCGACAATAATTTCCCATTTTTATTTTACCAACACTAGATCACAACAACGAATAATTCCCACAATTATTTATTAATTCATTGTTTCAGTAACACCACTTAACATTTTCCCGCTGCTCACTTTCGCTTTTATTCTTTCCCGTACCATAACATATCTCCTGAATGGCACTCCAAGGCTTAGGCTGACTCATTGACTCGTATTTATACACTAAACTGGTTGAATGTTCTAGGTTCGCCTGGATTTATCCTAGACTATTATAATATGCTATACAACAAAACCGTTATAAAACTCCCTTTAGTGCTACTATTCAACCCCAGATGTCACCAATCTCAGAAAAAAGTATTAGTAATGTTCTTGGCAGGGGTGGGATGTTGTAACATCAGTTTTTTCTCGATACTATTGAAATTTACATCTCTTTCCTCACGAACAAAACTAACCGTTTTTCCATTTTTCAATTACTTGTATTTTAGGAAAAATAGATACAATATTTGATAAATATCGCGAAAAGTGATGTTACAACATCCCACCCCCCATCTACTTTAACAGAATTCGTCAATAGTTTTAAAGGGTAAATGCTTTATATAGAATATGTTTTTCAAATTATATTAATTCTTTTGCATTCTAAACTAATAAATTTTATTTCTCATTATTTCAGGTGAGTCGACCATAAACAAATCAATTTGACGTACACCTGCCTACCTTACCTGTAAGTTATTATCATCATTAGCATCAAAAATGCTAATAAAAATATGAAATTCAACCTCATTTCAAACATTTAGATCGTAATCATTTATTATTGATTCAACCATTTGATTATACAACATAACAAATAAATGATGGCCATGATTAGAATAATTTCAACACGAATTTTCTCGCCCACTATACAGACTTCACAATCTATATTTAAAGTCAATCCGATTATCATTCTATTTAGTTTGGCATTTTACCTTTATGTGTCTGAATGTTATGTTGCCATTCAAAACACTTAACACCCTCACCGTAATTTATGCACGGAATAAGAAAACAACGAGAATAGCGACAACGACTGAATCCAGTTAAAACGACGAGAATCAAATAAAAATAAAATAAATTCCTAAAACAACAAACATGCATACATGAATGAATAAAATTCAAATTAGTTTTTCCAAACATATATACCTACATACATATATACATTATAATCAGCAAATAAAAACGAATGAAAAACGGAAAACTTTATGATTTTGGGAAAAGTTTGGTGCGGTGAAGAAAGCTCATTATCATATTAATCGGCGATAATCCGTAAATGTAGAATTTATACTTAAGCGTACATATATTTATATGAAGCAGAGAAGTGAAACCATAAAAATTATGTTAAAGATTTTCATGAAAATTTTGCACCATAATCGAAATGAGTGCGGAATAGCAAAACGGTTATGATAATGATAATGATTTAACATAACGGTGAAAATGGTTTCTTTACCACCAAGGTGTGCACGATACTACGGAATTTATTTTCTTTATACGTGTGAAACAAGTAGATTAGCAGAATAATTAATACTCGTAATCGGCTTGAAATATGTATTTTACGGATAAATCATCCTTGTCACTTTGTAAATTTATGTAAAGGGAGTATAGAGCAAAAATTAAACAAATTACATCCGTATAGGTATGTATACTCAGTGTATCAAAAAAGGTCGGACGTAAATTTATATGGAATATTTTATTGTTACTATCGGGAAATACTCGATTTAGTGATTATCCCTTTTTTACTCCTTTTTTATCTATTAATCTCAATACAGTGTATCGAAATCCCAAAAATGCGTATGTAAATTATGTTGTGATTTTTCTATTTTTATCGATTTTGCCTGTTTTCCATTACTGATATATACGCACGTATAACTCAATGTATAATATCCTTAAAAAAATGTATATCCTTATTATCGTGTTGTAGTAAAGTATATAATATACACTTATCTCCTTCTAATGGGATTGAAATTCGCTTTGTTTAGAATGAATTCACGTGGCATATGTTTACATGGAGTTTAACATAAATTGCTAGCACAATGCACGATTGGCTGCTAAAGCCGATCCAATAATAGGGATTGTAAAGTCTTTATATTGGATATACACCATAAATACTGGTATGATCACGAAATTTATTCAAACCTATTCAAAACTTACAACACAAACTTATTTTAATAGTATTTGTGAAAGGTAAACATTTAGGCGAATTTCTACTGAACAATTTGTACGGTGTCTGTAAACCGAAGACATGATTTTATCTCAAAATTGTTTTGTATTTGATTTTAAGTATTGGGTATCCAAATAAGTCTTCACCGTTGGACAAACGATGGAACCATCAGTAAGTTATGGTTGGATATCTGTCAATAACATAACCTTAAAATATTAGTGATTTTCTATCAGCATCATATATCCTTTTTCTTGTGAAAATGTTGAGTTTTGAGCCGAATAACCGTCATTTTCTTTAATTTGACGAAATCTGCAGCTGAGGCGAATCAATTGCTTGTAAAAGCATATGGTAAGGCTGTTTTAAGTTGTCGATAGTCATGGTTTAACAAGTTTAAGAACGATGAATTTGATGTCGAAAACAAAAAAACGTAGCGGAATATGTACGAAAACGCGGAGTTGGAAGCATTATTGGATGAAGATTTGCTATTAAACGCAAACTTGCACTTGCATTAGGAATGACCCAAAAGCAATGAAATTAGATTCCATATGAACTGAATCCTAATGATTTTGAACGCCGATTTTTTCCATATGAAAAGTTGCTTGCAAACGGGTTTGTGTATTTATAGTCACTGGTGATGAAAATCGATCCACAATATTTAAAATACTCATCTTGTGTTTTTAGTAGGATCAGCTTAGTGTCGTGTATTATGAGTTACTATATCCAAACAAAACCATTACTGGGGCTTTCTACCGAACACAATTGATGAGATTGAGCCGAGCACTTAAAGAAACACGCGCCCCCTACTAAAATACCTACTTGAAAACACTTAATACCCCGCCAGACCTCGTCTGATTATTACTTATTTTGACCGATGACGCATGGCCTGTCTGAGCAGCATTTCACATTATATTATGAAGATACAAAAAATTCGATTGATTCATGGATAGCCTCAAAAGATGACGAGTTCGTCCGTCGTAGTATTCGTATGCTGCCAGAAAAATTAGAGCAAGCAGATCCAGAATTGTTCCAGATTGTAACGACAAACATGATACATGGTCCATGTGGTGCCTTCCACTTCAATTCACCATTTATGGATAATGGTAAATGTACTAAGCGCTTTCCCAAGGACTTATTATCGGATACTATTACAGGAATTTATGAATATCCACTATTTAGTCACCGATCCACTATATGGAATACGTCTAAAAAAACTTGGGAACCTCGTAAAAGAGGTAAACCACTCACCGAATATCCAGAAATTTTTTCTACGAACACTTTAGGCAGGCTATACACTGTGCATATAAGACAACGTGTATGCTTCTACTTACGATTGCTGTTAATTAATTAACCCCTCATCAAATTCGTGCTTTATTAGCAATTGCTTTCCAAATAACCCAAACGAATTATGGGAGAAATTTATGGACGTGATGAGTGAGGATATTTTACATGCACACCGTACAATTCATGGAATGCGTTTTAAGATTATACACTAGCAATGAAGCATTAATAAAATTGGAAGATTTATGCCTGATTATTTTAAATAAATCACTAAGTACATTGGGACTACCATCACCCAATCGTCCGGCAAGTGATTTAATTAATCGAGATTTACAACAAGAACAATCATACATTATTGATGATTTAACTAAAACAGATGAACCATAACATTATTGGCAGAACAAATATTGGTTTTTGATTCGGTAATGTTTGCGGTCACTGCAAAAGAAGGCGGATTCTTCTCTTTGGATGCTCCAGATGGCACTGGCAAAACATTTTTGATTTCTCTCATCTTGGCTAAAATACGTTCTCAAGGTGAGATTGCTTTGGCCATCGTCTGCTACTTTATTGGATGGCAGAAGAACTGCTCATTCTGCACTTAAATTGCCGTTAAATATACAGACAAATGAAAGTACTTAAAAGAAGCGAAATTATAATCTGGGATGAATGAACAATGGTACATAAACAATAATTAGAAGCTTTATATCGTACGTCGAAAGATTTGAAAGGCAGCGACAGAATCTTTGGCGGTATACTCTTATATTGTTTTCAGGAGATTTTTGACAAATACTTTCGGTTATTCTACGTTCCACCTATATGCAGATGAAATAAATGCCTGTTTCAAAGCTTCATCACTGTAGAGCAGTGTCCACAAATTGAAGTTAACAACAAATATGCCTGTCCAACTTCAAAATGATCCATCTGTTGCGCTTAACCTAAGGCAAAATTAATGTAAATCAAATGAGCCAGGCAATCGAGTTACTACGTAATTTTTGCATGATTGTGACATCTAGAGACGCATTAATTCAAAATGTGTTTCCAAACGTTCGAGATAATCACATCGATTCAATGAATTCTTCTATTCTTCTTGAAAAATCTTCTTCACTCAAACAGAAGAAATCAAAAATAGAAGAATTTCTATTTTGCTATTTAGATTCTAATCTTCTATTTTTAATATCGAAAGTTCGAAATCGAATTTTTTTCTTCTATTTTCTATTGCTGTTATTACCCAAAACCAAAACTGACCACACGTAATTTGTGTTAAATTTTTATTTTAAATAATAATTAAAATGTAAAATTTTAATGCTAAATCGGTCACTTGTCGGTCACAACATTTCTCTTTTGCAATCGAAAGTACTAGTGGAATACATTATCAGGAAGCTGAAAGGGATCCTCGTTTATTCTTATATCATTCAGTCTCATTTTTAGTTTCTGTCAAAAAAAAAATTGTTTAATTAATTTTTATTAAATAATTAATAAATTTACTTAGTAGTAACACAAACCTCTTTTGATAAAAATCGAACAAATCTATTTCTTCTTGTCATAAAAGTTGCATTTTTATGTCTTCTATTTTTAGTAAAAATCTTCTAAGCGAAAAAATCAAAAAATTTGTTTATTCTTAATATGGAATAGCAATTCTTCTATTTTTCCCTTCTATTTTGACATTTAATAATTTTCATACACAAAGTATAGAAGAATAGAAGATATTGAGAATAGAAGATTTATATTGAATGAATATCAACAATCACCGATTTCTGAGCGATTTTAGCAGTAATAAATATTGATGACGATACCACAAATATCTACATTCAAAACATGTTGGAATCTCCGCCATTTTCATTCAAATCAATTGGTGCTGTGGTAGAAGAAGATGAAGGAGTGAATTTTCCAACTGAATTTTTAAATTAACTTGATTTGCCAGGTCTTCCACCGTATAATTTAATTTTGAAAGTTGGATCACCAATCATACTGCTACGAAACCTAAATGCACCAAAATTATACAACGGAACGCAGTTGGTTGTCAAAAAAATATTGGGTAACATTATTGAATTGACAATTATCAATGGGAAGTTTAAAGGAGAACATGTTTTATTGCCAAGAATGCCGATGATTTCAACAGATTCTCCTATTGTATTTAAACGCTTACAATTCCCAAATCTGACATATTCTGGCATATGCAATAACAATCAACAAATCTCAAAGCCAGTCGATCCAAGTCTGCGGTTTGGATTTGGAAAATTCATGATTCGCTCATGGTCAATTATGTATATGTAGCCTGCTCCAAAATTTACATAAAATTTACAACTCATTTGGTGGCTTTCATACCAAAAAACTGATGTCCTACGATATGATATTTTTAAATGGCAATAATTTTTCTGTTTGTAGTCGTAACGGCACGAAATAACTTTCATTTTATCCTAAATAAATCATTATTTAATACAATTGGTTTAAGAAAACTGGCTTATGGGCTTAACTTAAAAGGTATTTTCTTAACCCAGACCCTGGCAAAATAGTATTTTTTACTGTGAACACAAAATGACTGATTTCTGTGGCATATTCTTTGGAAAAGGCATGAACTAGAGAAACAAAGCTAATTTCAAAATAACCTTCAGTTTTTTTTTTAAATGAATTTAGGTGACATTTTCATAATTTTACACATTTTTTAGGATTTGGAAGTCCATAAGTAATTTTTCCTACACAAATTTTATTAAATAATAATTTAGAATAAAAACAAATTGCAGAATGCAAGAAAAGTTTTTCTGCACCTTTACGACTACAAAATATGTATGGCGAGATTTTGGGTAATTTAAAAAAACTTTAAAATATCATATCTCAGTTACCGTGGGGTTCTTTGGGATTAAAGCGTCCAAATGACGTCCCCCAATCTACCTAAATGGGCATGCTTTTTACATTTAATCTGCTTACATAATTAGTTCAGATTTGTCAATAGCGGTTTGTTCTGCGCCATCTGTGAACAACTAGTAACTATTAATCGTTACCCTTATTAGACGGAATTCAGTAAAAAGGTCGGTGTGAGGCACACAGTTTACATTACATAATTTTTTAATTATCCACCATTGAAAATAAATACTGCAACAATTGATTCAAATTATATTAGAGAATTAGAATAAAATTTAAGTTATTATGCCATCTATTGATAACTGGTACGAACTAACATAAAATTAGTTTAGTCAGTAGTTTAATAGTAGGCGAATTATTATTATCAGGCATAGATTTATCAATCCCAATTAGAAATTTGCTAAAGATTTATTGAACAAATTTTTTATTGAAAATCGGGTGCGGTTTGTCCATCTATAATAAAACTGGTATGGCATATAAATAATATAAACGTTAGTTTCAGATCTAATACAAATATTTTCAAAACGTTCTAAACAAGGAACTTCTCTCCGTCCATGTGAAATATCTATCTACCTATGCCATGTAAATTATATAACATACTCGTATGTAAAGCTCTCTGTACAACGTCACGTTGACGTTCTCCTTATTTTTACTCCAGTAAAAGATGTGTGTATAGAATTATAATTTAAATTAAAAATGTTACACGCAATGCACACACAAATATGCAAAACAAAATTTAATTTTATTAAAACATTAAACAAAAATATTTTTTGATCTTTAATTAAAAGAAAATTTTTAAATTAAGAACACTAATGCTCATCACGATTACCTATCGTGTTTGCTTCTATTTTTCATCAAGTAATAACAGGTGTGTGTGTTTTTTTTATAAATACGAGTATGCATACCAAGAAATCCTTTTTTCTTCTGTATGCTTCTGTATTTATTCATTTGGTTTTGTTTTTGTCTTTCTCGAATTTCCAAATAAAAACTTGTACAAATATGTAAACACAGATGAAATTGGGTAAACAGGTAAAAACCACATTTTGTAATATAAATAAACACAAAAAACATTTTCTTTTGCAGTTTTTCATTTGTACCGGGGTAAGATATGAAACGAAAAAAATATATGTAATTTCCTTTTATTTTGAAAATATGGTAACCTAATTGTGTACATCAAAGTACTTAGTGTACTTTGTGCATTGATGTTTGTGTTACGTATCAGTGAAATTAAAATTAGAAATTTTATGTACAGAAACGAAACATTGTAGTGTTTTTGTATGTGCTCTGTTGTGTTCCAGAGTTTTCTTACACTGCGGTTCAGTTGAGTAGGAACGATCGTTTTCGGCATATCTCTTTGTGATTTACTTATTTCGTCCGAAAAAAACACTATAACTATACATACAATTGTGTTGGTTGTACTTCAAATCAAGAGAAATTTTTTATCAAAAACGCCATTACATACTATGATTTTTTACACACACATTTGTGTGGATTGGACTTTAATTAAGCCATTTTTTTATTTTTTTTGATTGAAAAAGGGATATTCCGCTTTAGTTTTTATTATTCTTTCGCAGTGTTCAAAAAATTTGCGTAATTTTTTTATAAAATAATAATGTAAATCAACACTATCTGTTGTGTCACCCTGTAGTTGTTTGTTTACAAAAACATAACCTAAAATAAAGTTTGAAAACATTAGTCAGTTTATTATTATCTTTCAAGTTCTTCTTATCTAGGGCGGTATGTTGTACCAAATATTAAATAGTATCAATATAGGGCATTGCCTTGTAAAATCGAGTTCCAAATTTTTTTTTCTCTAAGACAAGAATGAAGTTAGCTGTTTTAGTAAACTCGTGAAAAAAAAACTCGAAAATCAACACAGCTGGTGAAAAAGTAAAACTAAATTTAACTGTTTAGCTTAGTTGTCTAAACAAAAAAGTAAACAAACAACGGCAATTTTACGAAAATAGTTCGAAAAAATGACAAAGGCGACACCGTGACAAAAAATCTAATTACGGTAAATGCGATAAGCTAAAAGAAAAAAAGAACACGAACGTCCTATATATAAGTTATTTAATATATGGTTGTACCATCATTTCGAATCGAAAAAAGTTGAATTCGAAAAAAGTCGAATCGAAAAAGTGAAAGTTGTATCATTTTTGCTTTTCGAAAATGATACAACATACCGCCATTCGACTTTTTTCGAATTTCGATTCGAAGTGATGAAATGATAATTAGAAGGCTAGAAGAATTTTTTATTAATTTCACTTTTTTGCGCAATAAAATTAAGTATTATAATCATGAACAATTTTGACAACGAAATTTTTGCAGATTTACCATTTGCTGTATCGCCAAAGTCAATAAAAGTTTTTTTTTTTTTAAAAATTCTATGTATGTGTGGGCGTGCGTGTTTTGTATCGAGCTGGCGAAATTTCCGTAGCTTGAAACAGAAATTACCTTGAACATAATAGTAAAACCGTTTCATGTTATGCCGCAACTTGTGATCCAACCTAATAATTATAATTATTGTAATAGAATTCGTTACTACGTTTTGGTCGTTAACAAATTAATCATTTTCATCAGCTGTTCTCTTCTTTTACTTATTTTGGAGATCGACCATCCACAAAAAATGTTTTGTAATTGCAAATTTTCGCAAATGACATTTGAGTGATAACTTGTGTTCAGTAAACACCATTTAAATTCTGATAAATATTTTTGGTTGAATTTAAGCAATTGGTGTATTTTGCTAAACATTGTGAAATATTGTGTTGGTGAAATTTAGTGCCAAATCGTATAGATTTATGTGTACATATTTTTAGTTGCAATCGTATCACATCATACGAGTATAAATCTTATCCTATTAAATTTCTATTTAATTCCCAAACTTTCTACCAAAAATAATATTAAGGTAATAATTTAATTCTACTTGTGCTGTTCTTGTGATTTACTGACGCCAATTTTTGTGTTTTGCTTGTCAGTTTTGGACGGAGCATTAAGCAGTATCCGGATATTGTCGCATTGTCGATCATTAACGGGTGGGTGTGTGTGTGCCCAAACGAAATTCCGGTTCTTGTGGATTGGATTTTATTTCCTGGCGGAATATATCCGTTGGATCTAGCGCTTCCAGGACAGCGACGGTGGTGAATATTGTGCGATAAAGCATCCACCACCGTCCAACATAAATTTACGCGCGCTGGGGAAAAAAATAATAATAACGTATTTGATATCAAATTCAGTTCAACGTGATTAACTGTCGATCACCTACAATATCGGTGTGCCTTTGAGTAAATTTTTTTTTTGGTAAAGATTACGTACGAAAATGTATGTCAGCGTATAACGCATCTTAATTAAAATTGATTCTAAATTTATATATGTAGTTATTATTTTCTAGTATATTTTAAAAATTAGTTTATTTTGTATTCTTAAAATTTTTTTTTGTGTTTTTAGTTGGTGTGTGATTAATTAAATTAAATTATATTTTTCTTCAATCTAAATGTTGATAACTATAGCCATATTACGCCGTTACGACTCCATTTGTGAAGCGCTTTGCGGGTGTGTGTTAAGGGGTAAGTGAATTAATTACATATATTTAACTATACATTTTTTTTTTGCGGAGATTAAACTCCCGTTTAATTTAATTAAAGAAATCACCAGCTATTAAAATTGGGTAGTTTGTAAAAGATTTAAATATGGTTTTCTTGTCGTCGATTTTGGTTTGCATAAATAAATATGTTTAGATCGAACATGAATTAACGTGTTTTAAAAAGGGGGAAAATGGGAAGGGTCTCAACAGAGAGAAAACGTCGTGGATACCATACTTTTTTTTTTTTTCTTTGGATTAATTTTGTAAAAGCAGCTTCGTAAGTTCGTCAACAGTCCTTTAACCCACTCCCATGCAGACTCAGCTGGCGGGCCAATGGCTGCTCGGAGGACCAAATGTTGATGAAATTCTGTTAACGGAATATCTCCTCGTGTATTAACCTGAGCGGTTCCGTTACAAGCTTCTCTACAGCCCAGACAAATTGGTTGATCGGGAAGAAAATTTATAATTAAGCTAGTTCTACTAAAGTGGAGGATCCCAATGATTTTCACCGGAAGTGGAACCCTCCATAACAGCTTTTTAATCTTTTCCAAATATTTCGAAAAGTTCGAAAAATTTAAGCGAAAATGACTATTTTCGTCAAAACCTGATTTTTAGAAAAAAATTATGATGAAATTTCTTATTTAAGCTTTTACCATAAATTGGGAAGTCCCACAGGGGTTTGGACAAAATCGGCCAACGGAAGTTACGGAAGCTGTATCGGAGCTTTTTCGTTTTTTGCAAATAATTTGAAAAGTTTATCATTTATGAGAAAAACGATTATCAACTAAAAGAATCTAAAATAATTTTGCAATAATATCGGCCCAGATCGTTTTCAAAAATTTATGTGAAAATGGCGATATTTCTACAGTTTATTTCGCCAGAATTCGGCATCTCTAGAGACCAGGCGCATTGATCCGGATTTTTTTAACCCATTATGACGGTGTTAGGTAGAAATAGCTTTCTAAAAGAAAGAAGTTCTAGAATAAGGTGGCCTGAAATGTAGCTGGGCTCTTTCTTTACTAATTCTGGTGAGAATTTGTATGTTGGATGGAAATGCGATTCTAACAATAATTTTGGTTGAATATCTGCGATATGACCATCTGGGACTTAACTTGTTTATGGTTTAAGCGATCATGATGGGATTTCTTATGTCAGATGAACATGAGATTCTAAACAGGATTTTGAAAGAACTCATGAAATGTGGCCACCTTGACCGGAACTTGCTCATTTCTTAAACAATTATGTTTGGGTTGGTATTTTCGATGAAATCCGGATTCTAATTTGAATTTTGGAAGAAATTCTTGAAAACGGTCTCTGAAAAGGATTTTGTTTGTTCGATGGAAATGAGATTCTTATATGCTTTTTGAAGTAGTTTTCGGAATTCGGTACGATGGATGAAAATGAGATTCTAAACTGAATTTTGGAAGAAGTTCTGGATGGCTACTTTGTACGGAATCTAGTTATTTCTTAAGTGAGTATGATGATGTCAGGTGGAAATGGGATTGCAGTTCCGGTTCAGACCACATAGGACGGAACTCGGTTTCTTAACCGATCGTGATGGGATTGGATACACAGGATAGAGTTAGAATTTGGGACAGAACTTAAAATTTCTTAACTGTTCATGATGTGATGGGATTGGGTACCCAAAAATACAATTTACATGTACTCAATGATTTTTTTAGCTCGGTTTTTTTACATGAGTTTCGCTGGAACTGACCTACTGTGTAAAAACAGAATTGGTTGATGGAAGTCGGTCTGAAACACAGCCATCTGGGACGCAACTCGTTCATTTATTAACCGATTATGTTGAAATTTGGCAGTTGATAGAACTTATTTTATACATTTCGTTTTTCCAAGAAGACATTAAGAAGTGGAAGGCGTAAAAATTCAGATTTTCACTGAAATTCACTGAGATTAGTGAGAGTACCAATTTTAGTTGTTCTTTGCCCAGATATACTGCGAGCATACACTGAAATAAGAACTGAAAAATGAGAAAAAGATGAATCTTTTCTCGTATCTAGTTTAAATCGTAAAAAAAGCCTTCGCCATCCTTTTTAATAAGTTTCTTAATACAAACTTATGATCTTATTTAGCACTAACATAGTCTATTGCAGCTGATACTGATTTTCAATCTATGATAGTACTAACATCGAAAAGTAAGAATTTGGAGTCGAATAATCAGGTTTGATGGGCGTCACAAACATTTCGTTTTTGAATGTTCACGTGAAAAATGAAGATAAACCTGATCAAACTAAGATTAACTTCTACAAACATCTCGAAATCGTCTTGAGGAAATATCACAATATGATATCAAAATAATATTAGGTTAATTCAATGTTGTCGTCGGACGTACACACATGGTACCTACACTTTGTTTATAAACAAAAATAGAAGAAATAAAAATCACTGAGGTAACCCTGACCTACAATTTGGTGGTCTCAAGGAGTTATTTCACACAGGACGCATCCGTAAATTCAAATGGAAAGAAACGGCTACATAATGAACCATTTAGCTTTTAATTCCCATCGACAACAGGAAATGATTTAATAGACTTTGCAATCCTAAATAGAATGACTTATTATGTATTAGAAGTTGGCCCGAAATTTCCATCCCGAAAAGGTTTTTTTTTCATAAATATTTTATTGTTAAATTACAGATAAAAATAAACAGCCCAAGAAAATTATAAAATTATATTACTTTTTGCAGTAAAAATAAATAAAATCTACTTTATTGATCATCCCAAAAACCACTTTCTATACATTCATCAGTTGAAAATATGCTCATTGTCAAATTCGCTAGTTTCGAACTCAGAGATGATCCCCTGAAGTTAGGTGTGCCAATGTGCATAGAACTTATTTTCAGGCGCCCAGTTAAAAATCACGAGGTTTGGTGGTAAATATTGATCATCACGAAAAACATTGATCATCACCACCACCACCATATATTTTCAACTGAAGAATTATAGAAAGTGGTTTTCGGGATGAACAATAAAGTAGATTTTATTTATTAATAGATTGTGAAGCTCTTTTACTGCAAACCGTATTATAATTTTATAATTTTCTACTGCTACTGAAGTTAGCCGAAAATTTCAGCCGAAAAAAACCTGCAATATCGACATATTTTGAATCAGGTGGCAGTAAAAAATTCTGTTGATATGAGCCGAAAATTACATGTAAATTTTCGCCGAAAAAATTTCAAGAATCAATGTCAAATAATTCGAATGTTAAAAGGTAATATGAATTTGGTGAATTTAGACCAATTCGTAAATAGTTGGATAAAATATTTATAATTTGTCGTGTTAGGGAATAATGATTTTGAGTGAACACCTGTGCCAAAAATCAGGCCATATTTTATGTAGCATCATAGTGAAATAAATTAAAAGCTGGTCGCATGTTTAAAGCTATGATGCAACATAAAATATGGCCTGATTTTTGGCACAGGTGTTCACTCAAAATCATTATTCCCTAACACGACAACTTATAAATATTTTATCCAACTAATTCACATTACATTTTAACATTTGAATTATTTGACATTTTTTTTGAAATTTTTTCGGCGAAAATTTACTGGTATAACTTCAATTACATGTAATTTTCGGCTCATGTCAACAGAATTTTTTACTGCCACCTGATTCAAAATATGTCGATATTGCAGGTTTTTTCGGCTGAAATTTTCGGCTAACTTCAGTAGCTTAATTTTTTCGGGCTATTTCTTGCGTGATTTTGCAAAGACACACAACTTATGAAAAAAAAAAAACTTTTCGGGATGGAAATTTTGGGTCAACTTCTTATATATTGACTTATTTATACCTTTTAGGAGCAAAAAGTTTGACTCTAATTTGTGCCGAATTCTTAATATGTATTTACTTACAAGTCCTCTCCAATACAATTTTGCCGCGTTTTTAAGCAACGTTGTATACCAGGAGAGTTAAACCATATGTCTGTGAAGTTAGCCCAGGATTTCATCCCAGAAAAATAAAAAAATGTCATCAGGCAACACTAAAGCTGCATTATCATCCCAGCCCAGGATTTGTTTATTATTTATGTTAAATATCATTAAATATCAACAGCATCGCAAAAAAAAATTTAATGTGATATATCCCAGAAAACAAAAAAAAAATCAGTAAATTATACATTAAAAAAAAAGAAATAATATATGTGTAACTAAATAAAAGAAAAATTTAAAACTTTATAATATTCATACCGTTATAGCGCTAATCTCAACATACGGGTCGACTTGGGATTTTTATTGTAAATAGTGGTCATATTTACGAGTCGATACGGCTTACTTCATTTTCCGGAACTCGTGGTTCCTGGGAACCATAAATTAAATTCTGCCATGCTTGGGCCATACAGAGAAGAGCCAATAGCGCCAATCTCAACATGCAAATCAACTCGGGATTTTTAGAATACGCAACAGTCATTATGGCAAGTCGATACAGACTGGTTCGATTTCCGGAACTCGTGGTTCCTGGCAACCATTAATGAAAACTGGTTCTCATACACTGGGCCATACACATATGGGCCTATAGCGCCAATCTCAACATACGGATCGACTTGTGATTTTTATTGTGAATAGTGGTCATGATTACGAGTCGATACGGCTTGCTTCATTTTCCGGAACTCGTGGTTCCTGGGAACCATAAATTAAATTCTGTCATACTTGGGCCATACAGATAAGAGCCAATAGCGCCAATCTCAACATGCAATTCAACTCGGGATTTTTAGGGTAAGCAACAGTCATTATGGCAAGTCGATACAGACTGGTTCGATTTCCGGAACTCGTGGTTCCTGGGAACGACCCGTATGTTGAGATTAGCGCTATAACGGTATGAATATTATAAAGTTTTAAATTTTTCTTTTATTTAGTTACACATATATTATTTCTTTTTTTTTAATGTATAATTTACTGATTTTTTTTTTGTTTTCTGGGATATATCACATTAAATTTTTTTTTGCGATGCTGTTGATATTTAATGATATTTAACATAAATTATAAACAAATCCTGGGCTGGGATGATAATGCAGTTTTAGTGTTGCCTGATGACATTTTTTTATTTTTCTGGGATGAAATCCTGGGCTAACTTCACAGACATTTAAACCATCTCATTCTTGGAGCGATCGGCGTTAATCGGCGTTGGCCGTCGTTGGGCGGTATTTCATTCTGTAAACCGAAATCTTGAAAAGTTAAACCGATTCTATTTTATTTTAGAAAACGGTCTGGTTTAGTCAAATGAACCGCAGTGTATATTTTAACAGAAATTTTTGTTCTCGGATATACTTTTTCTGAAGGAAATATGTCAAAAGCAGTGCAAAAGTACTTTATTAACAGCAAAACAAAATTAATATTAAGAATACTAATTTTAGAAATCACCCAAGCAATAAATCTATTTTGATCTACTTAACCATTAATAATTATACTTTCTTGATTAACCAATATTCATTCATCACATCAACACGAACCATATACCGATTAAATCACGTTCCTTACACACTTCATATACCGCCCATGGCATACTAAATCTAACTAATTTGCGAGATAATCATAAATCCATAAATTTATATAGGCCAAACCTCTTAAGACAGCAACCAATATTTTTTCTTTTTGCGGTTTCGTTCGTTCATTCAATCAATTCATTATGTTATCAACACTCGTATACTTATATGATAAGAAGGTAACATAATTAATCTATTTAGATAACTACCGAACGAATGAAACCACAAAGACAAAAACAACAACATGCAGTCAAAGAGAAATGATTTGGTTGATTAAATTTTCAAAATTAAGATGAGAAAAGCTTTGAAATTAAATTAATTTCGATATAATCTCTCCCACTAACCATTGGCGTATATAAATAGCCAGAAGCTATATACATCACGACGACGAGTATCTGTACAGCAAATACATCAGATGGAAATTGATGAAAAATCAATATTAATTTAATGGAAAATGAAAAAATTTTGTGTTGCTGTTTGGTTCATCAATATAAAAAAAAGTAAACTTTTAAGTTTATCGCCACCCTCCCGCCGTAAAATCTATAAATATAACATAAATACACAGGACTTTCTCGTAAATTAAATATATAATTCGGGTACGGGCACCTTTACAAAAACGAACGGTTTTGAAAGTGGAATACGAAAATTAAATTTAGAAAGAAATCTTCTGAAACAGATCGGAAAATGCGGATTACAAAAATTTGGAATAAAAAAATATCTGAACGAAAATCAGGTAAATCAATCAATTGAGTGAATAGGGGGCTAGGCGATAATTTAATTTGGAAAATGTAAAATCTTTAATCACCTGCGTGAAAATCAACATACTCGCATACATATGTTTCCAAAGCAGAGTGTAACAAAATAAACGAATTCAGTGAGGTGTTGATTTTTAGCGAAACATTCTCGCAATGTAACGGATTTGAATACAAGTTTGTAATTGATTTATTTTAAATTGAATGGGCGTAGTGAATAAATTGATCCGGAAATTTAATTTCAATTATATTTTATATTGTTTCGTAATCGCATACAGATATACATTGAGAAACACGAGGGAATATGTATAGAGATAGTGACGCGAGTTTTACTATATACAATACTGTACATAGAAAGACCAGTCCCATCTGCAGCCAAGAGACATTAAATTGTACCATTTTCTCGTTTCCCATTCATTTCACATAGGGAACCAATCATTTTCACATTAGGCGAATTTTTTATTTTATATTTTGTCTTTCCCCGTGATGTTGTGTATAGAAAAATTTCATTTCGATTACGTCGAACCGGAGGAGATACTCGACGATGTACGTTTATTATACTCTATAATTCTCTGTTCATTATTATTGTATTTATATTTATATTTTGCAGGAGAACGTTTTTATGTCCTTTCTACGAGTAATGTAGCATGAAAAGCATTTATTAAATTTACGAGACATTTTTTGTGCAAATATGTGCTCAGCTTTACTCTGTGTATAGTTTGAATAATAAATAAATTTAATATTTAATTTCTTAATTATTTGTTCGTCTGGACAAGGATAAAATAATATACGAATAATAAGATGTTAGAAACATAAGATGGTTGATGACAATATTTTTGCCAGATAGACTCAGATCTGGCTATGCCAATTCGATGGCCCTTGGTCACACGTAGATTTTGGTTGTAGGTTTGGTGGGGGGCCTGAGGGGTTATAGGGGTCAAATGCCATATCTGTAATTTATATCATACAGCCGTACAATGTCGATAAAGATGTTTAATAATTATGAAACACTCAACGGTTGCCAGGCAGACACAAATCTGACTAAGCCAATTCGAGGAATCATGCCCATAGCTAGATTTTGATTAGTTTGGGAGGGTCTGATGAGGTAAGGAGGACAAAATTGTTGAAAATTTCAACCCTCTATCCTCATCATACAAACGCCAAACATAATCAGAATATACAGGCACGGGAGATCGAGTTGTCATAGTCGGATTGGTGTTTATTTTTTATGAAAATCAAAGTTTTGCCCCTGTAACTTCATCAGACCCACCCCAATTGTATAATAAAAACCTACAAATTATCATGGGCCATCGAATTGACATAGTCAGATTTATTTACATATAACCTCATTAGACCCACCTCAAACCTCTAATCAAAATCTACGTTACTATTGAATTTGTATAGCCAGATTGGTGTCTATCTGGAAAAATCAAGAATGACAAACGATTTTATCGATAAAGCTTGGAGAAAATCAAAATTGCATCCCTTTACCTCATTAAACTTACCTCACCCTATAATCATAATCTACCTTTCATGACCAAAGGTCATCTCGCAAAATCCCGAATGACGAACGTTTGCACCAACAAAACATGGGTAAAAATTAAAATTTCACCTCTATAACCCCACCAATCCGCCCACAACCTCTAACTAAAATCTTCCTTGGGTCGCGACAAAACATGGGAAAATTCAAAATTTTACCCATAACCTCCCACCTCAAACTTAGAATTAAAATCCACCTAGAGTCATATTCTATAGAGTTTTCATAGTCAGACAGACACTGATTATTTGGAAAAATCTCGAATGTCATAATTCATCAAAGTGGTACAGTCAGATCGGCATTCATCTGGCAAAATCTTGATATTTGACATTTTTTGTTGGAAAATTGATGATTCGATTATTACGTTTAAATCTGTATTACCGACACGTTTTAGTTGAATATTAAAGTTAATCCTCTATACCGATACAATTTCCGGCTAGTGCCGATGTTGGTCATTTGAATCTGCATTGTCGACATTTCGTGCTGGTTGTTTCAGTCAAATCTGCATTGTTGACATTTTTTCGGCTAACGACTTTTGGTTCACATTAACAGTATCAACAGAGTTTTCTGCAAGAGTGATGCATTCATTCCAATGCTTGTCTAATATTTCGATGCCTTTTTGTATAACTTTTAACAGTAGGTGGAGTAGGGAATTTTCTAATTGCTTGTTTCTTGGTTTTATAATATTCCGGCTCAAAAATTATATAGTGCACAATGATTCACAATGCATTGTGCTACTTGAGCCATGGTTTGTTTGTCAATGGTATGGTTCTGGCTGGCTTTACTAGGTTCCGGATGGAGTTATAAGGTTCCAGCTGAAAAAGCATTTAGAGCACCTGCACAATGATACACAATCCATTGTGCTACTTATGATGTAGTTAGTTTGATTGTAGGTTTCGGCTGAAATTGTTAGGTTTTTTTCCGAAAAATCGTATATTTCTGGATTTATAAGGTTCCTGCTTTAAAAATATATAATGCACAATGATGCACAATGCATCGTGCTACTTGTGCCGTAGTTAGTTTGGCTGATATATGGTAGTGACTGGATTTATCAGGTTCTAGGAGGAATTATAAGGTTCCGGCTGAAAAATTATATAGTGCACAATATATCGTGTTATATGCGCTATAGTTAGTTTGACTGTATAGGGTATGGTTCCGGCTGAATTGGTAAGGTTTTTTTTCTCCGAAAAACGTATATTTCTGAATTTGTAAGGTTTAGGCTGGAAATTTATATAATGCACAATGATGCATAATGCATCGTGCTACTTGTGCCATAGTTGGTTTTGCTGTTGTAGGGTTATGGATGGCTTTATCAGGTTCCGGCAAGAATTATAAGGTTCCGGCTGAAAAATCTTTTAGTGCACAATGATACACAATCCATTGTGCTACTAGTGATGTAGTTAGTTGACTGTATGTTACCATACCGTCGGTTCCGGCTTGAATTATAAGGTTCCACTGAAAAATCATATATTGCCTGATTTATAAGGTTCCGGCTGAAAATTTAAATAGTGCACAATGATGCTCATGGTTCCGGCAGAAATTGTAAGGCTTTTTCCGAAAAATCGTATATTTCTAGATTTGTAAGGTTCCGGCTAAACAATTATATAGTGCACAACGCATCGTGCTACTAGTGCCGTACTTGGGTTGGCTGTTGTAGGATTCTGACTGCCTGTATCAGGTTTTGGTTGGAATTATAAGGTTCCGGCTGAAAAATCATTTTTGTGCGCAATGATGAACAATGCATCTTGCTACTTGTGCCATACTTAGTTTGGCTGTATAGGGTATGGTTCCGACTGAAATTGTAAGGTTCATTTCCGAAAAATCATATTGTAAGGTTCTGGCTGAAAAATTATATAGTGCATGATGCTTTATCAGGTTCCGACAGGAATTATAAGGTTCTGTCTGAAAAATAATTTAGTGAACAATGATACACAATCCATTGTGCTACTTGTTATGTCGTTAGTTTGACTGGATACTACCACACCATCGTTTCTGGCTGGAATTATAGGGTTCCACTGAAAAATCATATATTGCTGGATTTATAAGGCTCCGTCTAAAAATTATATAGTGCACAATGATGCTCAATGCATCGTGCTATTTGTACCATACTTAGTTTGGCTGTATATGGTATGATTCCGGCTGAATTTGTAAGGTTCTTTCCCGAAAAATCGTATATTTCTGGATTTGTAAGGTTCCGACTGAAAAATTATATATTGTACAATTATGCACAATGCATCGTGCTACTTGTGCCATAGTTGGTTTTGCTGTTGTAGGGTTCTGGATGGCTTTACAGATTCCGGCTGGAATTATAAGGTTCCGGCTGAAAAAGTATTTGGTGCACAATGATGCACAATACATCGTGCTACTTGTGCAATCGTTGTTTGGTTCCGGCTGATATGGTTCCGGCTGGCGTGACGAACACAACATTCATGGATATTTTACATTACAATTTCAGAACAATCTGCCAATAATAATTTTTACACATTTCCATTTGAACAGAACTTACGTATAAGTCTACGATACAATTTATTACTTGAAAACAATACGAACGATAAAGCCAGACACTGATATCACTCATATTTAAGCTTTTGTATATGCATTAATAGGAGGTTATATAAAAATCGTTATGAATAAAAATCCCATTTTCCAAAATAGTTCGTGACTAAAGGCAATAAAAAGTAATAAATGCAGGGAAAAATTATTTCCGACACAAATATTGTACAAAAAATCCATACAAAATTTCTATGCGACAACCCTAGGAGCCTTAGTTATTTGCAGGTTCGGGTACGCTGCACAAGAATATAATTTTAGTTTTAAAATATTTATAAATTAATTTGTAAAACTGATACAAATTATTATTCCCTTGTTCAAAGTAAATTAAATTTGGTGTGGTACAAAATTGTGTTCGCTGAGAAATTTACAAATTCCAAACTCCAACTGGAAAACTATAGAAACCACCAGTAAGAAAATACGAGTAAGAAACATTTTATAACACGAATTTTCTTTACAAATATAAATCACGAGCAAGTAAATGAAGAAAAACGCGCCTGCTGGAAATTTACTGATAAGAGAACCAAAACATAAATTTCTAAATCATAAAACTCAATTATTGTATTTTAGAAAATAACATTTACAACAACAAAAAGTGATTCGACTAGAAAATTGAATTTTTTTGTGTGTTAATTTTTTTGTTCATCTTTATTTTCCTTGGTTTGGTTTTGTATACAGACGGCAAAAGATGATTTTTTTTGGGTGGGATGGTGGGGCGCCGTACTCATCTATAAATTTAATTATAAAAATAATTATTAATAATGAGAAATTTTTAGGATGTTCTTGTCTATGATTTAGTGGTTTTGGATTTTATGGAAATTTATGAATACGTATTATACTTGGTATATACAGCAATGAATAAACCAATTGTTTGTGGTTTGATTTTTGTAGCGCATAGGATCAAAATGGGTCGATTTGTAAAGGCAATTAATTTTTGCTTGGGGAAACATTAATAACACAAAGGCATTTTGAAAATTATGTCGACATTGGGTTTATTGTCGACTATATGACACTCTCATTGATTTGACGCCCCTTTATTATTTGAAGTACAGATGGTTTTTGTCGGTGGTTCTGTACAAACTTAATTTTTATGGTGATTGATCATAATAAATCTTCATTCTTAAACTTTTCTAAATAAATTTGAAGATCAAAGTGATTTTTGAAAGGGGACACTCACTACTCTTGATTTCTAATTATTCATGATATTTCAAAATATTTGCAAAAAACTAGAAAGCTCTTTGCTAGCGAATGGTAAGCTCTGGAAAGCCCAAAAAAGCTGAACGAGAATTTATTGACGAAGATAAGGGACACGAATAAAGAAACGCTTGAATGGGCTGAAAAGTTTAGGGAACCTTGACAAGGCGATTCGTCTGAAGGATGTTAAAGAAGAAAGAGATCTCAGGAGGAATCGGAGGAAAAGGTTCTCTACCAATTTGAGCTTCTGAAGGAAAAATCTAGGATAAGCTCCGCCCAGTTAATTTGCTAGACTTCAGAAGGAGTCAAAATAAAGCGTAGAGTCTGATCAAAATGTGGTGAAGCCAACGAGCTAATGCTTTTTTTCAAATCAACTATCACTATTTCAAAGGAGCATCAGGTGCTCCAAATTTTTGCATTAATTAGAAATTGATTGTTTTCTACATTTTTTAGGAATAATGATTTTGGTTCTATCAAACTTTTATTATTTATTTTGTTGTTGTGTTTAAAAAATCTAACTTAAATTTATTTAGATATCAAACTAAAAGTCGTTCCAGGAAGGATTCAATACTGCCATCAGGAGAACAGGTATCAATTTTCGTTGGTTAAATTAATGCAATAATAAAGTTCTGAATGTCCTAAAATCACAGCAGATCAACACTAAGCACAATGGCAAAGATTTGGTCAAAATCGGTTGAAAAAAGTAGAAAGTTTGATCATAGAATGCTGTGAAAAACATTTTTTTTTCAATGAAGAGTGTTTGAGCGTGACGTACACACAATGTTGGGATGTTATCAGAGCCACCTATACATGAGAGCCATAAGATTAATTTCTCATAGGAATTGGTTTAATTTTATATTTTTTAAATGCATTGTTGTAAACGAAAACTGTAAGGATCGCTTATGGAAAACCTTGCCAAATGCTTAGTTACAATTTTGGTTCAATTTGTTGTCGTAGTTTGCCTAAGAATGCCAAATCGAAAGTAAAGAGAATCGCATACAATACTTTCAAATATCTTAGGGATACTATAGTCAGCTTCGCAATTGGCGTATTCCGCAATATTCTGTACGAGATTGAGTTCTGAAACAGAGGTGTAAGTGGTTATGTTATACCAACACAATTTTTTTAAACGATAGAATCCTCCTAACCACAGCATCACAATCTATTTAAATATAGACCAGAGATGTATAAGCATTGTTACTCATGGGCTCAACGACATTGTAAGAGTAGACCGTATTAAAACAATTGGCGAACAAGTAAGCGATGGTTATACGATCACCGTCAATCACAACTTTCGGACAGTGATTATTTCTGATCATATATTGCCGATGTCACTATTGTAGAGTTTATAAGATAACAACATTGAAAATAATTTTACAATGAAAATTCATTGTAAACATTTAGATAATTTGAGTAATCCGAGACCAATCTAGTCCTTAAGATTTTTTTTCCAATTTTTATTTTTTTGATTACGCATATCATATAGGGAGCTGACTGTTGAAAACATTTAAAAATCGCGAAATTATGTCCCCCGTTTGAATGAAATCAACTTCATTCATCGACGCCAATTGCATCCCATTAGGTGTACAGTATGGTGTAGCATTACATCTGATAATATCATTGGGCCTTATTTCTTGGAAAATGAAGATGGAAGTGCTGTAACCCTAAATGCAGAGCGGTATCGATTTATGATAGAGAATTTTTTTACGTCCTGCTCTTGAAAACAGACCTGAGATGTGGTTTCAGCATGATGGAGCCACTGCCCGAGACACAATGGAACTTATAAGGTAAATTTTTGGAGAGCGAATAATTTCCAGAAATTCGGAAATTAATTGGCAAGTGCGCCAGATTTGTCAGCACTCGTCTATTTTCTTTGAGGTTGTGAACAAGCCCGAGACAAATTTTAAAACATGTTATGGAAAATGCTCTAAAACTAGCCCGTCATTGCGAAGCTGAAAACGGGGGTCATTTAAGTGACATTATTTTCCATACTTAGTGTAAAAAAAACCATTTTGTATATTTTATAATCTGAAAAAAAAAAATATATAAACGAAAAAGTTATTCAATTTTTAAACCCCGTGACGACTTTTGGCCCCAGGCCCATCCTGTGCAAGGCTGTTTTACCAAAAGCTCGGTGTCTATGTATACGAGTAGGTAAGAGTCTGCGTTTGTAGCCTGTGGGCACAGGTTTGTTTTTGATCCATAATTTTCCTTTGAGTTCATATTACGCGGAGCTATAGAGGATTTATAGTTAACTGTTGCTAAAGTAACTACAAAATTTTACGACCAATGTCGTAAAGTCATCTTTTTTGACAAAAAAAGATCGTAACCGGTTGTGGGCACCCTTCGAAAATTCGTTGAAAATGGAAATAGTTGAAGGAAAACGCACCTAATTCTAAAAAAGTTCGAGGTTTTTTAATTTTAAAGGCCTTCAGTGGCAAAAATAACAAAAAAAGACATTTTTTAAAAATTATGTATCGTTTTCCTCATCTTTCAAGTCAGAAACACAATGTTTGCATGTGAAATAGCTGGAATGCATTTCAGCGCACTTCAAATGCATGTGGCTTTTCTGCATGATGGAATTTGCAGCGGTCAACTTCGATGGCAAGAGCTTCAAACAGATGATGCAGAAGTCGATATCATTATCAGATGGTGAAGAGTTCTTTTCTTTACAGCCGCAGCGTTTGCGTTCTTTTATTTTACTCTTCTTCGGATGGGAGACGCTCGCTTAGCGGCTTTCTTCTTTAAAGCAGCAGAAGGAGAAATACGCATGATGCTTTGCATCGGTTTGGGGGGCTTTTTTGGTGGAGCTGCTTGCAGGGGACCAATTTCATCCAAGACTGATACGGAAGGTTTTGGTGTGGTAAGCACTTTGACTTCATGTATACAACATCTGTTCCAAGAAAGACAATTCGAAGATGCTACTCTTCATCAATGTGATCCTCGGAGCTTGCTTCATTTCGCTGGACCGTTGGAATAAAATCAACATCAAAGTAGATGCCTGGTCGTAAGGATGAATTCTGGATGCTCTGAAACCGAATTTAAGGATTTTGGGTGTCAATGTCAGATTGTCTTACAGACAAGGCTAGTAATATGACGAATTCCCATTACCTAAAACACTGTGACTTGTAATAGGTCTTTATCAGTCCGAAAATAGACACATCCAATGCGGCTGTAGTTTGTGACTATAGTGCGGGAGAAAAGAAACAATATGCAGTCCATTGCGGCAACGGCGATATCGGTGGCTTCAATTAATAGATGCGAAACATGGTTGTCGTGGAAGCAACAGCACAGCACGAGGTGAAGGTTTTGCAAAATTTGTAAAATGGTGCATATAGTGCACAAACTCTTGCTGGCACATTGAACCAGAACCATTAGCATAACCGGCAGTCTATCAGAAACGTTATCGAAGAAGGTGGTCTGCGTTTTTTTTACGGGAGAATAAAGAATGGCCGTAGACTATGGCCAGCAGCGCTTACGGTTAAGGCCATTGTCACCATCGTTCCTCTTGGCAATCACCTTGCCAATTTTTGTCGGACCGTTGAAAAGCCGCTTTCATTCATGTTATAAATGTTTGTTGCTTTGAAGTGATATTCATCCATCAAATTCAAAGTTTGGAAAAAACATCTCGACATTTGATTTACAAAAGCTGCATGGATGTTTGTTCCGCGGGGTGCGTAAAACGAGCTCAGGGTAGCGATGAATAAAATTGTAATACCAATGTTTGTCCGCTTTCTCGTCAAAGCTTCAAGTTTCTTAGCGAATTGATGCGCCAATTCACACAGCTCGTTGATACTGAGCCCGTAATAATGGTTGATGCACTTCGAAATATATTGGACAAGGTCCCTCACCATATTTGATGGAGTCCGTTGGTTGCATTCGGAAATCCAACAATAGAGCATCTTCCATCTCCGCTATGGAGGTAACGTTGCAAACTGCAATGACTAACAATGCCTTAAAATATGTTAAAATGTTAAAGAATACGTTATGTCAGCATAAACGATGATATCTGATAGTTTTCCACACAAACAGACGCTTTAAATTAAAAAAGAGGGTGCCCACAACCGGTTACATTTAAGTGGCCACAACCGGAAACCACAACAATTCTCGCAGTAATAAAAAAAACTGTGGTGCGTCGTGATTATGAAATAAATCGAACTGGCATGCCAAATTACAACGAAAATACACCTGTTTTAGATTACACAGCTCCACAAAAAAAAAACTCCGGCACCCGAGATGAGAATAGGTGCCCTATATGTTTTTGGGGTCGCTGATCACGAATCTGCACTCAGAATTTCTGTATCGCATCAAAATTTTGAATAAATCGCAAAAAACCTATGAAAATCGATAAAAATCGATAAAAAAAGCCCGCCTGCTCGTCAGCCTGCCAGTTCACCTACTCGCATGTCTACCCGCCTGCCTGTCTGTCTGTCCACGATTTTTTACGATTTTTCGCAATTTTTTCGGGACTTTAGTCTGTTTTTTGGCGATTTCTTTTTTTTTTTTATATTTCATTTTAGCGTAGAAGCAATTTTGAAAAATTTTTTTGATGCGATACGGCAATTCTGAGTGCAGATTCGTGATCAGCGACCCCAAAAACATATAGGACACCTATTCTCGTCTCGGGTGCCGCAGTTTTTTTTTGTGGAGCTGTGTTATTCATTTCGATTTATCGCCCTTTTAAAATATTAAAAAATTACAATTGCGTTGAATTGTAAGGACTTTTTACAATGTCAGCGCATCAAATGAACAAGCTCGTCCATACACTTTGATATTAGCTAGAAAACTGCGTACTGTCAAAATACAAGTATATCACAGAAGTCAGATCCGCCATATTTACGTTCTGTCAAACATTATGCAGGGGTGCCCACAACCGAAGACTCTCTCATACACTCTTAAAAATGATGAGCAATCCATGATGAGGATCACAAATTTCCATAGAGTATAATTACAAATATAAAAAATTTGTTAATAAAATGTTAATGCTGACTTACCCTTCCCTTTTAATTATTTAAATAAAACATTAATATTTAAAGATGATTACCTGAAAAGAGAAAGAAAAAATTACAATTAGCTAAAATTATTTATCGGTCAGCTAATCGATATCTGGGCTTTTGTAAAGAATTCATCTAGGATATCGTTCAGAGAAGTCCGCACGCACCACCTACCGCACCATCACTTATAATCCTCCATTCTTCACTCGTCTCAAGAAACTAGTCGAAAATAGAATTGCGAACATCCCGAAAACCACGAAAAATCTTGGCCATTTCATGTACATACTTCAACATTAAATCCAGGATTGACAACTTACTTAAACGTTTTGTGGCATATAAAATTAATCACGACTCTCTCAATGCACTCGCTATAGAATTTCAACAACCCTTGATGACTTCGACATTTACGCCTTTTCAAGTTTTAAATTACAAAATTTTAGTTGGTTTTTACTTATTTTATTTTAAATGTTTATTATTTATTATTCATTATTTCATTAATTTTTTGCACATGTTCAGAGCCGTCATTGAACAGTATTTAAAATTTCGGATGCACCCTATCCAAATCCTCCTATTAGTCAACGTAGATCTAGCCTCTAACAAATTTTATTATTAACAAAACATTTCTGGTATGCGCATTTCGAGAGCTTACAAATAGCCCAAACTCCAGCGCAAATGTTTCACTCATTTCCCAAGGAGAGTTGGAAAACTTAATAATATTCATAACAGTATGCACATGAAGATCTGTATTTGTATCGTAAAGGTAAGTGTTAATGAATAGAAAGGAGAAATTTTGGCTCCAGCCAATAAGCAAAATCAACTAATCATGAATTATTGATTGAAATATAAAAAACGGTGGCAATTTCATAATGATTTATTACAGCTTCACACCCTCCAATGCATCAATCACAAATCAATCAGTCAAATCAATCCTAATATACCGAGACAATCAGTCAGCTCAGATCAATTTGGCATCAAAAACATAAACTCAATTCAGAGTGACATATAAAATGATCCTTAAGCAATTACCAATAAATTATAAAATCAGTCACTGTGTGTGTATAGCATATAAAAAATCACCCGGCGGTGAAAAATAAAATAAATTTTGCGGTTAAAACATTTTGTCATCTTAATGTGGATGAATGTGTTGGGTTGGGTGTATATGGGAGGGGAGAATATACATATTAATAAAAGACGCGAAAGCAGACGTGAGGAATTTATATGAACTAATGCAGCGCACGAGCGAACGATTTATGAACGAATTCGAATTATGTTATGTCTATGAAAGAAATAAGAATCCGTATGAATATGACATAACAAAAAGTAGAACAAAATATAAATAAATAATTTTTCTGTTTATTACAAAGTGAAAACATTACAAAGTCATTTTAAAGAAAATTTTAGAATTTTCCTTCTCGAAGATAATTTTCTTGTTTTGTGTTTATGATGGAAAACAACAAAGCAATTTTTCTTGTTATTTTGCTTCAGGTTTATTGTAAATTTAATATTCAAGAATGCTTAAAGTTGTAGTTGTAATATTGTCTTTATACAGGGTGTCCTGGTTTGGGGTACATTTTCAGATGCTATGAAAATAACCTTCTACTTTGATACATACGGCGTTGCAAGTTTTGGTATAGTTTGCTTATAAATCGATTGGTCGAGAAAATTATTTATACATTTTTGACTTTCCTGCCGGGCTTTTCTTAGTAAAATCAACTTTGTGTTAGGATTTCAAAGAAATTATTTTCCGTGTTTTTGATAAACCTTTACTTCTATATGTTGGTAACAAGATTATTAGAATTCCACTTAATTCTCACAAAGAAATAACGCTTCAAATTACATTAGGCTAAACGAATTGCGCAGCGGTCGGCGGCTACTGGCGTAAATTCTCAAAAACAAAGCTAAAACAATTACGTAGTTTGCCATGGTATCGATGTAGGTGCGATATTATGCAGGTGTACATTTACTAAAAACTAAAGTGAAGTGTGAAGAATTTAAAGATAATTACTAAAAATTAGGATGGGCTAAACGAGTTGCGCGCAGCGTACATTTGCCTTTTTTATCAGAAACCAAAAAGTATTTCAATCTTAAGTATTTTATGGGGTCCATTTAACCCTCGTCTGGCGGCATAATTTTACTACGCTGAAAGGCGGCAGACGTACAATTGTACTTTCATATATTTTATATGAAAATCGTCACTCTAGTCATAATTTTTGTAAATAGATAATATTTGGAATTTCCACATTATTAAAATGTAGAGATCTCACAAAGGTTTAACTCTCTCCGGCTTCTTCAAGAAGACTTATTCGTATTTAAAAACAGGGAAGGTACAATTGTACCTATTCCGCCTGACGAGGGTTAATAAAAATGTTACGGCTATGACAGTGTTGTCATTGTGATTGAATCGTTCTATTTTTTTGGAGAACACAAGCTCTCTGTTGTAGCGTAGGTATTGGTTAAAAAATAAAACAAGAATGTCTTTTAGACAAAATAATATTAATTAGTAGTTCAATATTTATTACATATTTTCTTTAGAAATTGAATATATTAAGACCTAATATGTTTATTAGGGCCCCGGTGGCAAAGTGGTCAGCATGCTTGCTCCAGCGACCGGAGGTCCTGGGTTCGATTCGTAGTAGTGTCAAGGAAAAAATTTCACGGCTGGTTTAGGATCAATGAATTAATCACTCATTATCCGAAATGAAAATATGATTATGAAACCTCATTTGAGGCGGCCAAATCCCTTGATGGGATATAGTATATAGTATAGCATATTCCAAGCTTGAAATGCTAATCATTTCTGCGCGATCAAATTAATTTTTTGCTAAAGTTTCGGGATATTCAGTTTCTTAAGGAAATCCTAAATAAAATCCTTAAATTATACCTATAATGTCAATCCTTAATTCGCCTAAATGTCATTGTTTTTTCGTATTTAGAAATAAGCGTTATTATTTCCCCGCTAAAAATCAGGATGTGATATTTTGCTGAGCTGCAACCAAATATTTTTTTGTACTCTAACGATGTAAACCTTTGTTCCACTGAGTTGGAAGCGTATTTGGACCAAGATTCATACTAAAGTTAAGAGGTGCTCGCTGAAACTTTGGGAGTGACTCAACAAGCGATTCAAAACCGTTGCAAGTCAATGGGTATGGTCAAGCCAAGAGATCTCAAACCTCGTTGGTGCGAATAACTGCTCCACAGACAAAATCGTAAGGGTTTTTTGCATCGACGGGGATGAAAAGTGGTTCCACTACGACAACTAACAAAGCGCAGAAAATCGTGAGGTAACCCTGGACCTCCATCAACATCAACCGTCAAACCGAATATTCATGGCAAGAAGCTAATGCTGGGTATCTGGTGGGATTAATTCGGAATGACCTACTATGAGCTATTCTGGTCTAACGAAACTATTACTGGAGAACGTTATTAGCATTTTAATTGAATTAAATGCAAGTCGAGCAATGAAATTTCTAATTTAGTGGTTTATATGCTATACCTTGACCTGATAACGTGAACGTATCTCCTCATAAGATACAGTTTGAACGAAATTTTAGAATTCCTTCTCCGTCAATGAATTTGGTTCTTGTTTCAATTGCTCTACTGCTATTATCATTCCACATTAGATTACACTAGGTCCTGGATTTTACGACGAAGATTCAACAATTGTATCTGAGTAAAAACTGGTTGGGATGTGGCAATTGCTTGTATTTATGTCATAATCAAATAATACTTGGTGTATTTTGCAAAGGTAATCTATATTGAGGGAGATGCATGAATTTAATTCATAAGCAGTTGTAAGGCGGTCATCAGGTATATCCAGGTAGGTATAGATATTCCAGCTAATACATGGTAGGAATTGGTATAACATGATATTAATTAGATTTCGAGTAGAAGCAATTTTCTACTTTCAGCATGGTATGCCTTAAGTCGGCTTCAGACTTTGAACCTTTTGTCGGATCATTTAGCTGGTACGGTGATTAGAGCAATGTGCAAAGTATAATCATGTTCAGCATACCTTGAAGAGGTATAGGTCAGTGAATTCTTTATGAAACATTACATTGTTCAGAATATTAGTAAATGTTCCAAATTTTTAATTGTTCTCCTCTTAATTATGTTTAAATTATCGTTAAATGTCCTTTTAGTAATTTCGGAAAATATTGTTGGTTTGAATTTAATTTTCCCTATGTTGCCTTAGTAAGCATTACCGCACGTTCAAGTACACCAAATAACTCGTTGGCAATCGGAACAACAAAATCAAAACATGAACCTTTTCTGCCACGATATTCTAAAGCGTTATTATATGATTCTGCTCCTTTAGGATACAATACTTTCTCAGTGTTTCAAAGTATCCGTATGTGCTGGAGTTATTAGTGTTCCGTTCGTGCTGACGATACAGCACTCAAGATGTCCTAATTTAGCCCAATAGAGAGAAAGATTAGAGTACATTATAATCTTTCGTTCGCCATTGATTAACTTTTCTTGACCAATTTTATCAAAATTCAGGATGGAAGATAACTTGAAATATCTGGTACTTCATTGTTTTTCCTGCTGCTACTGCTCCCAGCGTGCAGATTATTGAGAGCATGTGAAATAATATCCTTCTGAACTAGTTGCTCATAGTTTTCCAAGATCTTCTTTATATGGGCTTCAACTGATTTTATAGCAGCATCTTTTAATCCACCAAAAACAAAGATGATGCTGGTGGTTGAAAACCTCTATGTGGTTTGCTTTGGTGACAAAATAGATGAAGATCGCCATCCTACTTTCATAAGTTCTGTATACTCTACCTTTACTCGATTTCAGATAATTAGTTCTCCGACTTGGAGGTTCGGTTGTTCTGGTATCCATTTTGGCTTACATTGTAGTCGTGAAAGATAATCCTTATAATATTTTTCCAAAAGCCTTAATTGAGTTTGGTCAGCAAATCCCATCTGGTGATGGTCTGCATGCCCTCGATGTCAGGCTAAGGCAGAAAATGTGCCGGACTTAAAATACATCTTTATCTGAGACGTTTAAAATAGAAGCTAATGGCCTAGAGTTAAAACATCTATTTGAGCTAAAACCTGCGTAAGCTCCTCGACGGTTTACGTGTGAGTTAATATTACTTCCCAGAGGTGCTGTTCCTATCCTGTCCCGTTCTTAATTTCAGCTTTCAGTTACTTAGTCTACTTTTGTAGTTTTGTTTATTCTAGATAAACTGCACTTGTGGCTAGGTTGTGATCTTGAATTTCCTCTCACTTGTAAGTTTCCTTTGATTCAGTTTATACAGTCATGTGTAATGTACCGAATTATATATTTTGCATTTATTACCCAATACTGCATTCTCAGGTGTAGTAATGTTGCCTAATTGCCACCATGTACTGTTTCAATCTCTTGGCTTTCCACTTTTTTCGTAAATATACTTATTTACTTACGTGCTATGGATCTCTCACTTTCAAAAGAAATTTTTCTCACCGACCAAATGGCACAGGATGTATAAAAGGCAGTTTTCATCAACTGATTACGATCTGTGATGAAATGGAATACAACTATGATCCCTGTTGGAGTGTAAAACTCATAGGCCAAGTCATCTTTCACGCCAATATAGGCTGGCATGGAGCTATGCAATGTGCAAATGCTAATAAAATCAAACCTATAGTCGTACTCCCTCGATTTGGCAGGTGACTGCATACGGTAAGGACGTGAAAGGCGAACTGCGAAAGTGTTGGAAGTGCTCCGGCCCTAGAACAGATTGCAAAGATGAAATAATAAAAAAAAAGTAAAAGCTCGAAACAAACTATAAAATCATCGCTTAACGGATTTGCATCCGAAGAAGAGGACACCCTTTCTACAAAAAATATGATGAAGACAATAACTTTGAACGTTGATATCATATATCCATTTATAAAGTAAGAAGTAAATTAAGAAACTACATATAGTTAAATTAGAGACTATATATAGGTTACACACGTTCACAGTCTGGTACATACAAATTGCAATCAGCACGTATACCATTATTTAACTCTGGAAAGCTTTTAGTTAGTAAAAAAAAAAAAGTATTTTTATAGCTTTTAATTAATAAAACTTTTTCATAATGAATCTGCATAAGTTGGAGAAATTGCTTTTCATAAACTTAAAGCTTAAAAATTTTCTTCAATTTTGTTTTATGAAAAATTAGAAACAAATAATGAAAAACAAGTTCATAAAGAATATCCCGATTAAATTATAATTGGAAAGAAAATTGAAAAAGTTGTTACGGAAAATTTTCTTGTTGCTATTTTGGTACGTCATAATTTGGCATTGATATATTGTGCATAGTTAGAATGTACTTTCGCTAAAGCAAGGATTAAAATTAAACTCGCTCTATAAATTAAAGAGAGATTTATATCATGGAGATGGAAGACATCTTCAAAAATTTTGTTTGCCAACGTTTGTGTCATATCTGTATCCGCTCGTTGATGTTCATCGGAACAAAATGTAATTCTCCACTAAATAGTAAACTTTACGTGGTCCTCCCGGTCCAAGTGCCAAAGCTTTAACACCTGCAACATTTGGTCCGGTTAGACTTAGGTAACGCCACCAAGTTATCTAATCGGGCTAGATTTTATTAATATTTATATTTTTTTACAAAGATTTTCTTTTTGGGATTACTAGATTTCTTGGTTCGCTTTTAAGAAATTGTTTAGGAGAAGGGGGTCAGTTTTCTGTTAAATATAAAGATATAGATTGTTGGGTTCAGGTAAAAAATTAAAATAGTAGTTTTTACATCAGGAATTTTCACTTGTTCTACCAAATAGGAGATTTTGCGTTCAGTTACTGTTACCTAATCCATGCTAAACCGTTTGTGGAATATTTCATGCAATCACCTTTGAGATAATGTGAGAAATTATGATTTTGAAAAAATTTCATTTTGCTTATCAAAAACTGCAGAAAAAACTTTCTCTACCTTTATCGTTCGAACTCAATTAAATTCGGGATCGCAACACAGATTTATAACGGACAGCGCATGTCAGAGTGATCTACTTTTAAATTTGTAATCAAAACGCGAATCGATTCGACAATTTCTACAAGGGTCGGCACTCGAAGTGTTACCAACTTCAAGCTGCTGTAGGAATCAAACAGCTAATGACAGCGCGCACATTTTTTGACAAGCGTCAGTCTGTTATGCTGTTCACAAACCTAAGGAAGTGTATCGTTTAATGTCGCAGTTAAAAAAAGGTATCGAAATGGAATTCAAACAGTGTTATTACTTTGTATTTGGCTGGAAAATCGCAACCAGCCATTGTTAATAAGAATTCAGCGTAATTCACGACAAAGCACACTTGAATTGGCGGAAAATCGCAATGTGTCTGCTCGCAACATGGGGCACATAATAAAAAATGAACTACGATTGAAGACCTAAATATACAAATAGTGCAATACTTAAAACCTGCTCAACAGGCATTCCACCGAGCAAGAGCAAAGCTGTTAAACTGTAAACCCTTGCACGTTTGTGGCGAGCTTGAGAATTTGGTATTTTCTGATGAAAATTTTTTTATGGTTCAGCAATATGCAAACAAACAAAACGATCGTGTTTGGTTAGAGTGCAAATCAAAAGTCAATTTAGATCAGCGAATTGCTCTGCAAAAGCAAGCGCCTGCGTAAGTGATGGTTTGAGCCGCGGTTATTGCCACAGGACGCTCACCACTCGTTTTCAAGGAAAAGGGCGTAAAGGTAAATCAACAAATCTTCCGTGGAAATATTTTAAACGATGCTTTGTTATCTTGGACAAGTAAATAATTCGGTAGAAACCATTGTACGTTTCAACAAGACTCGGCACCATCCCATAAAGCTCGTGAAACCCATCGTTTTTTTACAAGAAAAAATCCCCAGTTTTATTTCTTCACAAAATTGGCCACCATATTTCCCGGACTTACAAAAATAAAAGAATTAATATTCATACCAAGAAAGTGTTACTGTGTGTGGTTAATTGGCCAAATTAGGGACGATCTTGAGGGAAAAAAACCATTTACGGGCCAGAGAAGGCAGATGGTAATGCTGCTGCATGACAACGCTCGTCCACATACAACAAAATCAACCCAGGAACTTATCTTCTCCTTAGGGTGAGAAGTTTTACAGCATGCGGCGTATTATTCAGACCTCGTTTCCTCGAATTACTAGAGCGGTTCTAATATGACGAAAGTTGAATATGTGCCGATGACTATTTTTACTTCGAAACCACCAAGTCACGAAGGCATTCGTCGTCTAACTGCTAAATGGCAGAAGACCACATATAATGGGGAATATTTTGATAATTAATCTTTATAACAATAATATTTTAAAATAAAGTTGGATTTGGCCAAAAAAAGCAGAATTTCTACTTACCCACCTATAATATTTGGTTATAAAATTTATTGTGTATGTATAGGAGTTGGCACTCGAATTGTGACCAACTTCACGCGTCAGTCTGTTATGTTGTTTACAAGCCTATAGAAGCATATCGTTTCAAACGCAACAGTGTTATTGCTTTGTCAAGGATTTTTAAATACGAGGGAGTCGATGTTAGCAGCCTGTGGTGGCCATGTGATTTTTGTTGCGTCTGCCTAATTTTATTTCAGTCACGATGCCAAATCACCATGACAAATTACATGATTGAGCAGCACGTCTAAATGATAAAAATCATTTTTAAAAAAAAACCATCTTTAGCAACGAAGCGCATTTTTAGATGAACGGCTATGTTAACAAGCAAAATTGCCGTATATGAGACGACGCCAATCCACACGAGATTCATCAGGTGGCAATGTATCCACAAAAAGTTACTGTTTGGTGCGGGTTTTGGGACGATGGCGTCATTGGTCCGTACATGTTTGAAAATGACGTTGGTGCGGCCATCTCCATGAACGCCGAGCGCTAAAGAGATGACGTGAATTGGCCACCAAGATCGCGCAATTTGACCCCGCTTTTCTTGCCGCCTCGGTGGCAAAGTGGTCAGCATGCTCCAGTGACCGGAGGTCCCAGGTTCGATTCCCGGTGGTGACAAGGAAAAAACTTCAAGGCTGGTTTAGGATCAATGAATTAATCTCTCATTATCCGAAAAATGAAAATATGATTATGAAGCGAGAGAGACTTTTTCTTGTAGGGTTTCCTCAAGTCGTAGGTCTATGCCAATAAGCCGCAATCGACCCTTGCTCTTAAAGCCAACATAACCAATTTTTTTATTCCATTTTAACATCGACTCGCTCTTTTTGAAAAACCCTTTATTTATTGTTTCTAGCCATTGTTAATGAGCTGGTGAAAAAATTTTAAACGATGCTTTGTTGCCTTGGGCACGTAAACAATTCGGTAGAAATCATTAAACGTTTCAACAAGACTCGGCACCATCCCATAAAGCCCGTGAAAACCATCGTTTTTGACAAAAAAAGTTCCCAGTTTTATTTCTTCACAAAATTGGCCACCATATTCCCCTAACTTAAACCCAATGGATTTTTCTATATGGTCCATTCTGGTGGCCAAAATATTAACTAAAAAATATGAGACGGTTGACGCCTTAAACATTTCTCTTTGCTGAGAATGGGACAAAATACCATCAGTGAAGCCTTAGCAGTGAAGCCGTGGCTTTTTTTTGTTAAATTTGAAATATTTTTACGATATACTGAAGTTTTGAAATAAAAATTGACAAATTTACAGCATTTTTAATTTGTAACGAGTGCCTTCACCACCTTGGCAGATCACGAAAAGGTGTAGTCGTTACATCTTTGCATATATCATACAAATGTAAGAAGAAATTCCACAGGTGACTCGATATTATCGATTATGCCTAGTCACACCGGAGTGAAGTGTTTAATATTTATCAAAAGTGTATAGTTACACAATTTAACAAAAAATGTAGTTGTACACAGAAAAAATGTAGCAGGGTGGAAATTATATATTTTTTTTTAAATTTATATGCCACTTTTTAAACCTAAAAACAAAAGGTAGAGTTAAAAAAAAATTACGAGTAACTTTAACTAAATAATTTACGGTGCCATTTTTCCAATTTAAATTTAATTCGCAAAGAGTTTTAAAAATATCGAAAATAATGAAATAAATCTTTATGGTTGTTGATGGTCATTAACACATAATTCTAGAGATGTCAAGAAAACTATAAGTATTCTGACATTTTAGGTTTCTATGCCCCGATCCTCGGGGAATACCCCATCAATTTTAAAATAGTTGAGAATATCGGCAAGTTGAACTGTGTGGGTGTTTGAAAGCCAATAAATCATAAACGCAAGCGTAAAATGCTAGAATACTCATAATTTTCTAGACATCTCTAGAATTATGTGTTAATGGTCATCAAACATTCCATGTTTTTGATCATAAACTTTTTTTTTTCACTTTAAGTGTTTAGAAAAAAATTTCTTTAGAATATTTTCAGGCTTAATATTTATATAACCATAAAGATTTATTCCATTATTTTCGATGTCTTTTAAATTCTTTGCGAATTAAATTTAAATTGGAAAAATGGAACTCTAAATTATTTAGTTAAAGTTACTTATTATAGTATTATAACTCTCCGTATTTTTTTAATTTTAGGTTTAAAAAGTGTTTTGTTTTTAGGTTTAAAAAGTGGCATATAAATTTCCACCCTGCCAAATTTTTCCTGTGTACAACTACATTTTTTTGTTAATTTGTGTAGCTACACTTTTGATAAATGACTTTTCAGTTTTTCTCTTCGGTCATAGTCGCCTATGGCACTGCTATTGCGCCGTACCTTGAAATTCGTACTATCCATCAATTAAAACGAGACAAATAGGAGAGTTTCCCAACAGAAGCCGAAGTTACACTGAAAGACATCTAACTCTCAAATTTCAGACAGAAGTGAATGGCCTAGTTTCGATGTAGGAGCTTCGAAAGAAAATTCTTCTTAACCAGCCAAGACTTAGGCTAGTATCAGACACCAATCAGAAAAAAAGGATGCCCTCCTGATTATTATCGATTAAATCAGCAAAGCTTTCTATCACTTAGAGAATTGGTAGCCTAAACATAATATAGGGGATTTACAAAAATGCCTACAGTTTAGATGTTGCTTTACATTCTATTAGCTGAGTCAAATTATGTGATTTTACACCAAGGACCGACTAGATGAGCTTTATTCTAATGGTTTAGCCTATTTTCAAAAAATATGGATGTAAACGTACACAATAAGTATGTTCAGTCCACCGCCAGATTAAATTGTCTCATTTTTGATGGCTTGAACTGAAAAGTACAAATTAAATTAAATAAATTATCCTCCCGACAAGTTGATTTGGTGAGATGTTTGTAGCCAAGATTCGTCTTTAAATTTTAAAGTTAATATTCAGCTGCGCATTATCTTTGATGTTTTGCAAAGCTGCACAGGTGCGATCTATAGTTGTTAGCCACCTTGTTACCTGCCTTGAATCATTTTCAGTTTTCGGTGTGCCCTTTATCATATATAACAGGTGAGCATAAAGTATAGGAAAACTTTAAAAATAGGAGAAATGGATATCTGGTATGCCCAGATGCGCTTGCGGGATGGAGGTAAAATTTGAAATATTAAATGGAGTCCCCTATTTTTATTGCAGATTTATGGCGCTTTCTTTATATAAAAAACTGGCAAAAAACTTTGATACATCAAAATTTTTTGATGTAAATCACATTTTCGCGTTCTTTTAGCGGAAAAATAGCAAAAAAATTTGGTGTACATCAAAAAACGGAAATGTAGATTTTTTGTATGTAGACATACACATATTTATATACATACATACGTCAATCGTAAATATTGTCAAATATGTCAAACGCCACATTTGAAATTTTTTCAAAATGGTTTGTTATTGTTTTTGGCATCTCTTTCGGGTTTAGGCACACTACGATAAAAACACATCAAATATTTTTGGTGTTCTTTTTAACTATCTGAAATTTGATTTAGATCAAAAACGTAAAAGAATTTGCTATTAGATTATACGCTTCAAAGTTCTTAAGTTTTGTTCAAAAAATTTTTTGATTCGTAGATGGCGCTCAAATCACAATAAATTTGATGTTCGCAAGTTTCTGGAAAAAGACACGTCTTGGGTGACATGTAACATTATATTTTCGATACTTTAGCGAAATATATTTCTCCTTTCCTAAACCGAAATGGACAACTGTTTCGTTTATAAATTATTTTTTTCGAAATGCTATCATAACCTACTAGAACAAAATATCAACAAGGTGTCTTTGTCTAATTTCGTACAAGTATCGAAAACAAATTATTATTTGGTGATTGAAATGAAGTAGAAATATCACCACATTTCAATCTAGCAGGCTGGTGAAAATTGGAATAGGGTCACATTTTATTCTAAAAAGGCGAGACTTAAAACTTCGATAAACTATCGATAATGTGATGTTACAACATGTCACCCCTGATCGAAAAAACTAAATTCCTGGGTTAGGCTAACAGTAGGATTTAATTTTGTAATTTAAAGTTCAAAAAAATATTTGTATTTCCTTTAAACAGTTTGGCATATAATCCATCTTGTTTTTTGCAATATACTTTGCAGTGTCCTTTTCGCCTGGTTAAAGTTGCGTTTTGTATCTGGCGTTTCTCCGTTATTTTTTTTTTTCTATTTCAGCGGATGTTATGGTGTATCTTGTATGTCTGCTCTTTGGTTTAGGCGAGGCTGAAATAGCTGCGTTGACCAGTAAATCATTAAAGTTTTCCATAGCAATGTTAAAATCGTTAGCGGTCTGCAGTGTAGGCGTCAGATCGATATGCGAACTGATGTACGTCTTGAATTTAAACCGTTAGTGAAGGTGTTCGTTATTGCAGTAAGACCGGAGAGTGGTCAGAAGATAATTTAAAAAGTGGTTTAGCCTCGATTATTTCTCGAATTCATTTCCTTGTAACTGCAAAATCAAGGACATTAGGAATTTTTTGACGATCAGTGGGCTAATGAGTTTCATGGCCACACGATGCGACATAGTAGTGGTTTTGTTGAACAACATTCATTAGTTGACGTCCGTTTGGAGTAGAAAGTCTTGTGCGGTTCAAGACAAGCTTCCTTTATCAAGGTCAACACATACAGAGGTTGTTTGAATTTCCTCAGTGTTATATTCATTCCCGATCCGAACCCTACAGTTTTTACTATACTGCGCCATTTGTTCGGTGGTTAGTTGAGAATAAAATTCACCCGTTTGATAAATTTAAAAAAAATGTGTGTGAGGAAAATATGACTGAGACTTTTAATAATTACTTGGATGTAATCTTAGGGCAACGTTACATATCATTCATTAACTATTTTTCTAAATATTGCTCATTTATATAGAGCATAGCTCAAACAGCTATTTATTAGGGTACTAAATGTAACACAATGTACTTGACATCCTTATAAATGCAAATTCATAGAAATCATTTTTATTATTACATTTATTTTCAAGTAGAAATTCCAGAATTAGAAAACAAGCTTTTTTACTCCAATGACAATAACAATCAATTTTCTCATTTATTTCTTGTTATCTGTTCTCACGCCCAAGACATCGTATAAAGACGTAAAAATATTGAATATTTAAACTTTTCAAATAACTTTATATCCAATTTTTCTAAAGTCATAAGCGTTTTTCGTTTTATTCGCGTCTTCCTTTTACCATCATTGTCGTCTTCGACGATGTCGCTTTTCCCGCACAGTATACTCATATAAATAATAGTCGTATACATAGTCGAAATGGGAAAAATTCATAAGAGAAACATTTTTCACTTAAATTTAACATTTTCATTTACCGTGTACAAGAAAATGACAAAACAAATATATAACAGAAAAGTGAAAATATTACAGAAGAAAATGAAAATTGTTTTCCATTTCGTCTTCTTTATATGTCGGTTTAGATTTTGATGAATACATCACTCAGCTGATGTGCTTGATGTGTTTATTGTATGCTGTTACGTAGGAGTATAATGTGTGGTGAACAATATTCAATTTTCATGCCCATTTAATTAAATAAAATATAAAAAAGTGACAAACTCTTTTAGACACTGAAATGTTATAAAGTTGTCACTTACCAAAAAATTCAACAAAATCTACATACAATACATAAAAAGGAGCAAACGTCTTCAACGTGTACCGTACGTATATAAAGAAATAGACCTTTCTATCAAGATTGTTGTTAATACTGGTGGGGGAAAAATTGTTTGGGGTGAAAATTTGAATAAGATGAAATCAAATTTTATATAATTTTCCATTTTTCCTTTAAGGTACATTTTCAGAACATAATTCTCAATTTTCTTTGTTGTTTGTATTAGGTACGTACATAAATTTTCTAAAATTAGATGTTGCGAATACTTTTAAAAAGAAAAATCAAAAAAAAAATATGAACATAAATATAGATTCTACCCTAGAAACATATATTACTAAAGGTACAATGGTTCTAACATTTTCACGTATATATCACTGGTACAATTGAAAATGTAATCTGCCATCTAAAAATAACTCGAATTAAATAAAATATCCCAAGCTTATATCCAGCTGAGTTATATGAAGTTTTTCATTATGTTGGAGCGCTATATGCTTTTGAATAATTACCTATATGTGGCACGCTGTGCGCTTTCAAGGAATATGATTTTTGCTAGTATATCATCCATGTCGTACGTTGCCTTTATGTTCATTAAAATTTTTATGTTTAATTTCACAGATTTTATAATTTTCCGCACCTGAGCACTTTAAAATGTTTGAATCGCGTATGCAACTGAATATAATATTTCAGATTTTGACTGTTTCCGGATTTATGATTATCAGCTAAAGTAAAATTATTTTAAGACTGATGTATTTATTTCAAGATAAAGGCACGCATCTATACAGCCTCAATATTATTATAAATCTGCGTTTATATACGATAATGGTACTATATATGAATTATATTCGAAGAAGCCAAAATTAGAAAAGTGACAAGGGCAAATCAAGCGAATTATTGCAATTTGGTTAAATCAAAATGATCCCATCGCAATTTCAAATTCCATGTCTGTAAAGATGTGTTCAAACGAATTACATTTCAAATAAATTTTTATTTCCAACTTTGATTTTGTTTCTTATTTGATTTTCTCTTTAATGAGATTTTGTGAGATAATTGGTTTGATAGGCAAACAATTTAGCGCGAGAGAGACATTTATTCAGAGAAAGTTACTCATTTAAGGTTTGGATGAATGCTATTTTTCTTTTGTGAGATTAGGGACATCTAGATTTAAGTAGTAGCATTAGATATATTTTTATAAAAGTTTTGTTGTATAGCAGATTATAGTAGTCGAGAACAGTACCGTCGAGAATTTACTTCTGTATAATTCCAGGCGAGTCTAAAATTTTCAATCGCCGACCAAACAGCCAAAGTGGTTAAAGCTTTGGCGTTTTGATCGTCATTTTCAGATTACGGCCCTTGATGAAAATGAACGCAACTATCATACCCTGTTGGGGTGCAGAACTCAAGGGCCGACCTATCATTCATACCAGCACTATAAGGCTGGCAAAATCTCAATTTACATTGTAAATATTTGGAAAATTATTTTAAGATTATTTTCAGAAATATTTCGGAAGCGGAGTAAATTGCGAGTATTTTTGTAAACCGTCAAATTTTATAACGTTATTCACAATCCAGTGATACAAACCGGTTTTGACAGGGTAAATTCGTAAATATTGGCGGCAGCGGTCAGAATGTGAATTTTTCAAGATGGGTGTAAGGTTACTAAGGTTAAACTTCAGTTAAAGCAGCGTAATTTATCGATGATTTATCGAGAAGCGGATAACTATAAGTCCGAAGAAGTAATAAAGGAAAAACTAGATGATAATCGTGAGTTGATTGACGCAGTTAATGGGCCACGTACTTTCGATATGACACAATTATTGGATGTTGCAAAGTAAACATAATTATGCAAGAATTGAATAAAAAATTTGATGAACAAAAACAAATTTTGATCAACAAAATCAACAGAGGGATCAACAAAAAAAAATTGGATGAAAAACTTGATCAACAGAATAAAGATTTGACGCCAAAAATCAATGAAAACCAAACCGGCAACGAAAGAGAGACGTACTCGTCGAAGTACAAACCGAACTTCATTATAGGTGCAGTCAAATGTTCAGGAGGTTGAGTAGAAGTTGCAGTTTTAGGTTCAACGTCTTGAAAAATATCTTCTTTGCTTGAAAGAAAACAGAACAACATCGCAGGTATAGTCGAGGCAGTACACTTGAATAAGCTCATTCCTTATGCTGGAAACACATGTGCAGAATTCTGCATGCATCAAAATTTGAATACACTAGTGTATACGGGTTAAAATACATGTACGACGCATATCATGCAGAATTCTGCATGTCGTCTCTATTTCTAATTTGACTGCGCATCCGTCGGTGTTGACAACATGAAAAAAAATAAAACTAAAAATCGTCGGCACGAAGGATGGAGGAGAAAATTACAGAATTTATAAAAAAAAAAACAATTTTTATACGATACAAGACATTTCAATTGCAAAAATATTTATCTGTGTGACAAAAAGTTGATGGTTTGCTTTAACTCTAAATAAAAAATGCCGCACACAAGTGTCAAATAATTATGCTCATGTGTTTTACGTGCAGATCTGCATGCGGTGCTGCATGCAGAAAATCTGCACATCTGTTTTCAGCATAACTTCATTTAGGATTTATAAAATTAAATTTGAAATGTAGAATTAATAGTAGCTCTGAAGGAAAAAGCAGGCGAAACATTGCAAAAAATTTCTGAAAATGATCGCAACATACTTACTCACTGTAACTTATTCTCACTGAATGAAGGCGATGGACCGGATATACGAAAATAAACAGAAGCGAGAACTATACTGCATCGAGGTGAAAAAAAAAACGGTACCAGAAGGTCGGAAAAACCCTTCAAGAAACAACGCAACAGAGAACGAGCAACTAGTGCATTTAGCGTACTCAAAAACGTCTGTCGGTTATATGGAGAGATCTAAAATGAATGCACTCATCCGCGGTAGTTTTGTCACCGAAAGCAGCTTTCACTGAAACCGTTGCATGTATTTTTAATAATACCATCACTTAAAGTACTGCGGGTTCAAATAAACAGCGAGAGGTATATCGAGCGGGCGTCACCTCCATCTCTATTTCTAGATTAGCGCAAATTCGTGACGGCTTAACAATAAGAGTTGAAATTGATGGGAAAAGTTGTGTGATTACTTTAGACACAGCGCATCAACACACACAATTGTTCGGAGTGAACGGGTTGAAATTGCAAACAGCAACTGATAACAGTACATTCAAACTAGTGATCGCCGGTACTGTCGAAGAGAAAATGGCTTCGTGCTAAACGGGAGGTCCTGAGCTATGGAAATATCGAGATGTAACTTCCTATATTCAAATATAACAACCATCAGGCGGGTAATAGTTGGACTCCAAGAAAAGCTGTCACCAAATACAGAAAAGCTAGTAAAAGGAAGATTGGAAGGAGGTTCTGGGTCATCCAAGTTGTGGGTTGTCGGACCGGAACGAGGAGACGTAACGATTGGAAAAGCCATAGTAATACCAAATAACAACGATAGATTTCCAGTAAGAGCTCTCAATATCTCGAATAAGTAAAAAACAACCAAGAGAGGGACAATCGTCGGAAAATGTGCAGAGTAAACCCTATATAAAAATTTCATATACAGCGTTGCTAGAGAACATCGTTGCTATAATAGTAAGCTTAATAAAGAGGTAAGTGCTTTAGTGAAATGCGAACAAAAAAAAAACCCGGTGAGAAAAGTCAATACAGCAGAACAAAAGGAAATAATAGCAGAAGTTATTCAGACAGAAAATCTTAGTATGGAACAGAATAATGAACAACGATGACTAGAATGATACAGGTCTATTTTCTGTAGTGCACCAGAAAATAATGGAAGGACTACTATGGTAAAATACAGAAATGACACAGAAACAGAGACTTCGAATCACCATGAAACTAGAAGATTGTCTTCGCAAAACAAGAAGAAATGGATCGAATGATGGACATGTGAACGGCAGGAGTTACTGAGTCAGCGAGCAGACTGTGGAGCTCATCGGTAGTCTTGGTCGAAAAAAAGGATAACCATGAGATTATGTGTAGTTTATCGAAAACTAAATCGTGTGACATAAAAAGAAGCCATGAATTTATAATGCGATTTGGATTAGGTAATGCCCAGCAACTTTTGAACGATTAATGGAGCGCGTACTAAAAGGATTACATTGGGTCACGTGTCTTGTACATATAGGAAAAACTTTCGAACAGCATGTGGAGGGACCTAACTGAAGTCTTCGACAGAATATAATTCACTCTTCAGAATAAAAGAAAAATATTTCGGTCACCAAGTAAACGTCAATGGAATTCATACAGCCGATGCAAAAATATCAACGGTAAAGGTATGGCCAAGACTCAAAAATTTACATGAATTACAAAGCTTTCTTGGATTGTTTACCTATTATAGACGGTTTGTGTCAGGATTCGCCAATGATGCAAAAAGTTTACAGGAATTAAAAAATAATAACCAGTATACGGATTTTGTCTCAAATGTGTGAAACGAAATGAGTGTAACTGGAAAGATATAGTAGTAGCATTTGTGTTTGTGTTAGTTTCATGCGTATGATTGTTTTACTGCATATGCAAGCCACGTGTCCTTCTTTTTTTGTTTATTCATATTAACCCTTTGAGTGTCAACGTGATTTCGACTAGTGTATTGAAGAGCACGATCGCGCTTTTTGGCACTCAAAGTTTGTTTATGTATTTTCAATTTTTTTATAATTAACATTTTATTTTTAAAATTTATGAAATTTAAAATAAATTTGAAATGATAAATCTGAGCATTGTACCTTTCCTTATAACATCTCCGTTCGGAAATTATCTCACTCATTTCCATCCTATCGGTTTATCAAGGGAATACTTCGGAACGCAGGGTGGGTTAACGCCCTTCCCTTGAGAACTAGTTGGCATGACCGCTTCGAAGTCTCTGTTTGGGTAAATTTACAGTAACGGACAATGCAACACTATCGTCGACCGTTACAACCAATTACACGAATTCGTAAATTTTTTTATTCGTATTCGTATTCAGGAATAGGACCGCAGGTGGTCTTGATGTGCCGATGATGGGGGAATTTGATGGGGGGTTCTTTTCCGTGAAACAGATTAGACAGATTAGTGGTGGTCTTCATGTTTAACAAATTCACATAAAAATTGGTTATTTTAAAAATTTATTTATTCAAAATTTCTTATAATAAAATCTTACATTTTAAACTTTTGTATTTTAATTATTTAGAATTACTGAAATGTTGTTAATTTATTTATTTTATTAATATTATTAAAATATAAATCACTTTTCACTATATTTTGATGATAAACGTCAAAATAAAATCAATCGAATACTAAATACGTCAACTAAGTAGCAGTCTGTTATGAAAATTTTCTGCGTCGGTTCCGTTTATTTTGCCATTTCACCAAAATATAGTGAAAAGTGATTTAAATTTTAATATAATTAATAAAATAAATAAATTAACAACATTTTTGTAATTCTAAATAATTAAAAAACAAAAATTTAAAATGTAAGATTTTATTAATTATTTAATAAATAAAAATACATTTTGTTTATTATTAGACGGAACAATTTCATAATAGACTCCCTGCTTTTGATAAGAAAGTTGGGTGACTGTGTTGGTGGGTGGTATCTGCTAACTAATGGATCATGGGTGTCGCAAAAAGAAAGCGACAGTTGCCATGGTTGGGTCGTTCACTCCAATATGCGCGTCCCTGAATCATTGATCAAGGGAGTTGCATGATCTACGCAAGGAGACGAAAGTGGAAATGGTGGTAATGCTGGATTATGAGAGCTGCATGATCGATGCAGACGCTATTGAAAATAAGTGTGAACAATAGAATGCGTACCGCTGAGGAATGGGTCATGGAAGCGTCATGGCCCATGTAATAAAACACAAACCAAATTAATTTTATTTACAAAAACATGGAATAATATAAAATTTAAAAAAAATAATATTTGTTGCAACCGTGTGTTGTTTTTTGTTGTTGCTGCTGCACTTTTGTTGTTTCTGCTACGACGTCGTTTTTGTTGCTGCGCGCTGCTGTTGTTATTGCCACTATTGTTGTCGTAGCCTCTAGCTATTGTATATACCATTGCTGTTGCCGGTGTCCGACTTCCTCGTGAAGCGTTATCGCCATTGTTGGCAAAACTTAGCCCATCTTGTTGTTTTTGCGTGGATATTGCAGCAATAAAGCGCTTGTCCAAAAATTAATTTTATCACCAACGTTTGCGCGGCAGCGGCTTTACTTTTCCGCTCGCACATAAAAAAAAAGTATTTTCACCGCGCACCACATTAAAAAAATAACACGTGCCACACAATAATTTTTAGACTATTTATTTTCGGTAAAAATCTTCGTCGGGATCACCAATATATATATATTCGGAGAAGCCAATATTAGAAAAGTGTCAAGGAAAAATGAAGCAATTATTGCAAATTGGATTAAGATGATCCCATCAACATTTCAAATTCCATGACTATAAAGGTTTGTTCAAACAAATGGAACTTTAAAGAAATTTTTATTTATATTATTTTATCTTTGTGTTTTCCCACTAAAAAATGATACTGTCAATGACAGCGAACTGTTTATAACGATATAAGGCATAGCAAAAATGTATTTTACTTGTCACTTAAGAGACAGTTGCACTGACGATATTTTCACTAGGATTCGGCAAATTCCTGCTATATTGATACAATTAAAAATCAACTTCCAATTATCAGTAACAGAGCGCTCTCACAATAGACAATTTTTTGCTTTTACTTTTTGCCTTAAACTTTTACTTTTTGAGTAGCTCACACAATTATTTTTTTCATGCTGATAATTTTAAAATATATAAAACCGATAAATTAATATAATTAGTATTTGCTTTTTAAACATGTTTTGTCTGGAAAGTGACTACAAAAACGCCTTATGAAATGTAGCTAACTTCATTGTTCTCTTTTAAGGCAAGTTATTTTCAAACATCAAACTTGAAACGTAAAAGGTAAATACTTTCTATTCTGAAAGCTGTGTAACTATGTTCATATCGAGAAGTTGCTGAAGTTAGCCCGAACCCGATTGCCTTAGATAAATGTAGTATAGTAAAATGTAGCATCATCCTGAAAGAAAATTGAGGAATGAAAAATTAAAGCGATTTCCAGAAAAATATTAATGTGTCAAAAAAACAAGCTTTCAATTGTGCTTTCGAAAACTTATTTTTCTTACACATTAATATTTTTCTGGAAATTGCTTTAAATTTTCATTCCTCAATTTTCTTTCAGGATGATGCTACATTTTACTATACTACTAATTCCCTTAACTTTCCTTAAAATTAAAATACGCCATTTTTGTTGTGCGTGTAACTTCGTATAAACGAATAAAATTATAATTTATGAAAATAAATATACAAATGCCTTAAATGAACTTTAAATTAAAGAAACCCCTTATTAGCCCCCGCTAAGTGTGCTGTCGGGTTAATGAGGATTCAAACTAACTGAAAATCATCAATCCTTGCAAAACAGTAGGGGCTAAACATGTTCAGTATGCTCAATTCGCAATATAATGAATTTACGTTGTAAGCGGTTTTCCATAAAATTTTCCAAAGAATTCAAATTGACCGACAAGCATGTTCCCTTAATACCTGATAGGGGCCAATGGATTTTAGAAGGCTCAATTCTCAATTCGATAAATTTTCGTTGTCAGCAGTTTTCCATTAAATTTTCCCATGAGCTAAAAAAATCCCCACCAAATACTAAGTATAATTTCGGATTAATAAGGATCAAAAATCACCGAAAATCATCATATAACTTGAAAAATTATAGGGGCTAAGAGTGTTTAGTATGCTCATTTCTCAACACGATAAATGTACCTTGTAAGCAGTTTTCCATAAAATTCTCCCGTCTTCTAGGAAAACCCCCAACAAATTCTAAGTGTTTATTCAGAGCAATTAGGATCCCAACCAACCGGAAATCTTCATTCTTTGACAAATTATAGGGGACAACGGGGTTTAGTATGCTCAATTCTCAATTCGATAAATTTTCGGTGTGAGTAGTTTTCCATGTCCTAGGAAAGCCCCCACCAAATACTAAGAATACTTTCCGGCTATTAGTGACCCCAATTAACGGAAAATTACTATCGCTTGAAAAGTTATAGGGGCTAAGGGTGCTTAGTATGCTCAATTCGCAATACCATTTATAGTACCTTGTAAGCGGATTTTCATTCTCTCCACTTCTAGCAAAATCCCCACCAAATATTAAGTGCGTTTATTCAGGATAATAAGGATCCAATCCAACCGAAAATCACCATCCCTTGATAAGTTATATGAGCTAAGGGTATTTAGAAAGTTCAATTCGCAATACGATAAAATTACATTGTAAGCGATTTTTAAAAATAAAAATTCCATTTCCTAGGAAAACTCTTACCAAATAATAACTTACTTTTATAGTATTTAGGATCTAACTAACTGAAAATCACCATTCCTTGAAAAATTACAATAAATTTACGTTCTACGCGTTTTTCTATACAATTTACCCAGGTCCTACGTAAAACCTCTCCAAATACTAAGTCTACATTCGGAATAATAAAGGGCCAATCTAACTGAAAACCACCATCATTTAAAAAGCCATAGGCGATAAAGGTTTTGTTTAGTATTCTTCATTTTGAGTACAATAATAAAAAAAACACCTATAGTAATAAAACGGTAAAAATAACATATAAAATTTAAACTTAACTTGGGGGGGACCCAATGGCTAAAACAAATGCACAGGACTCACCACGTAAAATTGATTTAGTACTATGATCTTCACAACTTTGCTATGGAATTCAGAAAAAACACAATTTAAAATTTTTAAAACTATAAATTTACATTTGTATTTGGTATATTTACTGTACAGCAGCGACACCACAGAAATTTTAGAATAAACGTCGAATTTAGACCTGTAAAAAATCGATTAATGGCATCTAAAACAAACTGGAATTTCAATTAACAATTAAATTGAAGAGACACAACGATTAAAACAAATTTCCCAACACGTAAAATTGATTAGGCACTATACACTTCACCCGAAATTACACCTTGTATATGGTGGAGGTTTTCTTCGGACAAATTTTCAGAAGATTTTCTAAGACATGAAGAAATTTTATGGAAACCGCTTCCAACGTATCTCCTTTCAAATTGTGCAAACATAACTAATTTATTTAAGAATTTTTTTAAGAATCTATAACTAATTTAGTTAGTAATTTCAAATTACATTCTTTTGGTTTTTAATATAATATAATTTTCGAAATATTTGCAAAAGTCGGCAAAAGCGCCTACAATTTATGGTGCAAGCTTAAGTGGGTACAGAGGTCGAAATTTTGTTGAAAAACAATTTTTTCCCAAAAACCGTCGTTTTAAACCGGTATTTTTGCATATTTAATTTAGAAACTTTTAGTTCCTAGGCGTTTTCTCGTAAACGATACTCTTTTTAAAATATTTGTAAAATTGTAAAAAGCCAAAAAAGCTCCTATGGAAGCTGACACTTTCGATGAACCGATTTCTACCAAAAATGACTGGCACCTCCCAATTTATGGAAAAGTTTAGGTTTGAAGTTCCTACCCCGATAGTTGTATTGGGAGAAATGATTTTTCTTTAAAACAAATTTTTATGTAACTTGAAACTTACTGGTGTTTTTAAGACAAACTGGATTTTTAATTCAACTGTGTATCCAAAACACAGCCGGGTCCGCGTTTCTATTTGCTGGGAAATTTCAAAAAGGAAACTTTTTCTTATTTTACAAATTGAAAAGGTAGCAAGCTGAATTGTTGTTTATAACGCCAACTCAAATTAATGTCATTTTAAATATTTCAGTACATTAGCAACCAGTTAGTGGAATTGCAAATGTATTGGAAGTTTTTGGGACTTACAACAATCTATAGAATATAAAATGTGTGGATGATATAACGGGTGATTTTTTAAGAGCTTGAGAACTTTTTTTTAAAAAAAAATGCATAAAATTTGCAAAATCTCATCGGTTCTTTATTTGAAACGTTAGATTGGTCCATGACATTTACTTTTTGAAGATAATTTCATTTAAATGTTGACCGCGGCTGCGTCTTAGGTGGTCCATTCGGAAAGTCCAATTTTGGGCAACTTTTTCGAGCATTTCGGCCGGAATAGCCCGAATTTCTTCGGAAATGTTGTCTTCCAAAACTGGAATAGTTGCTGGCTTATTTCTGTAGACTTTAGACTTGACGTAGCCCCACAAAAAATAGTCTAAAGGCGTCAAATCGCATGATCTTGGTGGCCAACTTACCGGGCCATTTCTTGAGATGAATTGTTCTCCGAAGTTTTCCCTCAAAATGGCCATAGAATCGCGAGCTGTGTGGCATGTAGCGCCATCTTGTTGAAACCACATGTCAACTAAGTTCAGTTCTTCCATTTTTGGCAATAAAAAGTTTGTTAGCATCGAACGATAGCGATCGCCATTCACCGTAACGTTGCGTCCAACAGCATCTTTGAAAAAATACGGTCCAATGATTCCACCAGCGTACAAACCACACCAAACAGTGCATTTTTCGGGATGCATGGGCAGTTCTTGAACGGCTTCTGGTTGCTCTTCACTCCAAATGCGGCAATTTTGCTTATTTACGTAGCCATTCAACCAGAAATGAGCCTCATCGCTGAACAAAATTTGTCGATAAAAAAGCGGATTTTCTGCCAACTTTTCTAGGGCCCATTCACTGAAAATTCGACGTTGTGGCAGATCGTTCGGCTTCAGTTCTTGCAGGAGCTGTATTTTATACGGTTTTACACCAAGATCTTTGCGTAAAATCTTCCATGTCGTCGAATAACACAAACCCAATTGCTGCGAACGGCGACGAATCGACATTTCACGGTCTTCAGCAACACTCTCAGAAACAGACGCAATATTCTCTTCTGTACGCACTGTACGCATTCGTGTGGTTGGTTTAATGTCCAATAAAGTAAACTGAGTGCGAAACTTGGTCACAATCGCATTAATTGTTTGCTCACTTGGTCGATTATGTAGACCATAAATCGGACGTAAATCGCGAAACACTTTTCGAACCGAACACTGATTTTTGTAATATAATTCAATTATTTGCAAGCGTTGCTCGTTAGTAAGTCTATTCATTATGAAATGTCAAAGCATACTGAGCATCTTTCTCTTTGACACCTTGTCTGAAATCCCGCGTGATCTGTCAAATACTAATGCATGAAAATCCTAACCACAAAAAAATCACCCGTTACAATTCTTTCGTTGAGAATTTACGTATGAAACAGTTACATCTCTTATTGATAGAAACCCTTGTTGAGGATTCCAAACGTCAGATTGGCATGCACAAAAGTCTATAGTTGATAAATGCATTCGCCTTTAAACTTATTAGTATAACGACAATACGGGTAATAGATAAAGGCCGAATATGTAACTTGCAGAATAAAAAACAGAGATAATTTCATTCAGTTTGGGAGGTACAGTACACGAAAGACTAAGGGTCGTATCGACAGACGTGACTACGACTTTTAGCCGTAGTCGCGATTTTTTCGAAAATGATATCCAGAAACTGTATTTTTAAACGCGGCTAAAATCGCGAATTAATTCGCGAATTTGTTGCTATTTTTAAACGCAACTAAAAGTCCAGCTTTTCGAAAACAAGAAACCAACATAATAAAATGAAAAATTCAATTATCTGTCAAAATAAAACCAAAATTTTTAAAATTAATTATTATAAACTGCGCTCTGTTTTATGTTTTCTAAAAAATCTGAGTCATGAGACGACGATGATGATGAAAACAGAAGTTTCATATTCCAAAATAGAATACAATAACCATTTTCCAGCCCGCGATCACAATTGTGTACCTAAAAATCGTGTGCGAAAGAGAAACATAAAAATAACGGGATATACGAGTAGATTGATAAGCACAAAGTTCGCACTAAAATAAAAATGCTATAAATTTCTTTATTTTTAAGTATAATAACACTAGTATTGTGATGTAAATGAAATAATAATGCTACTGAAGTTAGCCGAAAATTTCAGCCGAAAAAAAACCTGCTTTATCGACATATTTTGTATCAGGTGGTAGTAAAAATTTTGTTATTGTGAGCCGAAAATAAGTTACACCAGTAAATTTTCGCCGAAAAAAATTTATTTTATTGTTTAATAATTCCAATGTTTAAAGGTAATATAAACTGGATGAAGTTAGACTAATTAGTAAATAGCTGGATCCCATATTTATAGTTTGTCGTGTTAGGGGGCTATGAATTTGAGTTGTGGCACTAACAGTGAACACCTGTGCCAAAAATCAGGCCATATTTTATGTAGCATCATAGTGAAATAAATTAAAATCTGAACGCATGTTCAGCGGTAATTTGGACTGGATGAAGTTAGTTAGACTAATTCGTAAATAGCTGGATCCCGTATTTATAATTTGTCGTGTTAGGGGGCTATGAATTTGAGTTGCGGCACTAACAGTGAACACCTGTTTCAAAAATCAGGCCATATTTTATGTAGCATCATAGTGAAATAAATTAAAATCTGAACGAATGTTCAGTGGTAATTTGGACTGGATGAAGTTAGTTAGACTAATTCGTAAATAGCTGGATCCCGTATTTATAATTTGTCGTGTTAGGGGGCTATGAATTTGAGTTGCGGCACTAACAGTGAACACCTGTGTCAAAAATCAGGCCATATTTTATTAGCATCATAGTGAAATAAATTAAAATCTGAACGCATGTTCAGTGGTAATTTGGACTGGATGAAGTTAGACTAATTCGTAAATAGCTGGATCCCGTATTTATAATTTGTCGTATTAGGAGGCTATGAATTTGAGTTGTGGCACTAACAGTGAACACCTGTGCCAAAAATCAGGCCATATTTTATGTAGCATCATAGTGAAATAAATTAAAATCTGAACGCATGTTCAGTGGTAATTTGGACTGGATGAAGTTAGACTAATTCGTAAATAGCTGGATCCCGTATTTATAATTTGTCGTATTAGGAGGCTATTTATTTGAGTTGTGGCACTAACGGTGAACACCTGTGCCAAAAATCAGACCATATTTTATGTAGCATCATAGTGAAATAAATTAAAATCTGAACGCATGTTCAGCGGTAATTTGGACTGGATGAAGTTAGTTAGACTAATTCGTAAATAGCTGGATCCCGTATTTATAATTTGTCGTGTTAGGGGGCTATGAATTTGAGTTGCGGCACTAACAGTGAACACCTGTGTCAAAAATCAGGCCATATTTTATTAGCATCATAGTGAAATAAATTAAAATCTGAACGCATGTTCAGTGGTAATTTGGACTGGATGAAGTTAGACTAATTCGTAAATAGCTGGATCCCGTATTTATAATTTGTCGTATTAGGAGGCTATGAATTTGAGTTGTGGCACTAACAGTGAACACCTGTGCCAAAAATCAGGCCATATTTTATGTAGCATCATAGTGAAATAAATTAAAATCTGAACGAATGTTCAGTGGTAATTTGGACTGGATGAAGTTAGACTAATTCGTAAATAGCTGGATCCCGTATTTATAATTTGTCGTATTAGGAGGCTATTTATTTGAGTTGTGGCACTAACGGTGAACACCTGTGCCAAAAATCAGACCATATTTTATGTAGCATCATAGTGAAATAAATTAAAATCTGAACGCATGTTCAGCGGTAATTTGGACTGGATGAAGTTAGTTAGACTAATTCGTAAATAGCTGGATCCCGTATTTATAATTTGTCGTGTTAGGGGGCTATGAATTTGAGTTGCGGCACTAACAGTGAACACCTGTGTCAAAAATCAGGCCATATTTTATTAGCATCATAGTGAAATAAATTAAAATCTGAACGCATGTTCAGTGGTAATTTGGACTGGATGAAGTTAGACTAATTCGTAAATAGCTGGATCCCATATTTATAATTTGTCGTGTTAGGGGGCTATGAATTTGAGTTGTGGCACTAACAGTGAACACCTGTGCCAAAAATCAGGCCATATTTTATGTAGCATCATAGTGAAATAAATTAAAATCTGAACGCATGTTCAGTGGTAATTTGGACTGGATGAAGTTAGACTAATTCGTAAATAGCTGGATCCCATATTTATAACTTGTCGTGTTAGGGGGCTATGAATTTGAGTTGTGGCACTAACAGTGAACACCTGTGCCAAAAATCAGGCCATATTTTATGTAGCATCATAGTGAAATAAATTAAAATCTGAACGCATGTTCAGTGGTAATTTGGACTGGATGAAGTTAGACTAATTCGTAAATAGCTGGATCCCGTATTAATAATTTGTCGTGTTAGAGGGCTATGAATTTGAGTTGTGGCACTAACAGTGAACACCTGTGCCAAAAATCAGGCCATATTTTATGTAGCATCATAGTGAAATAAATTAAAATCTGAACGCATGTTCAGTGGTAATTTGGACTGGATGAAGTTAGACTAATTCGTAAATAGCTGGATCCCATATTTATAATTTGTCGTGTTAGGGGGCTATGAATTTGAGTTGTGGCACTAACAGTGAACACCTGTGCCAAAAATCAGGCCATATTTTATGTAGCAACATAGTGAAATAAATTAAAATCTGAACGCATGTTCAGTGGTAATTTGGACTGGATGAAGTTAGACTAATTCGTAAATAGCTGGATCCCGTATTTATAATTTGTCGTGTTAACGAACTATGAATTTGAGTTGCGACACTAATAGTGAATACCTTTGCCAAAAATCAGGCCATATTTTATGTAGCATCATAGTGAAATAAATTAAAATCTGAACGCATGTTCAGTGGTAATTTGGACTGGATGAAGTTAGACTAATTCGTAAATAGCTGGATCCCGTATTTATAATTTGTCGTATTAGGGGGCTATGAATTTGAGTTGTGGCACTAACAGTGAACACCTGTGCCAAAAATCAGGCCATATTTTATGTAGCATCATAGTGAAATAAATTAAAATCTGAACGCATGTTCAGTGGTAATTTGGACTGGATGAAGTTAGACTAATTCGTAAATAGCTGGATCCCATATTTATAGTTTGTCGTGTTAGGGGGCTATGAATTTGAGTTGTGGCACTAACAGTGAACACCTGTGCCAAAAATCAGGCCATATTTTATGTAGCATCATAGTGAAATAAATTAAAATCTGAACGCATGTTCAGTGGTAATTTGGACTGGATGAAGTTAGACTAATTCGTAAATAGCTGGATCCCGTATTAATAATTTGTCGTGTTAGAGGGCTATGAATTTGAGTTGTGGCACTAACAGTAAACACCTGTGCGAAAAATCAGGCCATATTTTATGTAGCATCATAGTGAAATAAATTAAAATCTGAACGCATGTTCAGTGGTAATTTGGACTGGATGAAGTTAGACTAATTCGTAAATAGCTGGATCCCGTATTTATAATTTGTCGTATTAGGAGGCTATGAATTTGAGTTGCGACACTAATAGTGAACACCTGTGCCAAAAATCAGGCCATATTTTATGTAGCATCATAGTGAAATAAATTAAAATCTGAACGCATGTTCAGTGGTAATTTGGACTGGATGAAGTTAGACCAGTTCGTATATAGCTGGATGCCATGCTTATGCCCCCAAACCTCTGGATCATACAAGCATAATCACATTTAAGCATATTTCAGATTTTTACTATAAATTTACAATTTACATTATTTTACTAATCTCAAGAACGAATTTTACTCAACATGAATAAATTTGGAATATTTATCAAAAAACTTACTATAAATTGTTACAAATTCTTTTCGCTAAAATACTTTTCGTTTTTTTTTTGCAACACACCATTTTCTTTTGACGTCGGAATAAAAATTTTGCATTTTATTCATATAATTCATATAAAATTATAATTTCATTGAAATTAAACAGGATAAATGTTTGGAATTATGTTTTAATCGTTAAAGTTAGTAGTTGTGTCTCGAAACTGAAAATTACAAATAAATTTTAGTTTGTTTTTGTTTGCTACAACTTTAGTTTTCAAATTTTTAGGAAGAAATAGGTCTATTAATTACAACTATTACTATTACACAGTTGATAAGTGTATTAGATAATAGCGTTAATAAACGTTTGTTGGTTTGGAATACAAAAAAACGATAAATCTAGAAGAGAATTTATATATGTTTTATATAATTAACAAGTAAATTCTTCTCTTGTTAAAGGCGTGAGTGTGTACGATTTGTATTTTATTCCGTTATTCTTGAAGGTAAAAAGAGAAAATACGGCTAATACACAATTTATAGTTTTCGTTTGCTTAGTTTTTAATTTTTTCGATAATTTTTTCTAGATTTTTTTGTTTTTATTAACAATTTTTAGAAGTATTTATGAATTATTGTTTCAGTTACTTTATATATGTACATACATAAATTATTAAGTACACAACTATTTAATTAATAGAATTTTCCAATATTTATATAGTTTGTCAAGTTTTGATTTTTTTACTTTCGACAATGCCTTATGCAAAGTTTAATCTAAATGAAGAAACAATATTTAAACTAGTTCATTCAATTACGCGCCATGTTGTAAACTTTGATGACATAAAATTTGGGTCAATAAAAACCAACTCGCTTTTTAATAAAATTTGCCGGGATATTCCAGGGCTAACATGTAATGAACGAAATCGCATGAAATTAGTAAATATATTAAAAAATGATATGACATTTAGAACTAAATTAGTGGAAAGCCTTCAAAATAAAACATCGGAAGGAACTGTTGTTCCTTATGTAGCTGTAAACGGCGGAATGCCTGCTATCGTTGAAGCATACGAGTCTCTTCATGATAACGTGGAACACAATGTGGAATATTTCGAAAAGTCTCCAATCCTAGCATCCGAATTATTAAAATTTCCTACTAATATAGAAATTTTAACATTAGACGAGTTTAACCTAAATTCTGCTTCGGTTATGCCAAATGATGCCTCCGTTAATGTACTTGCAATTGAATTCAGTGATGGCACCTTATGCACAATGAATGACGATGTAATTACGTTGCCACCGACGACTATTAATACTAATGTCAAGAAAAACATTGAAATTTTATCAATAGAATCAATACAAAATTCTTTAGCGATTAATTTTTCGAACAGTGAAAATTTGGAACGAAATTTGGATGAAATCAGTAAACCCGATAGCACAGATACCAGCTCTGATTGCGATTTTCAAGTACCTGTATTAAAACCTACGAAAACTTCAAAAGGCTACCGAAATAAGGCGAAACTTGCATATATTGCATTTTCTTCTGAAGTGTATCATGGCCAGGTATTTGATAAAGAAAAATGTTGCCTAAGATCGGACTCTTACATGGATGCAATAAGAGAAAAATTTATTGAACATTACCCATGTTTAATTTCTGCTCAAAAGAATTACATCACACCCAAAAGCATTACGGTTTATAGTCGAAAATGCAAACAAATCCACTGTGGTAGATTATATAAGTTCACCCATTATTTAAACGAATCGAGTGACTCAAAATTATTTTATATTAAAATTAGTGGCGGTGAAATTGATCATCGTCAGGAATTAACCTGCCAACTACGAGGCACACAGACACAGCGAACAATTTTAAAAGAAAAATTAAGAACGTCATTTGGAGTTGATGTCCAGAACCAATTAATAGAACAAGTTGATCTTAAATTGGAAAAAGATGAATAGATGTACTAAACCAAGCTCGAAGAGAGGCGTTGCTGTCAACAGATGACGATAAAGATGACTTTGTTGATTTAGAAATCAAAATAGGAAGATTAAATTTTTTACATTTTCTAATGGCTAATCCATTTACAATCTATTCGTTAGCCAGAAATCAGATTGACCTTCTTAGTAGATTAAAGGATAAACATTTAAATTTGTGTGCACATTTTGATGCCACTGGGACGATTGTCCGTGCTCCGCGTGGCTCGGATAAAAATGTAATGTATTATGCAGGCATCGTTAACGTACGAAACATTGATGGCCAAACTGGTTCCAACATTCCTTTCGGGGAAATGTTAACAACGTTGCAGACATCGTTAAGCATTAAAATGTTTTTAGATTTTATAAAAAATGAAATCTGCAAGCACTCTGGCTACAATTGGCCAATATTTTTGGACGTTGTTTCAGATAATAGCAAAGCTGCATTAAACGCAATTTCCCAATCATGGAATAATTTAGAATTAATAGACTATGTTAATCTTTGCCATGATACTCTCGAAAAACAACAACATTTTAATAAATTTGACAAAGTCGTAAAACTTCGATTGTGTTATGCACATTTAAAAAAAAATTTTGGTCGTATTATATTAAAACATTTTAAAGAGCCAGAAGACAACAAAATGATTTTTTATAAATTATTGGGTTGTTTAGACTCTATAGCTCACGACAGGTGCTATGCCCGAATTAAACAAAAATTTCTACTACTTTGGAAAATTTGTTGTTCTGATTCAGAGGAGTATGCTGAAGACGCAGTGGTTCAGTTATCAGTTTTATTAGAAGAGCGTTTCCATGAGCCACAATATTCGTCTGAGATATTTGGAACCCCCGACGAAAACCACGTACCTGACCTTGAATCGATCTCTTATCCTCCGGCAAATAACACCTTATTCGAAAGGTCGAAATTTTATATAGATATGAAATCTATTATTGTCCCTGATCTTGAGACGGTCAGACAAGCGGTAGTTCAACGCAATAAAAATGTTTTTTATAAACCAAAATTTATTATTGAACTTCTCAACAACTTCTTTTCTATTCTGCCTTTATGGTCAGCAATAATAGAAGGGGAACCATACGTAAGCCATTTCACCAACGCTCCAGTCGAAAGTTATTTCGGAACAACAAAATCGGAAATGGACAAGAAAAGCGTAGAGCTGGGCAAGCGACCTGTAAAAGCTGGCCGGTTTATTGAATTTTCAAGAGAAAGTATCAATAAAAAAATTTATTCGCGGTTATGAATGATTTTCCGAAAAAGGCAAAAAAAAAGAATAAAATCAACAATGATGTTGATCCCGCAGAAAAGTGGAAGCATAAAACAAAGAAAAATAACATGAAACATTTTTCTAAAATGAGTATACCAATATACAACAAGAATGGGTCAATAGTAGCTGATCCTATGTTGTTTAGGCGTAGTTTTAACGTTGGTACCGACGTAGTTAATTACGTTGTAGCAATAATAAAAAGTCAAAAATTATACTTTGAGCAGTATAATAGCCTCACCGATAACAATTGGGTTGATATGGGGGTGTTAAACATATGGTTGCAAGAAACAAGCTTGTCTTATCCTGATTGTCAAGTGCAAAATATCGAGATGGGCTCAGTTTTAGTTTTCGCGTCCGATAGCACAGATTTAATGAATATAGCCCAAAACAACGAAATAACAAAAGACCTCTGGATTTTGCCCATATTTGATGAGCAATCCAGGCACTTTTTTTTAATAGTAGTGGATTTTGCTTTAGCAATTTTTTCTATTTTTGATTCCATAAAGTTAGATAAACAGGCTAAGAAAGTCGCAGCAAAACAATATAATCAATATTTTGAAAAATTCCTTGAATTTTTTAAGTATTATGACGAAGCAAAAAAACAAACTAAGCTTAGCAATTTAAAATTTAAAAAAGATTTTTTTCCTTTGTGCTTCAAACAGAAAGGTAATGATGACTGTGGAGTTTTTTGCATGATCCACGCATTACATTTCATGCAATATGGAAAACTGAAATTGGAAAACAAACCAAATATTTCGGCTTTACGCAAATCAATTCAATCAGATTTGATAAAATTTAGTTCCGATATGGGGGCCTTCTGTTTAATCTGTGGCAATATGCTCGACCAATTAATTGACACAGTTCGCTGTTGTGTTTGCAATAGAGGTATGTGTGCCAGTGAAGTGGGATTAACCTCGGAAAATTATCCCTACTTCCTTTGCGGTTTATGTAAAACATAAACTAATATTAATTGTGTTTGTTAATGTGAGATAAGGAATCGATTATTATTATTTGAATTTTTGAAACGATGATTTTTTTTTATGATTTCCATTAAAAAATAACAAGAAAATGAAAAAATAAATATAAAACCAAAAAAAAAACAAGAAAAATCAAAAAAACCAAAAAAAAAACAAAAAAAAAAATAAAAAAGGCAAAAAAATAAAAAAAAACAAGAAAAGCAAAAAAAAATAAAAAAAGCACAAAAAATGGGTGGCGAAGTCCGAGATTCATACCTCCACGTGGTGCTACCTGGGTTATTCCAAATGAATCAGGCGTGCTGTGATGGGGATTATAGAAAATTTTGATTATAGTCAATTACAAAACAGTCGCAATAGATCACTGACATCATAAAACCATAAACAGATCAGTGTAAATATTCAGGATTATGAGCGGTTGAGAACGGCGTTTGTTTGTTTATTTGAATGTTATTCTTTATAAGCGAATATGAATCCCAATCAACCTTCCAACTCCAATTCGTTGAGATCGGCAATATTGGCTGCACTGTGTACGGATTGAGTTTCGTTTGGTGATTAAATGAAACTCGATCGATATTCAAATGAAGTGAATGTCTTATATTTACATGAAAATGAAATGAGGTTAACATTCAATGTAGAGATTTGTGGTAAACTACGTTTTTCGTTTTCGTTTCAGCGTGTAAACAAACTAAAATGGTGGCCTGCCAACACGCTACCACGTGTCATACGCGGCATTGTCCATGCGCAAAGCACGGAAGCTCAAAGCTAATTCCAGAAACTTCCAAAGACTGGCCTTGTGATTTGATCATTATCATCACGAATGCCAGAAGCACGCGGAATTACAACCGTTTAAACTCGAATGGCAAGTCCGTTGGAATCATTTAGCTGCGCGGAATAAAAACATCCTCTCCTTTGTACTTTCCCTTGATAATCGTCGCTTCGAAGACGTTGTTCATAAGATTTTTCACAGCCAGTCTTGTTCCATTGCACATTCGGGGTTGATTGATGTTACGAGACACGATGCTGACTGAGCCTACTTTCAATTGCAAATTGTGAGGTGTTAATTCTGCAATTCCGAAAATTCCAGCGAATTCAAGAATTTTGTGGGATAGTTGACTATCTAATCCTGGTGGATAGCTGTGTCAACCGATATGAAGGAAATAACTGTTCCAGAATAATATTTTAAATGGTCGCGTTGAGATCATCGACATGTCAGTTTTTCGGCGCCAATATGGCTCGTTTGCTAAGCCAATTATGTTTTTTTTTTAAGTTTTGCACTATGTTCGAATAAACATGTCAGAAATTAGTACACAAAGTGATGAATCCGGTCGCGATGTCAACTAAGATTTTCTTATTACCAATGTAAAACAATCAATTGAAAACAAGTCTGCAGTTCGATCTTGTTGCAGAAACAGCCGTATGTCAGTCGTCAATCGAATGGTCTCACAAACCGCCACAAATTTGATAATTTCAAGCACATGTTTAGTTCGTCAGCTGCAGTTGAACGTGAAGGAACAGGAAGGGCCATGCGAAATTCTTTAATTGTCACAAAGATCCAACTTCACCCACTTCAAATTACCACTGAACATGCGTTCAGATTTTAATTTATTTCACTATGATGCTACATAAAATATGGCCTGATTTTTGGCACAGGTGTTCACTGTTAGTGCCACAACTCAAATTCATAGTTCCCTAACACGACAAATTATAAATATGGGATCCAGCTATTTACGAATTAGTCTAACTTCATCCAGTCCAAATTACCACTGAACATGCGTTCAGATTTTAATTTATTTCACTATGATGCTACATAAAATATGGCTTGATTTTTGGCATAGGTGTTCACTGTTAGTGCCACAACTCAAATTCATAGCCTCCTAACACGACAAATTATAAATACGGGATCCAGCTATTTACGAATTAGTCTAACTTCATCCAGTCCAAATTACCACTGAACATGCGTTCAGATTTTAATTTATTTCACTATGATGCTACATAAAATATGGCCTGATTTTTGGCACAGGTGTTCACTGTTAGTGCCACAACTCAAATTCATAGCCCCCTAACACGACAAATTATAAATACGGAATCCACCTATTTTCGAATTAGTCTAACTTCATCCAGCCCAAATTACCACTAAACATGCGTTCAGATTTTAATTTATTTCACTATGATGCCACATAAAATATGGTCTGATTTTTGGCACAGGTGTTCACCGTTAGTGCCACAACTTAATTTCATAGTTCACTAACACGACAAATTATAAATACGGGATCCAGCTATTTACGAATTAGTCTAACTTCATCCAGTCCAAATTACCACTGACCATGCGTTCATAATTTAATTTATTTCACTATGATGCTACATAAAATATGGCCTGATTTTTAGCACAGGTGTTCACTGTTAGTGCCACAACTCAAATTCATAGCCCCCTAACACGACAAATTATAAATACGGAATCCACCTATTTTCGAATTAGTCTAACTTCATCCAGCCCAAATTACCACTAAACATGCGTTCAGATTTTAATTTATTTCACTATGATGCTACATAAAATATGGCCTGATTTTTGGCACAGGTGTTCACTATTAGTGTCGCAACTCAAATTCATAGCCCCCTAACACGACAAATTATAAATACGGGATCCAGCTATTTACAAATTAGTCTAACTTCATCCAGTCCAAATTACCACTGAACATGCGTTCAGATTTTAATTTATTTCACTATGATGCTACATAAAATATGGCCTGATTTTTGGCATAGGTGTTCACTGTTAGTGCCACAACTCAAATTCATAGCCCCCTAACACGACAAACTATAAATACGGGATCCAGCTATTTACGAATTAGTCTAACTTCATCCAGTCCAAATTACCACTGAACATGCTTTCAGATTTTAATTTATTTCGCTATGATGCCACATAAAATATGGTCTGATTTTTGGCACGGGTGTTCACCGTTAGTGCCACAACTCAATTTCATAGTTCACTAACACGACAAATTATAAATACGGGATCCAGCTATTTACGAATTAGTCTAACTTCATCCAGTCCAAATTACCACTGAACATGCGTTCAGATTTTAATTTATTTCACTATGATGCTACATAAAATATGGCCTGATTTTTGGCACAGGTGTTCACTGTTAGTGCCACAACTCAAATTCATAGCCCCCTAACACGACAAACTATAAATACGGGATCCAGCTATTTACTAATTAGTCTAACTTCATCCAGTTTATATTACCTTTAAACATTCGAATTATTAAATAATAAAATAAATTTTTTTCGGCGAAAATTTACTGGTGTAACTTAAATTACATGTAATTTTCGGCTCACAATAACAAAATTTTTACTACCACCTGATACAAAATATGTCGATAAAGCAGGTTTTTTTTCGGCTGAAATTTTCGGCTAACTTCAGTAGCATGAAATAATAGCTTTTCAAATGGAAAAACAAATAAGTTTCGTATTTGACAATTTTTGATAATGTCGTGTTTATGTATTATATAAATTAAGATCGAAATTCGGAATGGAAAATTCGGTGTCAAACGTCAGTTGTAACCGCGGTTAAAACCATCGATATCTACGATTTTAATCCCGGCTACTTATTAAGTCCCGGCTTCATTTTGACGATTTAACCTAGTCTAAAAATAATAAAAGTGTGGCTTTAGTCGCAGTTGCGATTTTAGCTTCGTCTGTCGATACGACCCAAGTGAGTAATGCGGAAAATAATAAATGATGTAAAGTGAAAATAGTGGTCTAATTTATAATTTTTAATGGTATAAATAATGAATTAATAAATTATTGTATAAAATAGTTGTTGTTATGATTAGTGTTGGTAAAATAAGAGCGGAAAAATTATTGGCGGAATGTTTCGGGAATATTCCAGTAGTGGCGTAAATATTAAGTAAATATTTGGAAATTATTCAGACGTTATATCGGGTATTTCAGCGAATATTCCGGAAGCGGTGAGAATTATGAGAATTGGTGTTGTAACCGTCAAAATCTATAACGTTTTTCACAATCCAGTGATCCAAACGGATTTGGATAGTTTCGGCTGAAATAGTACAGACACTAACAGAATTATCGATTTTTTATTTCTTCACCTTAAAACTAACAAGCTTAAAACAGACCACGAGAAGGTTGCTTATGGTACTTATGTTGTATATCCCGTTTTCGGCTCACGATCATAATTTTGTTAGTACAAATCGTGTACGAAAGAGAATCATGAAAAAAGCAAAACGCCATTTTTTACAAACACATTTATGTACGGTGGACTAAAATTGAAGCAAAAATTTTTTATGGCCGGAAAAGGGATATAATATAGATAATAAACTATACGTTATGATACCAGCTATCATATAAAAACATAAAAACAGGGCGGCAACAGAAGGTTTTTCTAACACTTTTGTTAAAAAACTCAAAACATTTCACACTAAAATTACCTTAAAAATGCATGTAGCGCTAGCGAGGCAATTTTTTTTTTTGCTTTGCCTTGTATTTACAATATGATCCCAATGGGATCATTTCAGTATATTTTGGACTCAAAATCGTTAATTAAAGAAAAAATTTCTTTTATCGTGTTTAATAAATCCTATGATTTTTCAAAAATTTTCAGCTGATAATTATTGATTTGCTTTAAAATTTCATAAATTTTGTGCTGGTTGTTAAAAATATTAGCCGGAAAAAAAGTCTTTTTGTGATAGTGCGTGCTACCTCGATTGGTGGATATCAAAACATATTTTTCTGTTGGAAATTTTCTGCTACGTTATATACAGCATGAAGCAGCCGTTTTTCCAAGTTTTTTGTAAACATTCTTGTTTTCCAGACATGCATTGAGCAAGCGAGTTATACAGGATCCAGCGTATACTGAATGATTGCAACCGAAATCTTGTATTTCATCAACCGCTTTGTGATTAGTGCAAAAGAGCATTGAGAATGGCTTAGAAGACATTAGAGTTGGTTAGTATTTAATGCTCTAATCATTCATGAAAGCAAAATCAACTGGTTAGGAAACAGGGAAAATACACTCAATCTTAACAAAAAATGTGTCATGCTATGTATCGAACAAAATTGTATCCGACAAACCAACAGTTTTTTCATTGCCCGCTTTCTCCACTATTTCAACAAACAATCATCCAAGAGTTTTAACCAAAGTTGTGTTTCAAATTAAACTATTAGGCCCATTTCAAACATACAGCTTTGAGGAACTTAGTAATTATGTTTGGAAGTTAAAAAGTAGTGTCTGAAATATGTCCCTGAGACGAGAAAACCCATATAAGCCATCTGTAATTTCTCATTTAAAAGAATTTGCCATTTCCCTATTGTTATGTCAAGCAACTCATAACAATACTAAAATCCCTTGTAGGCTATAACCATATAAAATTTCCATTTTATTTATGAAAATCTCCCGCACACATTCAATTTATTCGTACATAACATATACACATACATAACAAGTTTTATTTGCCAATAAAATTCCTATCGTATAAAAAATGCTCATTTCTCGTCGGGAAAAGTACTTTCAATTTTATATACGACCTTTTGTACGTATACGAATCAATAAAACACAAAATTTTCAACAAACTAGGTACGTTTATATGGGCTTGGGCATTATGTACGGCAATAAAATTCGATAACGTTAGAATATATTTTATTGTTCTATCTCTGCCGCATATTTTAGTTTTTCGTTATGTATACGGACGGCTATAAATGGTACTGAGATAAAAGATTTTACCATAAAAAATCTAAGATTTAGTGCGTAACTAACTATGGCATAATAAAAAGATGGAAAGATCGTCTAAATGTTATCGATGAGAAACCTCAGCCATATCGTATTGTATCGTAATAAATTTAAATACAAAAAATACATCTAATGGATACAGATATACAGTTATATAGGTCGAATCTGTGTATGAGGAAAAATCGGAAAATCTCACTCAATTAATTATGTTATGATATGCGTGGTATACGAGTATACCAAGTCTAATAAAACTTTATATATATATTCTGGTAGCTCTGAATGCGGGTGATGGGGTTACGTAAATATTGGAATAAAAATCGATTTTATGATCTCACATAAACCAAAAACGATACGAAACACACATAATATAAAGCTGTTTAAGTGTTCCACTTAAATAATAACGTCGTCGTCGTATAACCTAAACAAATCTTAATCTCAACTTTAAACAATAAAAAAAAACTTTAAGCTCCCTCATCAAAAACCTAAATAAATATTTGAAGTTCGTTCGGTAATGTCTCAATGTTTCGAGTACACAGCCACACCAACAAGTGAAAATCGATAAGATAAGACCTACTTCCGACCGATTACAGCCAACTTTATTTTATTCATTTTTTTTTTTATTATATTTCCGTTTCCTTTTCCATACATACCACATCGAGTACCAAAGTAATGATACACAAACGGAGACATACCATAAACAATTGTACCAAATATCTTGATACAATATAAAATATTTTTTTTGTATTTTTCACAAAGAAGACACACAGGGAGGACGATGCTGCAAAAGAAACGAACGAACGATGAAACTTCATAAATAATAATGAGCTGGAATGGAAAATAAACAACACCGCGTACAGAAAATAACGGAAAATGGAAAATAATAAAAATCGTAATAATAACGAATACGATTCCGTCTTTGTGAAATTTTAATGTTAAAGTGAAAAAATCGTTTGTGTATAGTACCAACAGCACGGTATGTGATCGTCCTCGTATAAAAGATGATGGTGGTGGTATGCTTTTTGCACGGGAAAAACGTAAAGAGAAAAATGGTATAAGTCGTTTGTATTTTATAAACAGTAGAAAAATTAAAATTAAAATGAAGCAATTTTTAAAGGATTAAAAAATATTTTTATTTTTAATTTATTTCCTTTTTTTTGTACTTTTTAAAATTGAATCTAAGTTTTGTTTAAACAAAGTAAAAGTTTATGCAAATAAGAGATTATATAAGGAATTATTTTGCCCGTTTCTAGCGTTTCGTGTTTGTGTTGGGAATTATATTCATAATGTTAAGGTTTAGTTAGAACTAAGTAGGTTTTATACGTAATAGATGTGCTTTGTGTACCCCCTCACAAGGTTCAAGAAAAATTACCAGTTTCTAATAGAAGTCTCCTTTAAAAATCCTATATTTCTCAGTTTTTTTCCAAAAATACCGTGCCAAAGTTAACATTCCAATATGTAAAGATGCTGATAATCCAGAAAACTCAAATATTACCAGAAGCCTAACGGCTCCCTTAAAACAAATCTCCTCACCCCACCCGACTTTCGGAGAAATCACAACAAAATGACGTTACCAGAAATAAACCTGGCATATAACATTCAACAAAAGAACATCAAAGTTCCACCCAAATGACACACTAAAAGAGCTCGGTGCAGTTATTGATCGGAAGAACAACATCCTGACACTGGATTCGCACGCATCTCAGGTAAATAATTGAGAAAACAACAGTCTCCGCCGAATTAAAAGAAAAAATCCAAATAATGCTCTCAAAATACAAAACACTGTTTAATCTTGTGAATAACGTAACACCAATCGAAAGGACAGAAATCAGAAAACTTACAGATGAAGCAGTCCACACAAAATACTACCCCTATCCGGTCAATATGTGAAATGAGGTACAGGAACAAATTGACAAACTTCTAAAAGATGGGATCATACAACCTTCAAAAAACCCATATAATTCACCAATCTGGATAGTGAAAAAGAAACCATATGCTTCCAATACTCAAAAATATACCACCGTATCACCATATCTCAGATACCTATCCAGTTCCGGACATCTCAAAGATTTTATTCTCAAATATGAATGGGAAACCTCCCCTTGACCTTAAAAATGCACCTGCCATCTTCCAGAGGTTGATACACTACAAGTTAAGGGAGTTTATTGGCAAAACTTGGTACGTCTGTATTGACGACATCGCATTATTTTTGGAAGACAAACACCTACTGAACACTGAAATAGCATTCTCCAAACTTGAAAAAGCCAACCTACGGATCAGTTTGGACAAAATGGAATTCATAAAAACCGAAATCGATTTTCTAGGTTATATCATCACGAACCAAGGAATGAGACCCAAAGAAGATAGCTGCTATTTATAATCTAAAAATCCAAGAAAACCTGAACAACTATAATGACCTTGAGGGGTCATCACATTATTTCTTATTTAATTTTATTTTTGAATTTTTAATTTATAGTTTCATCGAATGGTTGGTGTCTTTGCCATCTGACGTTGAATAGACGCTAAAGTTTGATTTTATGGAAATTAGCCTCCTTATCCACACGCCGTGTCGTGTGAATTTATAATAAATTTAGAACGAGACCAATTGGTACCTTGTGCATGTGTGCGACTGGTGAAATATAGAGGAGTATTTTTTGTGTGTTTTCCGCTTTGGTGTCTGCGATTGATGCGTTCTCATTGCTCCTGATGATTTTTTCTGATAAAACTCTGGTTCCGGCTGGCATTAAATGGTTTTGGCTGAAAAATCGGGTGGTACACAAAAATACACCAAGCATTATGCTACTTATGAAATAATTTGTTCGATTCCAGCTGGATTGATATGGTTTCGATTGACATTGTAATGTTTCCGGCTGATCGCTGTTAATAATTCCGGCCGATAAAACACTGATTCCGGCTGACTTTAATTGGTTCCGACCTGATTATTAATGGTTCCATCTGAAAAATCAGATAATACACAATACATCAGCCTGTGCAATAGTTGGAATGGTCCAGGCAGATTTTTATGGTCGTTCCGACTGATTTTGTTGTGGTTCCAGCTGGAAGCGTGTACAATTGTGTCATGCACAACCATTTAAGCGCATAATGCAAACTCATAATGGTTCCGGCTAATGATGCACAGTAATATACGATGTATTGTGCTATTTGTGCCATATTTGAATTGGTTCCGGCTGACTTTATCGGATTCCGGCTGGCCCCACCTTGGTTTGGGCTGAAAAACCAGTTAGTACACAATGATGTACAATGCATTGTGCTGCTTGTACCATAGTTGTTCGGTTCCAGCTGGCATGGTTCCGGCTGATATTGAAATTGTTCCGGCTGACCTTGTATGGTTCCGGCTGAAAGCGTATATGTTTCACTCCTTGTGTAATTATTTAATGGTTCCGACTGATAATACTCTGGTTCTGGCTGTATTTAAAAAGTTCCGGCTGGTTTAATATTGGTTCCAGTTCAAAAATCAGGTAGTGGGCAGAATTATGCACAATACATTGGGCTTCTTGTGCCATAGTTAGTTTGGTTCTATAGAGTACTGTTCTGGCTGATATTGTGATTCAGATGGTTCCGGCTGAAAGCCTATATGTTTGTGCCGTAGTTGGCTTGGTTCCTGCTGTCGTAGCGAACACTAAAATTTCATGACGATGTGTTTAGCGGATGAAGCGCCCATTCGACACAGTTAACACAGATATACATGATAAAGTTCTCTGTAAGTAATATTTCTTATTTCATTTAACAGTTATAATATAATGTTTAAAGCAAGACAGTAGCCGTTACTTGCAAGAAGATCATCCATATAGTTTTTAAAAAGACACACGTGGCTGCACAATGACAAAACTACTTGAAATAAATTCACTTTTGCAGTTGGTTTATAACGTAATCTGGAACAAAAATGAAGCGAGTGGTGAGGCTGTCGCGATCTAAGATTAAGTAATATTTGCTAAAGTTCTGCTTAACAAAATGGAATAAAACTTAAAATTTTTCCATCCACGTCCGATTTCTTATTTCGTCCCGAAGATGGCTATCGATGGCTAAGACATAAATTGAAGGTTGTAACTCAAACAGTGTAAAATATTTGCATGAACGATTAACGATGTCATAAAATATGTCATAAAATATTTAATATTTGTACTTACGATAAACTATACCAGTGTGACATAATTGACATACCTAAAACAAAAGAAAAATTAATATTAAAAATTATGTTTGAGAAAAGTGTTAACATTTCAAAATATTTCATCCAAATAATTTACGTCTGACTTGTATTGACAAAACATGGCGTCTAATCGTAAATAATTAAATTAAATTAAAAGAAACAATCAGATTCAAACACCAACACTTAAAAAAATCCATACTATGTTGTTATCTGACGAGACAATTCACCGCCAGAATAATTTACACAAAACCAAATAGACCGCCGAACAATAGAATTAATAATTAGTATTTACTGTGACGCAAAACACAAAGCACACATTCGATCTGAAGTTTTCGTTACCTTCACAATTTTCAGGGTTTTATTTGTTTGGGTTCTTGTTAATGTTGTGTACCTACCAACCACCACCACCAAACGGATGAAAGGTTGTTGAACAACAATAATTAAAAATGTTAAATAAATTAGCGGAAATATTAATTTGGATAGACGTAAAAAAATCTTGTACGGTGCGGTGCGATGATATGCGGTTAAGGTGATGTTGTATCCTGTTTTAAGAAATTATTCCGAGATAAAAATTTAATTAAGTTATGTGTTGTTTATTGCACATACGATTTCCTATATATGAATTCCGTTATTTTACGTAACCTCACTTTTTTTTTATATAATACGAAATATTTTAAATAATTTATGCGAACGGAAATTAAAATTCACACTGCTAATAAATAAATTTTTTATTGCAATGAAATATTAAAAGGCAGTTTAAGTTTGGCTCATACCAAAGTCAAAATAATCGTATGTATACCGGGTGTTTCTTTTAAACTGAGACGATCAAATATCCCGAAAAATAGCCACTCTACGGAAAAAATGTCCATAATCAAAATTTAATCATACCGCGGGGGAAATACTAGTGCAAAAAATAGTCCCCTATCCCCCGCTTTGTAGGTGGGGCGGGGGTAACTTTTAAACTAACATAGGAAGCCATATTTTTATTGCAGATACGGATTCTACGACTGAAATATCAGTGAATGAAATGATTTGAATGAAATATTTTGTTCGGTTCAAGATAGATGGCGTTGTAATCGACGAAATTCAATTTTTTCAATTTCTTCTTCTTAGAACACGCGCACTCGATTCTGCAATACGTTTGAAATAAAAAACATCACGTTTTCATTGGAAATACTCGAAATTCGTCATCAAAACAATTTATTCAGTTTTGTAAATCAAATTTAACGTTTGTGTTATTTCTTATCTTCATGTTTTTTGTAATTGCAAAATAAACGATAAAATACTTTAGAATGGGCCGTTTAACTGTGCCAGAGAAAATTGAAATGGTTCTGGTTTATGGAGAAGCTGGCACAAATCTTGAAAATGCTGTTGCTATTTACGCTCGACGTTTTCCGGATAAGATTCGTTCACGTGCTTCATTTGGTCGTACTATCAAACAATTTATTACTGATGGAAATGTTCAACCGAAAAAGAGGACCCGTAGAGCAACAGTCAGTGGAGAAAATAATGAAATTGCTGTATTGGCAGCAGTTGCTCATAATCCTCATGTTAGTACACGAGAAATAGTTCGCGATTCCGGATTGTCCCTCACCAGTGTTTGGAGAATTTTAAAACGGCACAAGTATTATCCATATCATGTGTCTTTACACCAAGATCTTCATGGCACTGATTTCCAAAATCGGGTAACTAAACCCCAATTTTTTTCGTTGCGTAATGTTCTCTGACGAATCGTCTTTTACAAACCATGGAACGGTTAATCGACCCAACATGCATTATTGGAGTGTTACAAATCCGCACTGGCTTCGTCAAGTTGAACATCAGCGTCCTTGGACTGTCAACGTGTGGTGTGCAATAATTGGCAACAAACCCATAGGCTCCCACATTATTGAAGGCAACTTGAATGGTCAAATGTACCGAAACTTTTTGGAAAATGAACTGCCAATATTACTTGAACATTTGAACTTAGAAGTGAGACGGAACATTTGGTTTCAACGTGATAGTTGTCCTGCACACTATTCGGTGGTGGCACGTGAAATACTTGATCGTAATTTCAATGGTCGCTGGATCGGTAGAGCTGTTCCGATAAATTGGCCCGCCAGATCACCGGATCTTACTTCGCCAGATTTCTTTTTGTGGAGCTATCTCAAAGATAAAGTTTACAAACAAGAACCAACAACACGTGAGAACATGATTGAGCGAATCAGAAATGCGTGTGCTGAAATTAAATCAAACACACTTCTCAGTTGTATACAATCATTGGAAATGCGTATTAATAAGTGCATTGAAGTCGCAGGCCATCATTTTGAACACTTATTTTAAGCTAAAATTATTTTATTCACCTGCCATTTACAATAATAAATTGTTTTGATGACGAATTTCGAGTATGTCCAATGAAAACGTGATGTTTTTTATTTCAAACGTATTGCAGAATCGAATGCGTGTGTTCTAAAAAGAAGAAATTGAAAAAATTTAATTTCGTCGATTACAACGCCATCTATCATGAACCGAACAAAATATTTCATTCAAATCATACGTACGCCCCACCTACAAAGCGGAGCGTGGGGGACTATTTTTTGCACTAATGTATTTCCCCCGCGGTATGATTAAACTTTGATTATGGACATTTTTTCCGTAGAATGGCTATTTTTCAATATATTTGATCGTCTCAGTTTAAAAGAAACACCCGGTATAAGCACACAGTAACCAAATTATTAAACAGTTATAAGAACGGGGAGGACAGATAAGAACGGGCGAACAGTTGGTTCAATTGCTGAATCATTTACTGTCGCTAAAATAGATTTAAAACAGAGTTTTTCAAGCAGCGTATTCGATGAAACAGCAACTTTCGGTGGACCCGAGTGTTTTTTGAGGGTTAAAACGCTATTATGATAAGTGTTGATTTCGATATAATTATCTTAGGGTCATTTAGGATGCATGTAGCTATGATCTCTTTAAAAACTTTTCGGCTCGAAAGATTTTGATAAAAATTGAAGAGGAGAGTTTCGAGTAGGTATTGGAAAGCGACGATGGCGTTCAGTTTTAATTAAAGGAAGACTAGCGTAAGGAGTTCAATTAATGTGCTCGAGTTGTAACGTGCCGGGTAATGTGTTTCCAGAGCAGAGCGACTAAGGTGGGTCTTACTCTAACTTTTCAGCCTACCGCTCAAACAAAAAAAAAACAGCGTTGTGACCGCGTGTCGGACAAGAGTGTGGGGTGGGAATTAACGTAAGGTAACTGGGGAGAGTCCACTTGACTCACCTAGCTGGATGTACTTACCGCCCGTCTGTCGCTACTTTTTTGGGATGTCCCTGGCTTTGCAACAATTCCCTGGGCCATATTTTCTTCTCTCTCCACTGCAACGGCAATTTCCAGTCTTTTATTCCTGGATATATATTTGACCTTTTTTTTGTTTAATTATATTGCGTTTATTTAGTTTCAACTTTTTTTTTATTTTATTCCTTCATACAACAGATTTTTTGATTTTATAACCTGGGATCGAATCTCGTTTTTCTTTTTTTTATTCGATTGCGTACAATCTTTTTATTTTTTTTTGTCGTCTTTTTTCCACCTTGTGACGTTTTTTTCCCTCTTTTCGCGACCGCCCGGAACCTCACTGGAACCCGTTTGTTCGTTGGTTCCTTTTGAAGATTTGTATCCAAAACCGTATATACAATGCCATCGCAATCCAACAATTGTGGCCTGCTCCATCGGTCCATCCTTTTATGTCTAATTTGGACTTGACTGATGGTATGCTTACTATTAGAGGAGATATGCTTGACATTGATAAAAGGAAAATTCTAAACCGTGCAGTAAAACCATCTGCTGTTGTTTGATTTGACCAAAAGACAACCCAGCTTTTCGATCTAAACCCCAAAAATTGTCCCCTTGGTGTGGGATGAGATCGCCACGCAATTCACCCAACACATTCAGCCTCGTGAGTCATCGGGATGGGAAATGAGTGGATGTCCATGGAATGTAGTGGTCGTGCTATCTCCGATAACGGACTGCATGTGCGCTTCGTATACCATGTCACGATCGAGCGACCGTCACAGAGTTCCTTTTTGAATGAATCTAATAAAAGTTGGGTTAAGGTGTTGAGCACATTTGGTATAAAAATTAACTTCGGTCTGTAAGACCAAGCTAAAATCCTGATAAAAATCATCAAAAATAACCATGGTAAAAAACAGCTGTTCTCGATGTTTTGAAAGTCACAGGAAGGACAATTTCCTTTTATTTTTAATTCGAAGAATTGGAAAGCTTTTAGGATCTCAACCTCAACTGGGTCGACTACCTGCCTAAAGAACTTATCCAAAAATCACCCATTACCACGATATTGGTTTATACTTTCCCCATATAATTGCGTAGTACATATATCATTTGGAAGGTCTTGGAGCAACAAGAGTGATACCGAAACACCCGTACCACCTGGCTAATAAATCGGTTGTGATCTTATTCAAGAAATCTTTAGGTCATGGACTAAAGTACCGAAACCATATTCACATGTTGTGTCAGTCATGACAAACATACAGTCATTATTGGTAGATATCCGAGATCGTATGTTGTTAAATAATACTTCAAATATAGGGGTGAGGATCAGTCAACCCCAACACATGCCCCCTGTGGTACAGACTGTGTTTTGTAATTCTCATAACATACCACTAAACCGATCGCCTGTTCGTAATATTATCAAAATACTAAGTCAATGGAAGTTGGCATTTTCTGGGATACGATGTGAGTTACTTTTTGAACGATTCATGTAGAATTTATATGATAGAACGAATAACCATCTACTTCTATTATCTCGAGAACGCAACACTTTTTTTAGAAAATCTGTGGATTTGCGTAGGTTATGTTGTAATTCTGGAGGATTGATTTCCGACAAAAGAACGACCTCTTGTAAGTGAGGTGACCGAATCTAAAATCCCATTCTGCTTGGTTGCGGGAATTGACCAGAATAAAAAGTTAACGCAACATTCCACGACAAAATCAGATGGAAACCGTCCTGAGATTAGCCGGATTCTGAAATTTTCGTTTTACCACCCCGGTCCGATCGTCCTACTCTCAAAGAAAACAAACCAAGCTACATTATTTTAATTGTAAATATTAGGTAACGAGTTTAAATTTTGCAGAACTCTAGTCACTCGAGTATTTTGCTTTGGTTGTGGGTTAGATAACGTATACCATCCTGACCAAATTGCAAGCCAAACAACAAGCAAGTTTTTTTAAACGATCAGATAGCATAAACAAAGAACAACTAGCTCTTGATCGAGTTGTAAATCTGTAATTCTAAGACGCCTTTAATTCGTTATAAAATCGATATGGAATACGGGCGAAATAGCGGCTGCGACGCCCGAGACGTCAATCCTGTTACTACTATTAAAGATATATGTCCATTATACCATCAATTGACGGGATCCTGTGTCCAATGGAAAATACAAATTTCATTTCGAGCTTGGGTTTGGAGGACGCCTTTTGCAAAATCCCTTTCGACGATGCCCAATTAAAAACGCTTTTACGATTCCGGGTAGACCTCTTTACCAGTTTGTAGTAATGCCTTTCGGGCGCCCTTAGTTTGTGCTGTTTAATGCATTGGGTGATTTCTCATCAACTTCACGAGCAGATTTTCCATTATCTAGATGCTCTACTGATAACGTCGATAACTTTCGAGGTGTTCCTCAGATTTTTTATGTTGGTAAAAAAGCAACTAAAGACGGTAAACCTAATCATAAACGTGAAAAATAGTCATTTCATTCTAAGGCAAGGTGATTTTATTTGCGTAGACCTCGATAAAATTTCAGCCATAAACTCAATTTCAGTACCAACCAATTTAAAACAACTTCTCTTCAATCGCTTCACTTTTAACTTATTTATTGAAATCAAGATGCAATCTAAGTGGTCTGATTCAGCTCAGCAAATGTTAACGTCAAATTTGAAATATTCAAAGAATGGTTAACCTCCGCTCCGATATTAGTCCGACCGGATTAATCGTTAGATTTTTTTTTTGTCTTAGACGCGTCTTTAACTGATGTCGGTGATGTCGTTTCACAATCATGAAGATGCAGAACACTTCTTAGCATTCTACTCCTATTTATCTAACGGAGTTGCACTGCTATTTGGACCTTATTACTTTTTAGGACGTCTGGTTAGATGATTACTGAAATTACAGGGGTATAAATTCAAGATAGTGTACCGTAATGGCGCTCAACATACTGTACCTGATGCACCCATAAAAACTGATAACCAACCACACTTGCATGTTGATTTAAATTCGCAATGAATTAGTGGAATGGATACGAGTAATTCGGGATAATCCTAATCTAAACACTAAGTTCTTCGTAAGAGATGATAATCTGTTAATTGCATGACCGGTTGGATTAAACTAGCAAATACTGATATTTCATCTTTTAAATTAGTCATTCCGAACAGTGGTAAAATAGGAACGCAAACCACCGTCGTCAATACATTTGGAATCCCTAACACGCGGGATTGGCTGAAAAGGACCGGTGTTTTGGCCGACTAATACGCAAAGTGATGCGGCCCGACAATATCCCGCAAAAATGGCACCGAAATGTACTCCTGATATTATACGAGCGAGAGTAGGGAACGTACCTCTTACAGCCCGGCGTTTTAGGCCTCTCAGGTGTGGGTCGTCCCCATAATGTAATAATCGAATCGTTACAGGATTTATTACTTGTCAGTGTTATATTTGTTATGATTGAAGTCGTCTTGTAGTAAGTAATACTATTTATAGTTTTATAAAATTCGATCGCACAAACAATATAAAAAAGTTTGTGCCTACCGAGTTACGTAAATAAATTTTAGAAAACTCTATAATTTATTAACTTACTCTGTGCACTACTAAGATGTAAACTCGAAGGCGCGTACCAACAAACACTAACCGCAATTAAGCGGGGTGGTTTAACAGCGGAAAGAGGGTAATTTAATCCAGAATTACGGGTAGTGGAATCACACCAAACCAAGTTACACACAATCACATCGCTGGGTGGTAAATTGAAGTGGATGTTAAAAATCGTTATTCCACCAACATGAAGTGGTGGACCTACATCCGGTACTTCTACGAATCCATGAAGTATACGAGGATTTTAATATCCATAATATCCGAATTATCATAATTACAGGAGGTGGAATCGCTATCAAATTCAGTCGGAGTATCCAGATCACGTGCGGGAGCAGAACTAACACAACGTATCCAGCTATCAAATATGGCGGTCTAACGAGACACACATAGAATGGAGTAATAAACCTACAACCAATTTTCTTTGCTAACCTTCGGCTGCTAGTATTCGGCAGCTTCATAATTTTTGTTTCGGTAAATATCATTTCAGATCACCGTTGGTGGGTTCGTGGGACACAAAGACCGGACATCACGTATCGTGTTAGTGGATATAACGAAAGTTAGCACAAATCTTAGTTTTGAGTCAAATCCGTGGCGTTTTTATGATAGTTGATTAAATATTTAAAGTAAGAAATAAATGGTTTTAATGGAGTAATGGAGAAAATGTGTTAAGTTATTTCTTCGCTCGAAACAATCATGTTTTCGCGTAAATGTATGTGTGTGGGTTCCTATTGGTGGGTTTGAATAATTATGCTTCAATATAGGATCAGGTATTTCTGTTAATGGGTCATTCTGATCTTATATCTTGGTGCAAGGTCTTGGAAAAAGCAACAATTTTGTTATTTGCACTTTAATTGATAAATTAACCGTTTTGGCGCTGGCAGCGAATTATTGATTTAATATATAATATATACGAGTGGCATGTCAATGAAAAGGTCTTTAAGCATGTCAAAAATTTAGCTGAAGCATCATATTAGTACTCCAAATCAGTATTGTGGCGCTGGTTACAGATACGTTTTTTCTCATTCTGTTATGACCATGTGGATGACGGTATATTACACGTGTTATTAAGATTTTGAACGAGAGATTTGTGATCGATGAGGATCGATGAAGAAGATTTTTGCGGATTAATTAGTTATTACGGAAAATTTATTCAGGACTGTGCAACTGTAATGAAATCGATTTTTCATTTAATTGGCAACGTCAAATATTTATGGAACGAAAAATGTCAGGATGCATTTGAAGAGATAAAAAGAATTATTTTCTCGGAGGCATTGGTTTTAGCCAAATCTCGAACCATATCAAAAGAAAATTACTCAATGATTGACAAAGAAGCCTTGGTCATATATTATGGAAGCCAAAAATTTGAAAAATACCTAGTAGGAAGAATCTTTACATTAAAAAAGAGCCATAATTTCACAAACCGTTATTGGCCAAGAAAACTTCGTTTGGAATGGGAAATATGATGTACAAGATTAAAGCGATAAGCGAGTGCAAATATTAAAAACACGCCATGTGGAAAGCAAGAGTAAAAATTGAAAGATAGAAGAGAAATTTAATGCCGATAGAGTTAACGGTAAAAAAACGCATAGTAGTGATGGCTCCGAGATGTCTTAAGGTGGAAAGCGAGACCAATTCATCAGTCGAGAGAACAGCACCAAACTTTTAGAAGCAACAACTATATCCAACGCACAAATACGCAAGTTCAAACCGAAGGGACGGAAGGACTAGATAGAATAAGTGTATAATTACGTAATTTCGAGTCAGACGATAATAATGTTAGGGAATGAAAAAAAAAATAAATTAAGCTCAAGAATGCGGTCTACAATAAATGTAATACGATGTAAACGTATAAACCCTGAAGTCAATTCCGACAAACTAAATCGATGGTTAGTTAATCCGATTCCTTAACAGATGGCATGAAAATAATTTAGTCTGTCGTTTAATTGGAATTAACAAATTGAGTTAAGATTTATTAAACGTCGAATTGTTTATAGTTGCATGTTAGAGAATAATATCGGATACATTGTATGTGATGAAAGCGGCATCTATCAACAACAAGTATGAACTAGCAACAGCCAAATAATTATCGTGATGTACTCAGCATTTCGAACTGTCAATTAGATTTCACAGAGTTAAATAGCAAGACCAGTGAACCTGCATCAGTTCATTACACCTTAAATATTCAGTTTTCCTTTAAAATGGGGTACCATTGTCGAATTTGCAAAATATTTTTTTTTATATCTATGTTAAAGTACGATTTAAAGCTGTCGAATTAAATCTCGTATAACTGGTGTGCGTTTACATTGCAAACATTTAAAAATTTTTAACATAAATCCATGGCAATAAAAATCTATTATTTTGATGGTAAGAAATAAAATTACAAAAGCAACAAAATAAAAAACTCCGCCAACATTTTATTTTATTTCTTATTTTGTTTATAAAAATATAAAATAAAATTTCAAGATTTCTGTCTATATACGAACGATATGATACACCTACGAAGTTTCATGTGATATTACTTAAAGTATAAGACAAAAGTTTCAGAGAGAACAGAAAAGATTAAAAAAAAAAAATTGTAAGATAAATTTTTGATGTGGCTTGTTATTATTACGAGTACGAGTACGAGTACTAAGTGGAAGAATAATAACAACAATTAATAACGACTTGTACTCAATTACACTTCTTATATTTTTACTTTAGAAATTATTATTATTGTTGTTGCTGCTGCTGGAAGGAAATTACATTTTTTTGTTTTATAAATTAAACAATTAATTAACAACATTTTTAAATTCTCTTGTGTTGTGAAATGGAAACGCGTAACAGAAAATTTTTATTAAATTTCCTTTCATTCTCAAATTACTTTCATATTATGTTATGTCTACAATTGCATTGTTGTTCAAGGCATAATCAAATTGAACTTAATTTTGCGTATATATAGAAATTGTCAACATGACAGCCAATCACCTGCTTTTACTTACCTTCAGTTTAGCGTATGCCATTCTGAAATGTGAGATCATATTTATTGTTATTATACCTGTGCGGCGTTGTGATTAATGTTGTTAACCCATTAAGTCGCAACACAATAAACAGACAATATTAAATTAGCTTTGTATGTGCCTTCATTGTTTTAAAGTTAATGTAAAATTTACAATAAGACGAAAACATTAATTTGAATGTAGGTTGAGCTGAAAAAAATTATTCTCGTACTATACTCAAACTTGATTGAATTATTTTATTATTGAGAAATGTCGTTTTTTATACAGTCGAGTGGTGTAGAATACGCGACGCTATTTTTATCGTGCTATAACAGCAACAAAATAAATATTCAGCCCCCGTTTTACACACGTTTTTTATTTCACGGAAATTGACAAATTCTGCAATCTGTATGGTATTTTATTGTTTAACGGAATTTAAATACTCATCTTTATTGAATTGGCAAAAACGATTATTTTATCGTAATTTAATAGACGCCAACTATTAGAGATAATTATTTTTTTTGAAATTTTGGCTCCTAAAACGTTTTGGTTTATTGGCTCTCATTAATTTTTTTTATACGTCTAAAATGGATTTCAAGCGTCCTTCAGTTCAATACTTTCAAATTAGTTTGTCACAGATTTGATTTAGCGGTTAATATTAGGTAGGCTTAAAATGAAGTAAATTACTTTCTTTTACTCTGTATGAGAGGGTGTATTAATCGAGAAAATGTTCCACCACGACTTTTTGCACATGTCCCATAAATCAGAAGTTTACTCTGAGCAGGATGAACGTTTACGCGTCACATACTAATTTTTACGTGATCGCGTCGACAACATCGAGCACTCGTAGCCAACGTCGATAACTAACGGGTGATTTTTTAAGAGCTTGAGAACTTTTTTTTAAAAAAAAATGCATAAAATTTGCAAAATCTCATCGGTTCTTTATTTGAAACGTTAGATTGGTCCATGACATTTACTTTTTGAAGATAATTTCATTTAAATGTTGACCGCGGCTGCGTCTTAGGTGGTCCATTCGGAAAGTCCAATTTTGGGCAACTTTTTCGAGCATTTCGGCCGGAATAGCCCGAATTTCTTCGGAAATGTTGTCTTCCAAAACTGGAATAGTTGCTGGCTTATTTCTGTAGACTTTAGACTTGACGTAGCCCCACAAAAAATAGTCTAAAGGCGTCAAATCGCATGATCTTGGTGGCCAACTTACCGGGCCATTTCTTGAGATGAATTGTTCTCCGAAGTTTTCCCTCAAAATGGCCATAGAATCGCGAGCTGTGTGGCATGTAGCGCCATCTTGTTGAAACCACATGTCAACTAAGTTCAGTTCTTCCATTTTTGGCAATAAAAAGTTTGTTAGCATCGAACGATAGCGATCGCCATTCACCGTAACGTTGCGTCCAACAGCATCTTTGAAAAAATACGGTCCAATGATTCCACCAGCGTACAAACCACACCAAACAGTGCATTTTTCGGGATGCATGGGCAGTTCTTGAACGGCTTCTGGTTGCTCTTCACTCCAAATGCGGCAATTTTGCTTATTTACGTAGCCATTCAACCAGAAATGAGCCTCATCGCTGAACAAAATTTGTCGATAAAAAAGCGGATTTTCTGCCAACTTTTCTAGGGCCCATTCACTGAAAATTCGACGTTGTGGCAGATCGTTCGGCTTCAGTTCTTGCAGGAGCTGTATTTTATACGGTTTTACACCAAGATCTTTGCGTAAAATCTTCCATGTCGTCGAATAACACAAACCCAATTGCTGCGAACGGCGACGAATCGACATTTCACGGTCTTCAGCAACACTCTCAGAAACAGACGCAATATTCTCTTCTGTACGCACTGTACGCATTCGTGTGGTTGGTTTAATGTCCAATAAAGTAAACTGAGTGCGAAACTTGGTCACAATCGCATTAATTGTTTGCTCACTTGGTCGATTATGTAGACCATAAATCGGACGTAAATCGCGAAACACTTTTCGAACCGAACACTGATTTTTGTAATATAATTCAATTATTTGCAAGCGTTGCTCGTTAGTAAGTCTATTCATTATGAAATGTCAAAGCATACTGAGCATCTTTCTCTTTGACACCTTGTCTGAAATCCCGCGTGATCTGTCAAATACTAATGCATGAAAATCCTAACCACAAAAAAATCACCCGTTACTTGTAATTTTACCTGATATTCACACTAGTAGTGATGGAAAGATCAATACATATACCAAGTATAACTTATACTATGTCACTCACAGCAATTTGTTCGACTAAATTATTGACTAAACTAAATTGCTGTTAGTTTGTACTAGCGATTGACAGAAAAATACTTCGAGAATTGATAAACCTTAATTTGAATTTGCGAATTAGAATAAAATTTTAGTGTACTGTTTATTATGCCATCTATTAATAATTGGTACAAACTAATAGATTTTTACTATATACAGTGAGTCACAGTGAAAATGGTTCACCCTTAATAAAAAAATAAAATCGTGAAAAATTTAATCTCACGATCAAAAAAAGTCCACCTAACAAAACTGTCTCAGATAACGGTGCATTTTCAAAATTTTTGTTTTGTTCTCTTCTAATTTGTTTTTTATGCTCTCCTGCACTTCAATGCAAATGCATTAGTTGTCTATAGGTGTTTGTGAAGTTTAGTTGTGAAAATGGGACCGCACACGTCAATTGAGTTGCGAAAATTAATTATTGCGCATTATAAAACTGCAAAAATTATTAGCAAAGCTGGCACAACAATTAAAAAAATTATTGGAAATTAGCTGTTCTCTGACCGTGATGAACGTTGGACTGCGAACAAATCGAAGAATAACCCAAGACTGAGCGCACCGAAACTTCGAAATATGGTGGAGAAATATCTAAAAATTAATTGCAATGCCGAAACGGTCCGAAGAGTCCTACGCGAAGTTGGTTTACATGGTAAAATTACCAGGGGGGCTATTTTGAAATAATACGATATCGGATTTTTTCCGATATCGAAAAATCCGATCCGCCGCGAATTTTCCTATTATGAAATTGTCTGGTCGAATTTTTCAAAAAAATAAGCATGTAGTTAGCCATAGTGCTCCAGTTGTTGTAGTATAATTATCATTTAACCCTTTGCACTCGTATGTCACACTGGAAGTGACAATATTAATTTACTCTGAAACTCGTATATCAGTCTGTAGACCAAAAAACAAAATACCACATTGTAAAAGATCACAAAAACTAAAACAGTTTATAATAGTAATAAATTAAATAAATATAATACGTTCAATTCTACCACTGTTAATTATTTTAATTTATTTAGCTAAAAATAATACAAGTACCCAACCACCTTGAAAATAAATCGAGTGCAAAGGGTTACATATGAATATTTTTTATTTAAATATAGTATACTTAGATTTTAATTATTGTTTAATTAAATTTTTTTTAGTTTTATATTTCGTAAAAATAATATATTGATTTAAATAGTTGAAGAAACACACATTCGATAACAAAAAATGAAATCCGTCACTTAAATAGCAGTCGGATTTTGATATTCGATTTTCGGAAAATACGATTTCGTTTTCTCTTTTTAGTTTGATAATAGCGAATTTTTCGATATTGAATTTTCAGAAAAATAAGAAGGTTAGGTTGGAGTTCGCATATAACTACCAAATGAAAGATTTTGCGCTCTGATTTTCCGCTCAATTTAACCATTTTGGGTTTGATGGCAGGATAAACATTTGGCGAAAAACAAACCAAGAAATTAGTCCACACTGTTTGCGTCCCAGAGTTAGACATGGTGGCGGTCATGTGAAGGATAAAGGTGCGTTAGGGGATATGGAGGACATGTTTTTCCAACAAGACTGTGTGACCTGCAATACAGCACGTGAAACAATGGTGCTACTGCAGACTAAGTTTCCAGGCCGTGTCATTTCTCGATTTGGCGATCAACATTGGCCACCAAGATCGTGCGATCTAACACCGAAGGACTTTTTTCTTTGGGGCTAAGTGAAGGTGTATGCGAATAAAGCTGAAACAGTTGAACATCTTAAAGAGGAAATACGGCGCGTTATCGTGGTGGTCATTTGCGTGATGTTGTAATTCACGTTTAATCGGAACTATTTTTCTTTATGTTGAAATAAATATGTTTACTTAATTCAAAAATAAATGTGTTTTTCTTTAAAATTAAATTCGGCACTCTTGGTAGGACTCCCTTTATTACCACTGCGATTCTTACACATTGTCAAAGAACAGCACAACTCACTTCATGTCAGTTAAAGAAGAACAAAGATGGACCCAATTAATTCAAAGCAGCTAGAAAGAAGCAATACATATTTTTAATTTATTATTTACCCACACCACTAGAGCGTTTAACAAAAGTAAAAAAAATATAATGAAATGTGTTTTACTCTCTCTCAACTGAATATATGCAATATATATGACAAAACTAAATAGACAATTGACGATTGTAAAAAATTCGAAAAGCGCCGCTGATTCATCGGATTGAAACTAACTTAACTACAAAAAATGACATGTGTGATATACATTAGATTCATTTGTTTTATATTTCATATGCTACAAAATCACTAATTATATAAAACCTGTATCATTTTTAATTTGTATATGTAATTAAACAAAATTAAACCAAGCCAAGCTAGCACAGTGAAACGAATAAATTATCGTGAATGTCGCTGTTTATTTTGTTATTCATGTGGCATAAATGTTAAAATTTGTAGTTATCATAGTTCAAAAAAAATCCGCTACGTGGAATCCGTGATGTTCGTAAATAATAATGAAATGTTCTTTATGTTCTTCATTGAGACTACTGGAAGTATAGAAAACGCTACCAGTGGAAAAAAATTATGCTTGCTTTAGATACACCCGAGACACTTTTTCCATTTTCAAATTGATAATTTTAATATTAATTGTAAATTAATTTTTAGTTTTTATATTTTATTGCAATATACAAATAATATTATACTTTCCAAGTTCACTACTTTTCATACATAATTCGAAGAAAAGCCCGACTAAACGCTTTTTCGTAGAAATAAATTTTTACGCGAGAGCACCGGGGAGTACAAGTCTCAATTCTGTTTTCATTTTTTCAGTCGTACTCCAACCATGTGAGTAGAGGTTGTTCATGACGTTTTTACAGATTTTACAGATATGGCGATGGGAATATTTTTTCATTTGCATTGCAACACAATTTGTTTCTTGTTTTTTTTTTTTGTTTTTTTGTTGAAACAAATTAAAACTGAGGTTACTCATCGAGCAATAAATATATAAGAGAAATCAAGTAGTGCAAATTTTATAAGCAGTTTTTTCCGAGGTTAATCTTATTTTATAGTTTTAATATAATTATATACACAAATTTAAATTTTTTCTATATTTAATCCATATATACGTATCGTAAAAACATATCGGCGTAGTTATTTTATAGTTTATTGTTCTTGTTAGGCTTATACAGGTTGCCAAAAGTAAGATAGATTAACCTCGGAAAGTCTACATGAGTCCTCTTTTATATATTTTGCTTTATGGGTTACTCCATTCAACCATATATTTATTTTGTTATATACTGATGATACAATTGTATGTAAGAGTAAGTGAAATAGCAGTCGTAACCATTTCAAAATAATATTTTTTTATATAATATGGAAAAAACATAAATTAAATTGTTCGATTTATATTTTATGTTGCTAGAAAGAAGAAACCTCTCTCGCAAAACCATGTCGCTATTTATATCTGACTAGTAGAGACATTAGCTAAACGTTGCGGTAGAAATCCGAGTAGTCATATCTATATGTATTCAATCAACGGTATTACATACACTTTTCATTTCTATCAAGATAATGATCTCAAGCACACGACTGAAATTGTACGAGAATGACTGTTGGTATAACTGGCCTAGAATAATCAAAACACCATCATAATCGAGGCGTCTTATTAGAGGAATGAGATAAAACTAGCTCCGAATATAGCAGAAAACTTGTGGAATCTATTCCAACCCGCTTAAAACTAGATATTAAGTAGAAAGGGTTTCCAACAAAATATTGAAGTAGTCGTAGAACATTTTTGTTTTACATTTTATAACTGTAAAATATCATGGACCATTTTCATTGTGATATGATTTTTTAATTTGTTGTTGAATGCATTTTCTGTGGTTACTGAGATTGAATTATTAATTATTGGTTTTATTAAAACTAGAATAAAATGTAAAAGTTCATTTTAATGAAAATATTCATTTTTGTTTCTTACATTATTTGAGTTTATAGGAATTGGAAAAGGCTTCTTTTCGAGAATGGTTGTTTAAAACGAATATTTGTGAGCTAGGATAGCAAAGTTAAATAATTATTGAAAATCACGCCGACAAATAGAATTAATCTTATGCTTGAGGAGTATCATGGAAAAGTAAATGGAAGTCATCTCGGAATTAGCAAATTATTCACAAATATTCACCAACGATTTGATTAGTCCGGATGTTCGACAATCAGTAGTGGAATGGTGTTAAAAATGTAATCAATGTGCAGCAGTGAAAGGACCTGCACGAAAAATCCGACGGTCAATGCAATAGTACAACATCGGCACAACATTAAACAGAATTGCCATGAACGTGACGGAAATTGCGGAAAGCGGTAATAGGTATGTAAAGATTACATCGATTAAAAAAAGAAAAACTTGATGAGATATACAAATTTCTAGAGAAAAATTTGGATGCAAGCGATCGATTGAAGGCCTGGTATCTCACATGCAAACATGTTTGTTACAGAAAAAATAAAGGGCAACACCGGAAACCGAAGGTAATGCATTTGGAATGGTTGACACTATACAGAGGGGTAGTTTGAATTCTGTTCGGGACAAACAAGCTTAATGACATAATGGCATTAATGACATTTTTGGTAATATTAGTGACATCTAGGTTTAAGTAGTAGAATTACAGGTAGTTTTATAATAGTTTACTGATATTGCAGATTACGGTTTAATTAGTGTGGAACACTATAAATTATAGTGAAAATTACTTATTCTTGTTGTTTTCAGGAATATTCCAGAAAGGAATATTCTAGAAGCAATGTAAATTACGAGAGTGCCGTCTTCACAATCCAGTGATCCGAACCGGATTTGTCAAGGTAAATTCGTAACAATATACATTGGCAATTACTTATAAAAATAAAAATTGTATTCTATTGCAATAATACATAATGTAAACATGGATAGACGATTCTGGAAGTAGATGGACCGAAACGTACACAAATAATATGTTTGGGTATGAAGAACGCTAGTATTCGGAAACAGATACCGTTTGTTTTATCTGCAAATTTAAACATTTCCCAAAGTTGACTGGTCCTATAAGATTAAAATACCTTGAAAGAAGATATACATTAGACCTCGTTCTCCTTTAAACGGTTTCGTAGAATATTATTATATTCCAAAAATTTGATAAATATTGGATTATAATTTCCTTAGGACGGCATAAATATTAAATATCATAAATATTGGAGGCACATAAAAAATCGATATCGAAATTGCAATATGAAAGGTAACATCATCATACCACCACCCACGGATATTCTTTAATATACAACATCCTAAAGAATGAACACAACTTTTCGTACAAAAAGCCCCCTACTAACATTTGCTATATATGTTTACACAATTTGCACTGAACGCATATTTCTAATTTCTTTTTTTCGAGCGAAGAGAAAATTCTTCGAAAAATTCCTTTCCCAAACTTAATATAAACTTTACTTTATTATGCTATACAGCCGAAGGAAATAAAGTTAAACACAAAATAAGGAAGAAAGCGAAAGAAAAAAATTCTTAAGAATTATATATCCAGCAGCAACAGCAACAACAACAAGAACAAGAGGAAGATAAACACAAAGATCAAAAAAACTTAACTGAATGCTAATTAAGATATTGACCAAATTGCAGAGAACATCAACAACCATATATTTTTTGTGCATAGTAAATTAATTCGTCCTTATGTCTACCAATGTCCAACATTCCGCAGCCACAATCTAAAGAAATTTATGTATTGCAAAGTAAATATTTTGAAAAAGTCAAATTTTTATTGTACTCGTGTCATACTCATAAAATATGAATATAACTTCTTGTAATCCTTTAATATTTAATTAAATTTTTAAATTGAGCATAAATAAGTAAAATTTCCATAAAGAAATATTGGTATAGCATTAAGGTTCATAAAAAAGGAATAAGCTTTTTCCTATTCCGATCGAAGTAAGATAAATCCTTTTGTCGTACGTTATGCTATCATAATACACGAGTAGTATACGTGATAGATATAGGAAAATTCTATATGTATTTATATATATTTTTTCTCTACTTTACTCTCCCGAGAGAGAAATGATTATATTGCAGTATACAGGGTGAGTTTTTTAATAAATGCCAGGCTTTTATCTCGAAAACGATGAAAGATTATTAGTTTGGGAGATATTGACGAAAGTGAGTTTTTTTGAAATTAGAATCTATACTTTTGTGTGTACTTTTCGAAACCTTCACCATAGAGAAGAGTAATAAAAACAGAGGTAAAGCTGCATACAAAATTTTAAAACAACTTTTTTTAGATTGTACCCCCAAAATACAAACTCGTTTTATGACTTAAATAATAAACTTAGAATGTGAATTTGGTCAACAAAAATTTTGTATGAAGCTTTACTTTTGGTTATATTTCCGGAAAATTAACTTTTGAATAATCCATTGCTTTATATCCCCAGTTTAAAACGGCTAAAACTCAGTGAGTAAATTTCGCCATTTTTACAGAAAATTTGAAAACTATAACAAAATACTAAACTTTCACAACATTTACCCCGGTAAAAAAATGTTTGCCCGATATGCTTATTATGAAAATTAAAGAATTTTTTGTTCGTTTATTAAATTATATTATTCAATAATATTTTGTAGTCATAATTTATCACATTTCAATATACAATTTAGTCAAGAAAATAAAAATCTTTAGAAAAAATTATAGAAATATTTGAAAAGATGAATAAATATTAGAAAAAGTAAAACTTAGAAATGTGTTGGCCTGCTGGATCTTCTCTTCGTTTTCTTTTCATTGTAGCACATAAAATATTGACTAACCAGTTGAGCCACGGTCCAATAACTTATCCAATATAAATGGGAAATCCTGTAACCTTGTACCTCGCTTCAATTGAAGCGCCTAATTGTATTCCACTTCTCGTGGCATAATCAGAATGACCCTTCAACTCTTGAAAGTAAGGCTCTCTTTTTATAAGAGGAACACAAAGGCTTTCACCCAGTCGTTTTAAAAATTGATGCCGAAGACTGGTTTTTACATTTTCTTATTTGGATGGATTATTGGCCGTAAATATAATGAAAGCAGCAAGCCCCGCTACATCGTTAATGTTCAAAAACATTACAAAGGGCTAGCGATTGGTTTTACGTTTTGTCGTATACTGCGTAAACATACTGTCCACAGAATCGACTGCACCTTTGGTTAAATTATAATATAAAATTATCTCAGGTTTTTGTTTCGTTCCAGAAATGCTATCGTCGGTTTGTTGGGTTGATAATAATAACACAGTATGGTTTGTTTTTAGCACAAAAGAGCCAAGTACCATTTTTCTTCCAAAACCAAATTTGCCGGACATAACCTCTTTGGTTTTTGATGGTTTAAATTCCTCGGGTATACAGCTTTCGTCTTTTTCCAATTTTTCTAGTGTATATTTATCCATTTCATTTATGAGGTTTCGAAGTTACAGGCCCACCACAGTTTGATTCCATACTTGAATGGTTTAAAGAGGATATTTTGTGTAAACTTTGTTCCTCTAAACGAAAACAACCGAGTGGCATCGAAGTCGAAACGAATGAAACGTGTAATAGTATAAAATACAAAGGGTAGGAATTTGGCTTGTGAGCTTCAATGACAATTAGAAGACCTATATAAGCTAAGAATTCTTTCTCGTGTAGCGGTTCATACAGTTCCTGTTCATTGTATTATGGACAGTACTTATATCTCGATATCCGGCCAAGATCGGTTTACCGGTTTTTATTTTTTACCTTTCCTTTTCGAGATTAAAAACATTTCAATCATTTTTTTATTTGTAGTTTAAATTTTTTGGCCTTATATCGAATATTTATAGCCATAAATCGAAAACTACGTTATAATTAGAAAAACCCGTTATAGCGTATCGGCGTAAAGAGGCGCCGTATAACGAGATATGGGTATTTTGGAAATTCCTAATTTCTGCTATTGTTTTATATTTTAAATATTTCAAAGTAATAAAATGCATTTAGGGTCACATCTGTTGTTGGCTTAATATTATGTTACGAAAAGGTCACAATAAAATTATTACATGAAAAAGAGCTAAAAAAAGTCAATACCATGCATATTTTACTTTTACTTTATCCTCTCATTTTATGTTTGACGCGCGGTTTGACAAGGTGTTTTTAGAAATTTTGTGACTGAGCTAAAGTAAGAAATAATCTACGTTAAGTGATTTTTGTCATTTAGTTAAAATCTTTTGTTTGAGTTAAAGTGCGTGTGTGTGTATTTGGGAAGTCCAGACTGAGACATTTATTTTCAAAAGTGGGTCAAAAAAGGACCTAACCAGTGAAAAAAATGCTATAGGAGCATTATTAAAAGCAAAAAAAACCATTCATACCATGAAATCGCAAAAATGGAAAAACTTTCTTGCTCTTCAGTAAGTAATTTGGCAAAGATTTTTCAATCTGGGGGTACATTTTATGAGATTAAAGGAAGAAATTGTAAGGGGATCAGGAAGACAACGCCCAGAACAGACCTTAAAATTATTTATTCAGCCTTAGAATTGCGCAGAGCAACGGCGAGCGAGGTGTAAAAATAACTTAGTGAAGAAGTGATAAAGATATCAGCGATGACATTGCGACCACTCACTGAAAAAATGGGGGAAAACGTCTTATTTGGGTCAAACTTCATAAGCACTGAACAATATAGACGACTGAAGGAAGATAAATTAAATTTTTAAGCACTCATTATATAGTTTAAAAATTAAATAAAAAAAATCTGAAATTAGAGAATTTTTTTAAATGTATAGGCTACATTTAGTGACGAATGTAAGCTAGAGGCCGTTAAAAAATCAGTCCAGTTCGTCAGAAGGAGACCAAGAGAGAGGTTTAGGGAGAACTGCGTTGTTAGGAGCACAAAACTTCCACCATCACTAATGATATGGAGCTGAATTAGTGGAGATGGACCTGGCCCAATTTACTTCGTAGAGGAAACCTTGAGAAAAGATCAATATAAAAAGGTGTTCTAGAAGTGTTATTTCCTTCCATGAGGTCGCTACCTCAAGGCCAATACTCTTACACTTTTATGCAAGATATAGAGCTCATTGCCATACATTGTACCCCTCCTCTCCTTCTTGTAGGTACGTAGGATTTCTTTGGAAATTTTTTTTCTGTAATAACGATATTCATTTTTTTCGAGTTCTTCTACTGAGAACCCATGCATACGACTCTGCAGTACTTTTGAATTATTGGATGTATAACTTAGTTTTTTGGATTTTCTAAGAGATGGCGTAACTTTAGAACTAATCACTCTTTTACAATGACACCTACGGCGTTTTAAAGTGTTGACATTCCACATTAAAATTTAGTTTGTCTTTATTCGTGAAACCGTAAACAACATACTTTTTAGTCCCGTTTAAACATGTCGATTTTCGTACCAACAAAACAGTATTTGCGGGAAGCATTATCTTTTTACTTCAATCAAAAGACAAACGCTGCTGAAAGTTTTTGCACCAATACAACAAACTTGCGAAAACTGGTTTAAACGATTCAAAAGTGTTTATTTTGATGCCAGTGGCAAAGAACATTCTGGTCAACCAAACAAATCCGAAGATGAAGAATTGGAAGCGTTATTGAAGGAAAACTCAGTTCAAACAGAAAAATAACTTGCAGAACAGTTAAATGTCACTCAAGCAGCCGTAAGCAAACGTTTACATGCCATCAAAATGATTCAAAAAGATGGAAAATGGGTACCACATGAACTGACTGAAGCCGACATTGAGAATCGTTTAATGGTTTGCAATTCTTTGCCTACAAGACACCAAAGTTGGAATTTTTTTGTCTCAAATTCTGACTGGCGATGAAAAAAGGATTTACTACAATAACCCTAAACCCAATAAATCATGTGTTCATTCAGCCGAACCATCCACATCATGGAAACATTCATGGAAGTGAGGTTTTGTTGCACATTTGGTGGGATCAGAAACGAGTGGTGTACTATGAGCTGCTAAAACTGAACGAAAATATTACTGGTGAACGTTACCAGCAACAATTGATAGACTTGAACAATGCATTGAACGAAAATCTTCTGATTCCAGCCAACAAACAGCGTGAAGTAATTTTGCTGCACGACAATGCTCGACCACATGTCGCAAAACAAGTAAAAAATACTTCCAGCGTATTTTTACTTGTTTAACTTAAATGGGAAATTCTACCGCTTGCTCCTTATTCTCCAGATTGTGCTCCATCAGATTACTATTTGTTCCGATCAATGCAAAGCGATCTTCTAGACCAGCACTTCAGAACCCACGAAGAAATCAAAAAATGGCTCGACGAATGGATCGCATCAAAAGACAAACAATTTTTTTTCGACGGACTCCATAAATTGCCAGAAAGATGGTAGAAAGTCATAGAAAACGATGGAAAATGTTTTGATTAAAATTAAATTTACCATTTCTTAGAAATAAACGTGTTTTTTCTGCAAAAAAAATCCAAAAAACTAAATTATACTCCCAATAAAATTAAAACGTTTTCAATGTAAATACTCGAAATTAGTCTTAAATAAATTGTATTTCTTAAATTTTTAATTACTGAAAAACTACTTGTCAAGAAACTACTATTATCGTAACCCAGGAGCATACGATTAAAAGCTTGCGGTTTAGTTTTAATTACTGAGAAGCGTATCTGCTTGAATTTCGGCACAAGCATTTCTGGTTCGCTCAATCGCATATTCTCACGTGTTGTTGGTGATTGTTGGTAAACTTTGTCTTTGATATAGCTCCACAAAAAGAAATCTGCGAAATACGATCTGGTGATCTGGCAGTGTGCTGGACAACCATCATGTTGAAACCACATGTTCACAATTCTAAGCTCAAGTCTTCAAATAATGTTGGCAGTTCATTTTTCCACAATTTCTCGGTACATTTTACCATTCCAATTATTCCACACTACACATTGATCTAAGGGCGCTGATGTTATTCGGATTTTCAACGCTCCAGTAATGCATGATGTGTTTGTGTCGATTAACCGTTTCATGGTTTGTAAAAGACGACTCCTTGGATAACAATACGTAGCGAAAAAATTGGGATTTTGCTGTATTTGTTCACGTGCCCACTAATAAAAATTAGTTACCCGATTTTGGGAATCAACGCTATGAAGATCTTGGTGTAGAGACACGGATGATTGATACAGATGATACTTATGACGTTCTAAATTTTACAAATACTGGTTTGGGACAATCCGAAATCGCTATTTTTAAAACAAAAAAAAATCATTTATTTGAAAACAGATTTAATCGCATGTTGGGTTACGAGACTTGTATATTACCCATAATGTGTATTATACCTGCTCATTTGAACAACAGACAAATATTCTGTTTTCTATTTATTCATATTTTGATATTTTACATGTGCACACTACCGTGTATAAAAAAATGTATCAGTTTGATCTGCACCAGTGCACCTAGAATACTACATGCCACATTGCTTCAAAAATCTTGCTATATATGACGTCAATTTATACCGTCAGTTCTCTCTTTGGCTATTATAGGCAGCACTAAAATTAAAAAGATTTTTGTTTTTTTTGTGTTTAAACTGTCATAAAGAAAAAAATTGTAAACAAATAACAAGAAAAATATTTTAATAATAAATGTTTGACAATTTAATAAAAAGCTATTGGTAAGTATTAATTCTAATATTATTATAAAATTATGCATTCTAAATTGTGTTAAATGTGAAAGAACGTAGCACTCGTATAAAAAAAAATCTGTTTTCGTTTTTCCTTTAATGAACATGACTGCCGTCTACAGTTCAAAGAATAAACTGTAAACATAAATTTAATGACATAGCAAGTAGTGTGGTGTGCACTGACTTTTAACTGCTTAATCAAAAAGTGCACACAAAATTATAAGTTTTAATTTAAAACCCCGCACTGTTGTCAATATCTCCCAAATTAATGAGTTTCAAGTTCATTCATGATCGATCACCAATAAACGTCCCCCTCGACACTAAACATTGTTCATAATAGGCAATTTTCTCCTATCTTGCACCGTTTTCGACATAAAAGCCTGGCATTTATTAAAAGACTCACTCTGTATACAATATGTTTTATGAAAATAGCCCGGAAAAATGAAAATGTTTATGCTAGTTTTATACAAATTCACATAAATATTATGTAATGTTTATTTATGTGTATGCTTTGCAGAAGCGTATCCTGGAATATCTTTCCTCGAAATGAATCAAAATTTTTGTTGTCATCTTGCAAGTTTTATGAATATTGTCAGGGATAAAATAAATATCAGGACAAAATGTAATGAAAATTAATATTCACAGAATTATTTAGGAAGACAAGCAAACAAGAATATACAAACCTTGTACGTTACGTCTAATTTACATGTCGTGCTATCTACTAAAATATATTTAAATAACTAAATTACTATGAGGATAATTTTTTATGTCAATAGAAGTCACATTTTTATGTTTTTTACTATAAAATTTATTTATTTATATTGAAATAAGTCATGGCTTGAAAAATTATTAATGTAAAAATACAAAGTAAAATATGTAAATCCGCTTTGGAATTTAAAATTAAAATTTTAAAAATAATAGGTAGTAACAATAATAAATTCACTGGCGGACATAAAATTGACCCAATCTACTTTTAAAATTATCTTCAAACAAATATGTAGATAATTTTATTGAAACGCTTACACATCATCTTCACTGGTTCATTATCGCCAAAATTGGTTCTGTGTTTATTTATGTGGAGAAAATCAAGATCCCTAAGTTGTCTACTAGGAACCTTTATATTAGTTGAAATTAGTACTTGCGGTCCGTCGATTAGGCCTGGTATAGGAGATTACCAATAAAATCACTTTTTCAAATTCATGCCTATTTCGTCTTACATCCAGTGAAATATGGTACGGTTATCGCTGTATGTTAATGTGGTATGGTAGATCATGGCCATAATTCCATCCGATTTTCAAGGTCAATTAGCGTATAAACTACTTTTGAATTTTCTCAATATTTCGAATATGTTCTTACGGAACGGATACCAAACATTTACAGTTTATTGCAGCTGAGATCGAACGTAACCAGAATACAGGACGGAACTAACTGCTTTTTAAATTTTTGTAAATATTTTGAAAAGAATATCATTAACGAGGAGAAACAAATATGACCTACAAGATTCTAGATTCTAAATAAATTTTACAACAATAACTGTCAGTTTTCCAAAAATTTATTGTTTGTTAATAGCCAAAATCGTAAAAAGTGAGAAATACGAAATTCTCAAAATGATCTCCATATGTGCTTGTTTATGCTTATGTATGTTTTTTAAACAGTGTGAGACTCTTCACTAATACAACCATCTATGTTAAATCCTTACCCACAAGAATCACCAAGAATATATTATACTTCGGAAGGAATGACTAACGTGTACCATCATACCTCGCATGAAACTGCTGAATCTGATGTATCTCGTCACGCACCGTTTTCGGAATTCACCGTATATGGGATTCACATTTTGCCGATACCAATTCACTTGCACCCATATCAAGGAAGCATAAATAATTATAACAACTCAAAAGTAGTAGTGTACGTCACCTTTGTTTGGTCGACTATAGTTCAACATTATTGAATTGTATCCCCACATAATCTTTGCAAATGGTCTCCCATTCGTCCTGTTGCAGCCCTGATCATGAGCAAAGCTCATGTAACTACCTTCACCTCCTCGGGGACTTGGAGTATGCGAACATCGTCGGACATAACATTGCAAATAGCTATAACTATTTTCGTGTTGCAACCTTTTCCTCTACGGGACTGCAAAATACGAAAGCCACGTTCCTCATATTAACGGCGCTCAAAATCTGTTTCCATTTTGCTGGTGTTAAATATTTTTGTAATAACGAACTTAAGCAATGCTGCACGACATTTTTTACGGCCTCCATCGGAAAGTGTTCCTCAAAGTGACAAATTGGTTGACCTCCGAAGCAAAGATACGCGGTATATGAATATATGAATTATAATGAAATTTTCGTAACCTAACCTAACTTTGGTTGGTATTACTGGTTAGAGATTCTAAAGTGATTTTTGGTTATTAGATTGATTTTGCATTGAAAATAAATTTTAGACAAAGGTTTGGAAAAAAAGGATTAAAATTTTGAGTACAACTTTTTGATTTTCTGCGGCCATTTAAGTTCTTTCCAGTTTAACGCCAATATCGTAAAACATCCCACAAGGTAGGTTATACCAAGCTAGCTACCTAGTATTGGATACTTAAGGGAGTTTTCGAGATGTTGGCCAGAAACTGAAAAGAACTTAGATGATCACAGAAAATCAACAAATTATAGTGAAATTGTAATCGATAAGTTTTCCATGACGTCTCAGTATGTCCTTTCAAATTGATTTTTTGGGGGGTTTTTGAAAGGTCTCATTTGAAACGTGATATTTTAAAAAGCGATACGGTACAAAACGCGATATTTTAAAACGCGATATGGTACATAAAATGTCGCGTTTTGTACCATATCTCGTTTCGAGCGGATCCCGTTTTTTGAGATATTTCCGATAATCTGAAACGTAATTATTTGGCAACGAAAAACCAAAATATTACTTCTGAACGATTATCTCCCTAAATTTTCATATTAGATTCGTAAGTTTCTAATCCAAAATTCAAATGCAACCCTGAGCAACGGTTCTTATATTTACTTCTAAAGTAGTGGATGAGAAGCGTCCATTATTAACTCATTTCAGAACCTTCTTCAAAATACATATGAGAATTACAACTTAGACCTGCAATGCAAATTCCACTATTATTTATTAAGAATTAGCCAAGTTCTCTCCAGCACAATCAAAATCCATTTTAATTGTGTAGAATGGATAAATACCGGAACTTCGTCTAAAATGTATGCTTCAATCCAAAACCAATCTAGGGAAAGAAAAATTCATTTAGGAGGTCCTCCAATGAGGGCCGAGGCCTGTTTTTTCGTAGTTTTACGATTTCGATAAAGAGTAGTCCAAATTTCGGGAAAATTCGTTCAGAGGGTCGAATGGTTGGCCCCGGGTCCTTCTTTAATTTTTCTTTGGCTTATGTTCGAAGAATATAAAAATTGGTGATGGAGGGTTTTCGAGTGCCGATTTCGGGAAAATCCATTGAAGACGGGGTCGTCCGATAGAGCCCGAGTCCCCATCTGTAATTTCTTTAAGCTAGCATGATTTTCATAAAAATTGCTGGAGCAGCGTGTTCGATTTCTAAACACCGATTTTGATGAGTTACTTGGGGAAAATTTATTTAGGGGTCATCTGGTGAAGGCCAGCCGGGATGCGTTAAGCCTTCTTATAACATTTTATTTGGCTTAGACGATTTTGATAAAAGTTGGTGGGGCAGAGTTTTCGAATGCACGGAAATGATTTGATTTCTGGATAATTCATTTAGGAGTTCTCTGGATGGGCCGCCTTGTTGCATAATGGTGCATAATGTTTTACCATGTTGCATGACGTTGCACAAAGTTTCGTGATGTTGCACAATGTTGCGTTATGTTGCACCGGGTTGTGATATGTTGCTAGATATTGCACCATGCTGCGTGATGTGAACTATTCTTTACTATGCAGCGTGATGTTGCACCATGTTGCACAGTTTTATATTATGTTGTGTCTGTTATTTTGCTTCCTTTTGTATTGTTAATTAGATATCTGGCGCTATGTTTCATTATATTGCGAATGCTGCACGACGTTTTGTTGGTTAGAAGATTGCGTTATGGTGACATTAGAATATTGCAGTAGTCCGTCCTTTTGAAAATGTTGGCTGTTATGAGAAACAATATTGATTTATAGCATTCGCTATCTAATTAAGGTTTTGACCTTGATCCTTTTTTTACATTTTGTTCCACCTCAAGCGATGTTGATGTCGTCTGGTGCGGCCACAATATTTGTTTTTTTTTGCGAGCACGATTTTGATAAAAATTGGTGAAGGGAGTGCTAAGGAATTAAATGCCAGGAATCGATTTCGATGAGTCCTAATTTTATGAAAATTAATTTATGGTTTTTCGAGTACTAAGGATCGATTGTGATGTGTTCCAAATTGGAGAAAATTATTATTATTTAGAGGGTTCTCAAATGGGATCCGGGTTCTTATTTTTAAAATAGATCGACTCGAATGGTTTTGATACAAATTTGAGAGAGGATGTTTTTAAATGTCAGGAAATGATTGCAATTGATAATGATTTTGAAAAATGTGTATAGAGGTGGTTTAATTTGGCCACTATGTTGCGCCTTGTGCCACAATATATCCACAATCGAAGAGGATGGAACTCAGATTAATGATTAAAATGGGAATCGAATATAAATGTTGGATATGTTAAATATCTAATAAGATTCCAACATGAGTTCCGGGTGTGATTTGAAAAATGAGTCAATTGGATGGAACGAAGACCTTTCTCAAACGAAAATATCCAATTTGATTGACACAAACCTTTTACAAAGATAAAGTGGTTTTCGAGGTGGTTTCTGTCTATTTGTGTCCGCTCTACAGCCCAGATGGGTTTACTGATTTGGATGAAACTTCGTACTTAAATTTTTTCATAAATTGGTAGGTTCAAATGAAATTTGACGGAAATTGGTACACCAGAAATGCATATAGCATTAGCGAAAAAATCACTTAATCTATTTTTCAACAAAAAGATTGACAAAACTGGTTAAATCATTTCTCCAAAATTTAAGCTTAATAAAGATTTTTGATAATAAATTAAAAACTTCATTTAAGGTTTTCTGATAAATTGGCAAATTCAGAAAATGGATTTGGAAATGACAAATTTTGAAAAAAATCTTTTTTATAAGAACTCTGCGTTTTTGCAAATATTTTGTATTACGAAAAAACTATTAAGACCAAAAAGATTTTAAATTAAATTGGCAACAAAAATTTTTTTCGGCTAAGTTTTCGTTTTGTTTTTTGAAAAAAAAAATTGAACACATTTTTTACAGAAAATTTGAGAACTAAGGTTTGAGATTATGAGATTATGAAACACACACACAGGTGCAACACATAACACATTAATTTTTGCACTCAGCTAACCAGAAGATGGTTACCATTGGTATGGTTTTTTTCTCCATAGTTAAAGAGAACAAAGCGACTCAATATTAAAAATATGTCGACTTCCATATTTTTGATATTGCACCTTTGAATCTAGGAAGGTTTAAGTCTAGAAAATTTGGCGGAAAAAGTGAAGTTTTTGAAATATTTCTCGTACTATCTGGAAAAATGAATACTACGCAAGTGTTGGTGGCTCTACAGGATTTGATGCAACGAATGAACCAAAAGTTTGATTAACAAAATCAAAAAGGTGATCAATGAAACCAAAAATTGGAGCAAAAATTTTATCAACGAAATATAGAGTTGCCACATATGAGAGAGAGTTGCCACAATTGAAGCGGAGGTTGATCAACAAAACCAGAACCATGGAGAAATTAAACAAGGAAAAATTCACTCTGGCATCAAAAATTTCGAGAATATGGGCCAATCAAGAGTTGAAAACGTTAGATGGGAGGCTCAGAAGTTATCGGCTCCAGAATCACTGTGCGATTTTGAATATCAGTAGAAATTTAAACGGGCTACGCAAATATCGGGAACTAACTGGATCAAATGGCAGACATAACGATTGGCAAACGAAATTATGACCGGATGAAGATCATGGAGTGAGGGGAAGGGAGATAATCTCATTGGTCAGGAGGAATTATAGTTCTTTGTGGAATCAAGCCACCTCGAGAATGATGAACAATTTAACCGAGATACTACCACAGTTCAAGAAAAAAGCGACGAATTACTCGGGACATTGGATTTTCAACTAAATGTTGAACCAAACCATTTGTTGGTCAGCGAGGGACAGTGGATGTGTTCATGGTGAGTGAGGATGACGCCAGTTTGCCTGGTATAAATAGTTTTGGATGATTTTGGTGCAAGGATTATTATGTAATTGACAATAACGGTAAACTTGATGAAAATGACGATGTTAGATGTCGTTAAATATGACTTACAGAAAAATGAGAAACTCGTTGCAGGTGTGGCGATGCTCTCGGATGATACCGAAGAGCAATTGTTGCAGCTACGTTTAGACGGGATAGATAAACATAGCTTGAATGATTGCTGGTCAGATAGGTTTATTCGAGAGGTGGTTTTTGGATCGGATTCAGAACATTAGGATGTATATAGAGGAGATATCGGCCAAGAGGAGTGAGAATTGCAAATAGTCCACCAGTTGTGACTGTTAGGGCTAGACGGGTTATCACAAGCAATGATTGGCAATTCACAGGAGGGATGTCCAGCGTAGGCCGTATCAGCTTTGCAACTGCCCACGGATGAAAGAAAGATGTGTATAAAAGATCCGCCAAAGTGGTTGCACAAATTGGTAGAAAGTAAGGGCGAGCAAGAGCCACATGAAGGACGATGACGGAAAGGATCATTTATGAAACGCGGGTTAAAGGAGGGGAGTTGGCTATTTGAACTGAAAACGCTATGGATTAATGGATGAGCAGGTGGTGCCGGGTAGAGAAGAGAAGAGAAACATGGCGTACCAGATGTAATAAAGTGGAATGTTGACAAGGCTGGATGCCATCGGAAGGCGAAGGTGAAGTTGAATTGGTTTCCGTTACACGATTTTTAGGTTGGGTAGCGGCACTAAAGGTGGTTTTATAATAGCTTGTTGTGTAAAGGAAGAATAAATCTAGGCGAATTTATATCTCTTAAATCTTCAATGCTTTTCAGTATTTATTTAGAATTGTAGTCGCTTAGAGGAATTTAAATTAACAAGTACAAATTGTGATTTTTATATAGGAAGCTGAAAACTTGGAAGGGTCAAATTGTTGCATATCATCTTATTTAGATGCCTGTTACTTGGGGGCGGGATCACGAGCGCCACGTAGGGTTTTGGATGGTATTCAAGTTTTCACTGAAAAAAATAATCGGTGATATTCACAAAAAAGCGGAGTAATATTTAACGAAAAATGATCAAAAACTCAGCCACACAAGCGCTTTGTATTTATCGCGATTTTAGCAAATCAATTATTACAAGTTGCTGTGTAAATTTTATTATTTTTATTTCAGGGTGATAAGCAATATTCGCTATTGCTTTGATATATTTACTCTGCATTTTGTAAAATAATTTAGATATTCTTTACTGAGCGCATGGTAAATAATGACAGCAAGGTGGATAATGGTTTGTAGTGCTTTTCAAAATTTGCGGATCGAGAAAATTGCAGCGCAGTAATATTTACTCTGCACAGAAGCAAACGCTCGAAACTTCTAGATTGGAGGAGGCATAATTTAATATTTAACATATTAAAAACCAATTTTAATGAAACACATTTTTTATAATTATTTTTTTTTATTCACTTTTCACAAAAGGCCATCGATTTTTCTTAAAATAAAGATGATAATTATTTACATCTCCGGTTTAGCTCCGGATATTACTCCTTTAACAGCCTCGAAAGATATTGAATTGCTGTAATGTTGCTAATAATTAAATTCTCCTCAAACGTCTTAATGTTCAGGGAACTGAGTTGGTCCGGTCCTCTTACATTGCTTTATAAAATTCTGAAATTAAAACAAGAAAGCAACAAATATAAGTAAATGCACATAAAGTTTTGTAAATTTAATTTTTGTTTACCATACAACATTTCAGCACTTTTATGGTTTAATCCTCAAGGTTAGCGGCCATTTGTTACGACGCGAAGAAAGGTTGCAAAAAAACTGTAAATGAAGGATAAAAATAATTATAATTTATATTTCATTTTATTTTGAAATAATTACCATTTTTCCCAACAAATCCGGAAACTAGACAAACTGGCATTTTTGTGGCAATTTGTGTACTGCTTTACATTCACTTTAAGACTAATCTTTCTTTAAAATTTTAAATAAAATTTGGAGAACAAAATGCAAAGTTGGATAGAATAAATGATTTGATTGGTTATAATCTTTTCGCAAAAATTATTTTACAAAGTGCAAAGTAAATTTTGAAAAGTATTTGAACATTTAAAAAATGCTTTGTAATTTATTCTCAACGAAAAAAATAATTTTTTTTAATTTTTATTATCTTTGCATTGAAAATGATATACTCAAATTGCGCAGGTCAAATTTACCTAGCAGCATTGCAATATGATTAATCTAATTTGTCATCAGACGCTGCTCAGCAATAATTTTAATATTTGAAAATGCACTGCATATATTGCACTGCAAATTTTACAAGGCTCGTACTTTATTAAAAAATTATTGGTAATAATTGAAAATTTGGGTTTACACAGCAAAATATGTAAATATCTCCGCGCTTTTTTTTTCAGTGTTGTTGGGGGATGTCAGCGGTTCTACCTGTTTTGCTCTATTGTAAAAAAACGTGCGAATTTTTCCGATTGTTATAAAGCTGACAAATGAATTTGAGTTTATATGGCTTGTTATTGATGTTATCTTGTGAAGCGATGAAGCAGCTTTGGTGGATTTGTTGTTGTTTCCTATGTGTAGTTTCTTACCTTCAGAAGTTTCCGTGCAACATACATTTTGTCCTGCTGTTTCGGGAACCTTGCGATCCGTTCGATCACTTTAAAACTGATGATTGAATTTGAATTTTTACGGTTTGCTATTTGTATATTTTACGGAGCAGTGAGTGGGCTGTGGATTTTTTTTTGTTATTTATCGTATGGAGTTTGATTGCTGCGCGGAATTTATATTTTTATTTTTCCAGATTCAGAATAGCTTAATTTTTAGAATTAATTAGTCATTAAATGATGATAATGATGATGATAAATAACTTCTGACTTCAGGAAATTCCATTAGTGTTGGTATTAATATTTTAGTAACTTTACGTGATATTAGTCTCACGCAATACATAGTAAATATTTTTGCAATTTTCTGTACCAAAAGCTTTTCTTTAGTTTGATTTAATTTCAGTAGTTCGGGAAAAATTAAATTAATAAATTTTAATAATATTTAGGAAGTCAATTATTAATTTATAATTAAATTTCATTAAATCTCTTGATGCATGTGAAATAATAATAATAATAATAATTCGGCCAGACATCAGTGAACCGTCATGATTTAACAGCGAGGGTACTTCAACAAAAGCCAGCAAACTTGGTGGACGTTTTAACGAAGAAAACGCTAAACATATTTGGGAAAGCTCGCTGTTCGATGTACTCAGTCGAGTGGCAAAAGAGAGGACTGCTACATGCTCTTATACTCCTGTAGAACAAAATTCGTCCAACACAAATTGACAGTTTTATCTCCGCTGAATTACTACTCCGTGTGTGGACAGCTTGTGGCGATTATATCACATCACTATGTATCACATTAGTATAATTATTATTTCTGTTCATTGTTAATAAATAATGTCTAAATTCCAAAAACGAAATGTCCATTTTTGATTTCTGACATTTCGTGTTTATTGACAAATAATTCGGCAGGTTTTTCCAACCTCATATTTATTTTTGGATGACCTTTTACTATTCGTCGCGTCATCTATTGACAAATTGATTTTGAGCATAAAAACTGGTTAAGGGGAATTAGAGCTACATATTTGTTATTTTCTCGATCGCAGCGACCGTTTTAAATAAAGGAATTAAATCTATAAAAGGCCGATTGTTTTGCAGTAATAAAATAATAGTCTGGTGAAAATCTAATGACATACAATGTCATATACTAATTGTAAAAACATTCTTTTATAACAAATGGCGATAAAGCCTAAAATATAATATACAACTATAAAAATTAAATAAATTTAATATATAAAAAATTACAATAAAAATTAAAACAAAAAAAATAAATTAATTAAAATAAATCAGTTTTGTGTATTGATTTATTTATTTGTGGGGGCCCCGTCAGTACACTAAATATTTCACCTCGAAGTTGTGGTTGTTCGAGTTCCGGATTGAGGTTTATGAAAGTGAATCGACCAGTTCCTCTGATTGAGTATTGTTGCTCAAGTGTATCATATGTGCTGAGGGTAATAGCTGTGCAAATTGGATTGCAACCCATCAATCGTCTAATTTACAACCACGCACTATAGCATAACACTACCCCATAAGCTCAATCCAGACGCACCATGCATGCATGAAGAACCGGAAATGCACGAAAAAATATTTCAGAGACTTGATTCACGAAACTCAGACTGGCGACTATATGGATAAGTATACACTTGGAAAATGGGTAACGAGTCTATTTCACTGTCAATACAGCTAAATGAGTTGCCGCCACACGACCGAACACAACGTTAACGGCTTTTTTTCAACTTTATCAACAAAATCCCTTTGCGAGGACGTTGACGTGTCCAAAAGTTCCATAGTCTGAGTATTGATTGAAATTAGTTCGCTTCAAATCTAAAAGTTTGGCCTTATTCGAAATGTTTAACAACAATAGTTATTCGATTATTAATATATTCAATAAATCAACTGGAGTTTATTTTGATGCAGGTACATGAACTATTCAATTATAGTTTTGTAGTGTACTGCAGTCTGAAGAGGTATTTGAATCTTTAATTTAATAAATCAAATAGCTGGAAACCCAGATAAACGCTGGAACCAATAAAAATTCATTTAGTACAATGTGTATTGCACAACAATAACATCACTTCCGTTTTAATTAAACTAAAAATATTTTTGATGAAATGTGCTCGTCCCAAACCCCACTAAACAATTCAATTTCAATTTAAAATGTCACTCAATTGTTAATTAAAAATTTCCTAACATTTTAAATTTAAATAATATAAAAATATTCCGGATATAGACACACACATGCGCGCACACACACACACCCATTGACATATATTTTATTTAGTTATGGTCAACAAAACTATTAAACAACTAAAAATAAACGAAAAACATAAATCTCGAAATCGTGGACATGCATCATGTACACATGACATGTATTCAAACTTTATAAATCAAATCAATCAATTAAAAAATCGGTTACCTTTTATCTATCGCTGTTATCCATTCCATAGCCATTGTTAGTTTTGTGTATTAGTTCGTTTCGCTTTCCTATATTTGTTATTATTGTTGTTGTTATTCAAACTATTCGTAACCGTACGTAAATATGCTAATGATTATAAATCTGAAATAAAAAATTCGTGCGGGTCCAAAATTTAAAGCGGCGAGTGTTATTTTATGCGTGCCGAATACGAGCGATGCCACCACACCTCTCAATATGATTTATGATTATGATCCGTTGGCGTACGATGTTTATACTTCATTATATTTAATATTTTGAGTGCGCGGTAATTTGTCGCCCGTTTGCAATCGTTGCAATTCCTAATTGCACAAAGATGACTTAATCGTTATTCTTTTGTTCGCGCGATTTCATGGCATCGTGCGCGTCTCTGCGGCTACAAATTAAACGCGAAAAAAAAGAAAAAACACAGAACAAGAGAAAATACAAGATTAGTTATTGTTGTTGTATGCTGCGGTAATGCAAAAATTGTAAAAATATTTTTTCTTTCAAAACAATAATATTATGCAAATTAATTAAATTATTTATGTCAATGATTTTAAAATTGAAAGCACTTTGTTGTGTACATATATATTAGGTAGCGCCAAAATTAAGTGGAACGTTTATGTTTAACAATGTAATATTTCCTTGATACAATGTTCAATTTAACTTTGTCATTACCTGTACACCTGGTGTGCTGCACAAATAAATTATGTTTAATTGTTTAAAAAATACAAAGAAAAACCAGAAAATAGCGAAATAAAATTATAACAAAAAAAAAACACGTCTGTCTTAATAATTTATGCAGTTTTTGGAACGCACCCTAATTTCGTACGGTGATTTCCGTTTTTACTTAATAAATTTCTAAATCGCGCTGTGGAATTGAGGTAAAATTGCAAATCGGAAATGAGACACAAGAGCATGTACATCTTAGAACAACACCTTCCATATGCATATTGATACGGGTATAATGACATGACGTATACATACCAAACAATGACAAATTACAAAACGATATGATGTAAACACGATCATGATAAGCTTGTCATGTTTTTTTTTTATGAAATTATTTTCAGAATTAATATTTATGTCATACTGTCGTGAATTACAACCGTATGATGATGGGTTTTGTTGCAATGAGATGCGAATAATTTGTTCACAAGAAACCTAAGAAAAATTAAATTCAGATAATGCAATTTATGCAAATTGTTTGACGTAGGGTATAAATCAGTTTAAAAACGTGAAAAAAATTTATATTGCGATTGATCAATATACGTCTGGCATGAAGAACGAATTATTGTGCCGATCGTTTTTGATATATGATGTGCTAAATAGACCTTGGTCATAAAATACCATCACGATTTTCGGAAATTATTCTTTGCAGACAATACGACGACAAGATTATATTCCCTTTCAACAGAACTCCTAGGCGAAATAACATTTGTCAGCCAGAACCAAATGAAATATTGGGCAAGGAGGTAAACGCAACCACTAGGATCATAGCACAATTGGTTCTATACCTGGAGTGTTATCTAAAATTTAAAAAGAAATCAAATGTTCACAATAATTGTTCACAATTTATTTTGGGTGGTTGTGTCGCAACTAGCTTTCAACAGGAACCATAACAATGCCAGCAGGAACTATATATAGCCAGTGAGAATTATGCCACATTTTGCACGGAATAATTCTGACTTTTATGAGTATACGATAAAATCTAGATTACTCTGCACTGTCTAGAAGTTCAGCTGAAACAAATATAGAAAGCCATACAAAACCAGATTTTTATTAGCCACAACCACCCGGTGCTTCAAAATGGGTTATGTTATGGGTTATGACTATAGTCGAAATCGTTAGCTATAGTCGAAAGTTAGCCGGAAGCCCGGAACCATGAACCGACAATGTTAGCTGAGGCCAGAAAATGGTTGCAGGATCCATGTGAGATTACTAGGAATCGTGTGCACCGGAGTAAACTTTTTAACGAAAAGTGTGGCTACGCAAATTAACGAAAAGTAAAACTTCTCAAAAGTGTAGCAATAAAAAGTGTAAATATGTCACCATTACTAAAAATAGATGGTCAAAAATTTATATTTGATGCAAATATCGGGATCAAATTTTATCATAATAATTCTAGTCTAAAGGTCGTGGTTATTACAAAAAATAATTCTTTAAATGTTTGAAATGATATGCATAAGCGACACTTTGACTAAACTAAACTAAATTAAAATAAAATAGTTTTGGGATGGTTCAACACAAGTTTTAGAACGTAAAATTTCATAAAAATTCCAATATTCTTCAAAATACTTGCTATACTTAGAACGATTTTTTAGATCGAGAAATTTAATGAATATTGTAATATTCGTCAAAATACCTGTCAAACAATGGCCGATATTTTTACAAAGTTAATTGTGATGAACAGAATGATTTGTCTTCTGTTAGTAAATTCAATATGCCACACAATCTGCTAAGTTAAACAACACGGAGATTTAACTTCGATCATCGATTTTATTCAAAATCGACACACCTCTTAAGCGAAGTATTTATCGCACGGTACTATATAAGTCTATTCTCGATATCTAGGACAAATTTACAGTCCGAAATATTACTTTGTTCGTAACCAAAACAATTTATTTTAATGAGCTGAGAATAAACCAACCACCAACAATTTCATCAACACAGTAACTAAAAATCATCCTATTGCCTTTTTATGTCTATTTAGATCGCTAACCCACTTTTCTAATTAAAATTTCAATTACGAGCGAACGTACCGTAACATGAAAAAAAGTAAATTCTCTAATCTAATAATGCTTTTGTTAGAAGTATTACATCCATTTGAAATATTTCGTCGCTGTTTTTTTTTTTTTTAAATAATTTAGGATTAGCTGGAACTAATTTTTTGTGTATCGTGTACAACCTACTCCATACCTCTTGTCGACTTCTCCACAGCTATATCATGTAATTACGATTTAATTTTTAATGAAAGGTTACAACATTACAAAGAAGGTGTACAGCGAAACCGGTTGACCTGTCCTTCTATATAGGGTGAACTGTATATAAATTTACGTATATCCGCCCACAATATACCTTTTGAGCTAATTGAAATCCTTTAGGCATAATTAATTAAATGAATTTTATGAAACATCTTCCGTTAAAGTTGTTTTTGTTTTATTTTTGTGTTGTGCAGATAAGTTAAAATATTTTTTTTGTTTCAGCTTCCTAGAAACGTTCGCGTACAGGGCTTATAATTTATTATGAAGAGGTCCTTTGGAACCCCTAAAAATGAATGAATATTTATTTATAATACGTACGATGGGATATTCTCATAATACATGAACTCGTTACAGTGATAGTATTAAAGTGATATTAACCAAGGGATCTCTCTGGCTGGAGGGTTTTAGCCGCTAAGAGGAGTCATAGTTTCACCGTGCTTCACCTTTAAACATACCGTAACCTGATAAAATAAGTCGAAAATCGAAAATTGTGATGTTATACAACATTCCGTCCATGGACACGACAGCAACAAGAAGTTCATTGCACTACAAGATTGACGAAAGTTCCAGAACTACAGACTGCAGTTCATTAGACATACAGGTCATGAACAGACATGAACTGCGTCTGATAGAGGATTTAGGTGTCGTATATTGTCGAAGATGTTGTATGCACTACAAGTTTGACACGTATATTTTCTGTAAAGCGTGTATTCCGCCGGAAAAATTTACTGGCAGTAAAAATAAAAGCGAGAAAAAAATATAGATTTACTGGTTGTGTACGAAACAAAAAATGTCAGTAAAATTTTTCTGACAAAATAATTTTCATATGGTGTAAGTGCGCTGCCATAATGTAAATATGTAATGTGTGCTATATCAATTTTATTTATACCTCTAAAGTACTAAACCATTTAAATATTATTTGTAGGCTTCATTTTATTACGTTTTTAATTATTTCCTTTCAATAATTAAAAACTAAGAAAACGCCTTCCTATAAAAAAGTTAGGGGAATTTTTGAGCGCGTTTGTAACATAACCTAAATAATATCTCATTATTAAAATTATGTAATACAGAGTGAATAATAAAAATTAAAAATTGTAAAATATTTTAATTTGTGTATTAATATAAATTTATCATGAAAACGTGGTTTATATTACACTCCACCAAGCATATAAAATGTATGAGCCAAGTGCTCACCATAAAAATAATGGAATACTAAAAATCTGCTGAGAGTGGGGGGTATTTTTCATTTTGGTTGCAATAAAAAATACTTCGACTTGTATTTTTTATTTATGGCAACCAAATCGCTACAACAACAAAAAATTTAAGGGATTTTTTTATTGCATCTCTTTCTGGTTTTCTGCACAAAAAAAAGGGCCAGTAATAGAATTCCGCCTTTAAAAATTTTATGAAAATTTTAGGTTATGCTAAAATGTAATTGTTTAAGTTAAACTATAAAATTTTGCTATAAAAATGAAATAAAACATATTTCTTTTATTTGTCACTTTTAAGGAATTTTAAGATTTTTTTGTTTTGGTTTTTTCAGTAAAAAAAAAAATACTGTCAGTAAATTTTTTTTTGACGCAAAAAGAAAACGAAACTTATTTCATTTAATCGGCGACGATTTAAAAGATTGTATGAGTAATACCTTCGACAGATACATAAACTATCGAGATAATCACTGATCACGATTCCAATTTTAATTTTTGGAATCGCGATCTTCAAATATTAGTGGCACACCGCAAACGCGATTTTCAAATTTTACCAAACTTCATCCGACGTAACATTTACATTCTGTTTGGTTTCATTTGTTTGAAATCTGTCATCACAATATTTAGTAAAACTTATGACATTTGAAATAAAATTCCTGGCATACTAGACATTCGTTGTCTCTTTTTTGCATTTCGTAGTTAGTGAGTTTTTACAACTAGATTGCGATCAGCAAGTTATGAAACGCAGTAATTCTGTTTTGCAAAAATCGTCTGCTGATAGACTAAAAAAATATCTACGCAATCTCGAATTCGAAATTAGCTGTGTTTATCGATGGATGTTAAAAACCAATTGAGATTTATATAGCAAATTATAATGTTGATTTTCCGGAAAACGAAATGGTTGATTTACATCACCTTTCGAACTAATTAGCTCCAGTTTAAGAACAGCTTGGCCCAATTACAAAAAAACAGGATGAACACGAATAAGTGTCGGTTTATCTTAATAAAACGGAGTATGAAAAGATTCATGCCTCTCAACACAATCTCAACTGACTCCGTATCCCGGCTCCTATAAGTCTATCCCGAATTTCGATGGGAATCGCAAACAATTTATATTATGGCTGAAAAAGGTCAAACATACTTTAAATTTGTTTACACATGCATGCACATTAATGCAAAATTTAATTTTACCAAGAATGTACGACACCAAAGAGTGTTTTTTTAAGCTGAAACTTTCCAATATCTCACTAATAAGCACTTTACGAAAAAAATGTCCATTATCAAAATTTAATAACATTCCGGGGGAACCCATTTTTTTTATTGCAGATTCGGATTTTACGGCACGTAGAAATTCTATGAAACATTGAAAAAAAAAGTTTTTTTTTATATTTATTACTTTTTTTCCTAATTTAAGAAATACAATTTGCTTAAAACTAATTTCAAGTATTTACGTCGAAAACGTATTAATTTTAATTCAAACGTATTGCAGAATCGAATGCATATGATTCGAAAAAGAAAGCCTACGTACTTTAAGCCGTAGAATCCGAATCTGCAATAAAAAATAGGGGCTGCTATTTTAATTTCAAAGTTGCCCTCGCCCCACCTACAAGAAGGGGAGAAGGGGTACTAATTTTAGCACTAATGTTTGTCTCCCCGGAATGATTAAATTTTGATAATGTAAATTTTTTTTGGAAGTGTGCTTATTAAAAAAATCACCCAGTTTTGTTTATTCTTTCCTTCTGAATTTTTTTTTTATTAATCCAAGTTGGCGAGAAAAATTCACAAGAACGTCATTTTTAACCAATAAAATTGGTTTAAAAAATATTCAGAAAGAAAGAAGAAACGAAAGAACGCAACACTGAATCCGCCACACAATGTGTTCGACATTTTTACATTATTATTTTTTTATTTTCTCTTTCTTGTTTTTATGTATCAGTATTTCTGTGAATATTAAAGTATGTATGTGGTCTCTCGCAAGACAAAAGAATTTTGGTTGTTTTATTTTTATCCAATTGGGGTAGTTTAGAAGAAAAAGAACGAATAGTAAGTGGGAGTGAATAAAGTTCCAATGGCGGACTCCAATAAAGCGTTTATAACAAAATTGAAAAAGGACAATTATTTTATGTGGAAGTCCAAAATTGGAACGGAAGATAATGCCAATGCGGAAGCAATCAACAATTAGCGAATTCGCGATGATCAGGCTCGTGCGTGGATTGGTTTATCGGTTGAACATAACCAATTGTGCTACATTCGAAATAAAACAATGACGATGAAGGCATGGACGGCACTAAAAACTTTTCATGAGAAAGACTCAATGACAAATAAAATTCGACGTATTTGGAATGGAAACGTCGAAGAACATTTGAATGAACTCATGAATTTGTTCCAGAAATTAAATGTTTTGGGCGAAAAACAATTGTCAAATACATGGCATGTTGTTGTTATCGTAAGCTGATGTCACATTGTCGTTCTTTCAATAAAAATTAATTACTGAGTATCAACGTCGAAAAGAGGCAGACGGCAACTAAAATACAGATTCGGCATTAAAATCTACTGCGAAATTTAAAGACAAAATTAAGTGTTTCTTTTGCAAACGATCTGGCCATGTAAAACAGTTGACTGCGGTAAATATAAATCGTGGATAGGGAAACACACAATAAGGGAAACTACATCGACCAGTGACAAAATAAATAAATTTGAAGAAAATGGCAGTTGAAGAAAATGGCAGTAGAAGCGAATGTCGCATCGAAATGGTCAATGCAAATGGTGTATTGTTCGTGGCAACGGTAACAGATGTTTTACGCAGAATATTCAAGGAAATTTGTTGTCAGTGAAAAATTTGCAGGAAAAGGGCTATGCAGTCAATTTCCTTCCAAATTCTGAAATATGTGAAATTAAATTCGGATACAAACGCAATTGAATTTGTTTAAATGTAAGTGTATGCGGTACGCCAACATAAAGAAAATTGCATTCATAACTGACATCGCATTTTTGGTTATCGCGATCCTGATGCAATCAAACAAATGAATTCGAAAGGATTAGTTGACGGCACGAAAATTGTCGATTGCGACATCAACGTTAAATGCGAAGTGTGTCTCAAATGAAAAATAACACATTTGCCGTTTCCAAAGCAATCATTACAAAATCTACAGCTCCAGCTCCTCCATAAGATCAAGTATAAACACTGACGTATGCAGACCAATGCAAACAGTTTGGCCGAGCGGTAAGCGGTACGTACTCGTATTCAGAGATGGTCTTTCGCTCTATACAGTGATTTTTTTATTTGCTAAAAAATAAATCAGAAGTCGATGAGAAAATAAAGGAGTACCTACGTAGCAGTGATAAAAAATAAATTCTCTACGAAACCAAAAGTTGATTTTTCGATTCCAACGTCGATTTTTTGATACACGCCGCAGAATGGTGTTGCTGAGTGAAAACATCGTACGCTCATTGAGATGGCGCATTGTATGCTGTTGGACGCAAATTTACCGAAAACATTTTGGGTAGAAGTGGTAAATACGGCAAATTATGTTCAAAACCGTTTGCCATGCAGGCCGATCGAAAAGACACCATATGATGCGTGAAATCAGCGGAAACCAGGTATTAAACATTTTTGGTGCTAAATGTTTTGTTCATATGCCATCAGAGAAATAACGAAAATTGGATGATCGGTTATGACAAAAATTCAAAGGGATTCAGATACTTAGAGCCAGTCAAAAATAAGGCGGTGATCAGTCACGACGTATGTTTTACGGAAAAATCTACGAGTGAAATCAACGTTCATCAAGTGATGCGAATGTCGAATCAAGTAGAATCGGCATCGATATGGATAAGAAACTGATCTGAAATCAATCCAAATGTGCGTGACAACGTGAGTGATACTGTGACAACAGAAAATAATGCGGGTGTGAGCAACAACAGTGGTGATGCAATGTCGAATGTCGAATCCAAATCTTTCGCTGAAATCTTACATCGTATTTTCAATGAAGAAAACAACAGAGACATTCTCATTCATGAGACATCAGTGCATCGCATTTCACGGCGTTTTTAGTGAAGTTTTAGTGGAATAAAAATCATCAAGGAAGCGAAAAGAATTTATCATTTGTGTCAATCAAAATACATTCAAAGAATTTCTGCAGATGTTGGTGAACGTGAACTAAATTAAATAAATTTAGCGCCACGAGTGCAACAACCGTACGCCAATAAGATTGGAACGAATTGAAGCGGGTGTCGAAATATCTAAAGGGCACTGCGAATGTAAAATTGGCATTTTAAGCAGTGATGACGATTTGAACAAATTTTTCTATGGAAATGCTGATGCCAATTGGGCCGAAAATAAAAAGGTCCGAAAATCAAACACTGGTTGTATTTTTATTGTTAATGGTGGCATTTTAAGTTGGGCATGTCGAAAGCAGAATTGCGCCGCATTGTCATCAACAGAAGCAGAGTTCATGGTTGGTTGTGGCGGTTGCTGAACGATTTGCAACAGCCGGTTCAAAGAACAACAACAGTCTACGAAGAACCTACGAATTTTTCTCTCTCTCGTTTTTGTGTATCAGTCTTTCTGTGAATATTAAAGTATGTGGTCTCTCGTAAGACAAAAGTATTTTGGTTGTTTTATTTTTATCCGATTAGGGTAGTTTGCTTTATTCCACGTTTTGTCTAAGTGGATGCATATAAGGACTTTCGTGTATTCCAACATTATAACCATAAAATTATAACCACAAAACGCTTCAAGAACCCAACAGGTGAGAGTCGTAATAGACTTTTGAAAATTAAATGAAAAGACGATAGATGATAAATATCCAATTCCTCAATTGAGGAAATTTTTGACAATCTAGGGTAATCTGAAAATTTTTCAACCTTAGATCTTAAATCGGGGTTCCACGAAATCCCGATGGACGAAAAACCTGCGTTTTCGACAGATAAGGGTCAATTTGGCTTCGCCCGAATGCACTTCGATTTAGAAAACAGCCCATCAACTTTTCACTTTGAAAATTTATTCATTTTGAAACATTGTTAAAGGACCTGGTGACTGATGTCGTTGGCACAATTTAGAAAACCATATTCCGATTCACCGGAAGTGGCAGCATCCATAGGACCTCTTTCGTTTTTGTGCAAATATTTTAAAAAGTATATCATTTACGAGAAAAACGGCTAGGAACTTAACGATTTTAAATGCAAAAATATCGTTCAAGATCAGTTTTCTAAAATTTAAGAGGAAATGACGAATTTTGAATAAAACTGTTTTTCATGAGAAATTCAATGTCTCTTCAGCCCAGACGGATTGATTAATCAAAAGTTTAAATTTTAAGAATTGACCTTGTTGGTTTCTGAAATATAGACAGGTATACAAATTAGATGTGGTGTATTCGAGATCTATAAAGTCACCCACGAGTAGCACGATCGTTTAAAATGAATTCAAATGCTGGCTGTGCATAAATATTCTATACGAATAAAAAAGTGGCGTGTCTATACCATTTCGATATATTGATTGTAAACATTTTCCATTTCAATATGTTCTTCCCCTCGCTAGCAATCAATCGAAGTTCTTTTAAGTATAGCAAGAAATTTTGAATAAGCGGATCAGTTTTTGAAAAATCTGTCATGTGTAGTAATGTGTGTTATTTTGATAAGTATGGAGGTGTGAGGTAAGCGACCTACTATAATACGCAAGGTACTGTTAGCATTCTGTAAAACCCACAGAAGTTGTTGACGCGTCAGCGGTTCTTTTCCTTTTTGTCAGTACCATTCTGATACCCCCATAACCTACTTACTAACAATAACTTATTTTTGGCCACAGGCATTACTCACATTCTGTTATGATAACGTAAACATTATGATTGCTCAAACCCCCCAGAATACAACTATGGTTCAGTTAACCCACGGAAAGGGTTGATGAAACTAATTCTCTGGTCCGGGGTCCAGTAAACTAATCCGTTCCCGATAGTTTAATTACGAAGTTTCCGCTATATATGACTGGAATCTGAGCCGCAAGGGGTGCAAAGTGGATACCTCGGCACCTCGAATTACGTATGCTTCAATTAGAATGAAAAATTCAAAATGATACTGTACGCTCCACGTCTTACGGCCCTTGAATCAGGTCCATAAGGCAAGTTGTATTGTTGTTGTTATAAAATCTCTTCACTCTTTTTACGTCCCGATTTATTTCTTAATTATCCCTAGGTATCCGTTTTTCAGATCAGTGAGCTGCAAACTTTAAATTAAATTTAAGTTAAATTAAGTTCCAAAAATGCTTGATTACTTGGTATTTGTAAGTTTATGTAAAGCGTATACATTTTATATCGAAATACAACAAACTATTTATCTTTCACCATCCATCTTTAAATACCCTAGAATCTAATATTAATTGCAAAAGTTAAAAATTGTTCGACCCGAATTGAAAATATTCGTATACAAGAAGCTTACAACAATTCAAACTGATGAATATTTTATGTCTATCGAAACCATCAAAAACTTTAACTCGCATTCGTTGTAGGTACTTACATATACGAGCACGATATAACATACACATCTAAACTTTCAATTCACACAATATTGGTTTTATAGCGGGTGGATGTGTAAATAAAAAAGTCTATAAAACTTTTTTGAACTTTTCGTATACTTACTATACATAAATGAAGATGAACTGCAAAAAGTGGAAACAAAGAAAACATATTTCTTCCTGCGCCACAAGTTTTTCTGCCACCGACAATATCTGTATACTGTTTTGTCATAACTTTTCCGAACAATGTGTATACAGGAACAGTTACGAATTTGGATACATGGATATACGACGTAGCTTTAAAACAGATTAAGATAAACAGCAAAATCGTTATAATGTCTTTACGATCAATACATATATTGTCAATTCCCGAACATTAATTGTGCTCAAAAACTAAAATTGACATTTTATGTGCGGTAGCATTTTATCATTTTGATTAGATTTCTGTTTTCGTTATATACGAGGTATAAAACAACAAAGTTATATAAATAAATAGCAAAACAAAAATTATATCGAATTGGTTGACATTCAAGCCACCCTCGCGCACCTCTTGATAATAAAACTTGTTTACTTTAGATATGTACGTCGAGTGTATTATAGTTGTGTGGTAAGTAAACAGCACAGATTTTAAGTAAAAATAATTAGAATGGTATACTTCCGCAAATAGCGGAGCAGATTAATCGAGATTTACGTCATGTGTGAACAGGGCGTAATTTAGAAATTTTCGGACCCCCAAAAATTGTGTTATTCTTTCCATCAATAAAATTACCAATAGTAAGCCGTGTACAGTTTTTCTAAGTATAGCCTATTTGAAAAACTTTGTATGGGCACTCCTTTAAATAGTGGAATATTTAGTACTAACACTTCTAAGATTGGCCAACATCTCACTAAAATGTTTCACAAGGGTGAGATGTCTATAATTAATTAATCGACATAAAATAAATCTACTTTCATAATCAACCGCGCACAAGAGCACGACACTCAACTGGCCACATACACACGCCACGTATACATTGTTGACAACTTAGAAATAATAAAAACAAAAATTAAAATGAACATGAAAAAATAAAAAATAAAATTCTCTCTTTTACTTACTAGCTGTCATCCGAATAGAAAACACGCGCGTTAAATTAAAATCTATTGGAAGTTGATATATTTTATGTCGATTAATTATTTATCGAATTAATTGTATTTCGCACGGTTGGATGTCGCGTATTTTATGTCGTATTCATCGATGCTTGGTATAATCAATTATTTTGAGAATAATTGAGTTGCTACAGTACCTCCCTCCTAGTTTGGAAAATGATTAAAGGCTTAGGAGTGGATTGGTTAGGCTATGATTCGTATGGATTTTCGTGTTCTCAATGCAGGAATTCGTTCCGCAGAGCAAATTATTCCGTAAGCCAATTTTAATCGATCGATAGATACTGATTGCACCTTGTTAAAGTTAGCCGAAAATGAAAAAAATCGATAATGCCGATAGTGTCTTGACTACTTCAGCCGAAAGTTAAACAAATTATATATTAACTTAAAGTATCCCAGCCGAAAGTGACTAACCTACAACATCAGTCGAAAACATAAATTATAACAAAGAGCAATTCAAATTTCCAGTTTAACCGATATTAATTTATATCGTTTCATATCAATTGTGAAATTTTGTGTTTTTCCTTCTTCTGGCAATAAAATCATTCGTCGTTCGAGATTTTGGCATATAGACACCAATCTGACTATGCCGATTCGATATCCCATGACCATAGGTCGATTCTGAGTATAGGTTTGGGGTGGGTCTGATGGGGTTATACGGGTGAAATTTTGAATTTTCCCATTTTTCGTTGATAAAAAATTTCGTTGATAAATCAAAATTTCACCCGTATAGCCCCATCAGACCCACCCCAAACCTATACTCAGAATCGACCTATGTGGTCATGGGATATCGAATCGGCATAGTCAGATTGGTGTCTATATGCCAACATCTCGAATGACGAACGATGCTTGATAATTTTCAATATTCTTTATCGAGTACTTTCGGTTGTTTGAAGCAGATTACCATTTCATCCCTATAACCTCATCAGACCCGCCCCTAAGATATAATCAAAATCTACCTATATAGTCATGGGCTATTGAATCGGCATTGACAGGTTGGTGTCTATATGGCAAAATCACGAATGACGAACGATTTTATCAATGAAAAATGGGGGAAATCAAAATTTCGCCCCTATAACGCCGTCAGACCCATCCTAACCTATAATCAAATTCTACCAATAAGAATGGGCTTTGGAATTGGTAGAGTCAGATTGGTGTCCATCTGGCAAAATCTCGAATGATGGACAATTTTATCGTCGGAACAAAGGAAAATGGAATAATTCACCAATATAACCGAACAAAACCTACTCCAAACACATAATCATTTTCTATTTAGGGTCATGGTTCATCCAATTGATACAGACAAAATGGCGTTCATCTGTCAAATTTTTGATATACAAACCATTCATCAGCTAAACGTGACTGCGTCTCATTTGTAACTTTTAAATCTGTAATGCTGGCATTTTCCGGTTTGAATATTGAAGCTTTGTGGCGAATTTGATCTAATCTTCGTATTGATTTTCGAGCCATTTGCGGCTAATAAAACTAGATTATTTAATTTTAAATTCATTGAGAACACGAAAATCCGTACGAATCATAGCCTAATCAATCAACTCCTAAGCTTTTAATCGTTTTCCAAACTAGGACAGAAGTACTACTAGCAACTCAATTATTACATCAACTTGTACAAATTAATGATATAACGAAAACACTTTTGATGACAGTGTCATCGATCCGGATTAGACACCAGACGATTATGACTCCATTTCAGTCAAAGAAAATTTGAGGCACGCCCGCGCCGTAAGATGAAACCAAGAAAAGGTTAGTAATTACACTATACTCTTATCTATGGTAGAACACGACATCAATCTTTATTTAAATTTTTTTGTAGGCAACCGACTAACATCATGTTATTGGCCTGTTTTTTTATTACATCGGAGAGATCAGAGAGATAAAAAGAAAGCCTTTTCCGTTTTTTTATTTTATCGGATCGATCAGATAATTTTTTTTTCGTTGTTTTATTTTCTCTGATCAATCCTCAGATCGTCATTTTTCTATCTGAATTTGTTTTCAGACAGTTCAGAGAAAAAACGTGTTTGAAAATTTAAACAGAAAATATGGCGGACGTTATGGAAAATGGTAATTAATAAACTAATTTGTAATTATAAATAAATTAATTGTAAATTTAATAATACTCTAATTTATTATTTGTTCGTGGTAGACACCCAAACTAAATGGGCAACAACAAATATATTATTTTTATTAAATGAAATAAAAACGGAGTTTAATAATCTTCAAAATGGTATAATATTGTATGTATTTTTAACAATTTCCGGCAATATGAACATATTTTACTCCATTTTTATTATAATTTGTACTTTTAAATATTACTCGTATAATTTGTTTGAATTATTTTGACGTTTCACAAGTCATAACTTCGACTGAAATGTCATTCGATTGTCTTATGTTCAGTGGTCTTTACCTGTTTTAAGTACAGTGTATAAAAATCGGCAATAAGCCTTTTCATATAAAATATTATCAGATTTGTCAGATAAATTATCTCTCTGATTTATCTGATACCTCGGACATAATAAAAAAACAGGCCATATATTGAACAAATGGCAGCACAAATTGAGAGAAATTTGTTTGAAGAAACAGTTGAAGAGAGTCCAGGTGGAAAAAAAGCCGGCAACCTAAATGGAGATTGATTTGTATGTAGAGACAAATATACCAAACAACGATACTCCGTCCCCGCATTCGGCAACAAAAAAGGAAATCAGCAGAGGTGTAATACCGGTCAATCAAAATTTCAATCGAGCAACAACAAATAATATTCAAGCAGTATTGGTCACTGGGAAAGTACGATCTGCGAGTGATTTGCCACGTGCTACATTGAAGTAGGTGATGTGTATCAAGTGGTTTTTCAAAAATGTTTTATATACACACTCGGAAAGATAGACAACTTTGTCAAGTAGGTTGCCAATAAAAAGTTAAAATATACAAATGTGAACTATTTACGTGATTTTCGTGCAGTTCATCACCTCCAGCGACAAAATTCAATGATGTTAAAATTGATGAAATAAAACATGATATTCTTTCATTCCCAGCTTCTGAAAGACACTACTGCTGAAGATACACCTGCTGAAGAAAGGTAGATCCTTTAAATTAGCAACAGACACACCACGAGGCCGCTTCTAAAGCTAATGATACCAAAAAAGACTATAAGTAATTTGCTCAGGCATTATAAAATTCAATCCCAACGTCATTGCTACAAACATTTGTCACTTTTTACAAGCATCCGCTTTGGTCCTTTAATTTGACGGTACACGTCTGTGTCACAAACGCTCCATACTGTTACTTGTGACACGAAGCTATTGGGGAAAGAGGTCGAAATTAAGGTGGACATTAGTAGTGTAAAGTGGGGGGTTCTGGATAATCCCAATCCCAAAAATTTTTCCATGTAATTGGATATTGAATACTGTTTTTTCATTTCATCTTCATATAACTTGAGAAATATAGTAATGCCTCGGTAACTAAATCTTCTTATGACTGTATTCATCAATGGATTTTATTGAAATTTATGAAAGTTTATTATCCGTCGGTTCAACTGTAATGAAGAATTTTGTTCTTGAGAAATATAGTAATGTCTCGATAACTAAATCTTCTTATAACTGTATTCATCAATTGAAATTATTGAAATTTATGAAAGTTTGTTATCCGTCGGTTCAACTGTAATGAAGAATTTTGTTACAAAAATTTGAAATAGAATGTTTAACCCAATATATTCAAGAATATTGTTTCGATAGTAAATTAAATAAAAATTAATTATTTTAGTATTGAGAGGGTTAATTATATTATTTCACATTAAATTGTTGTTGATGTTGTTATTGTATACGACTGAAAATCATATAAAGATTAATGATAATTGAATTTAGAAACCGTGAATAAGAAAGATAAAAGTAAACTTGATCTTGAATTCGTATTAATTTACATATGGTAACAACAACAAATCTGTTGAATGTAAATGAGAATTATAAGTTTTAACCTAATAAGAATATGGATACGTTTGCACAAAAATGTTTGTTTTTCCGCATTGTTTTGGTACGATTGATTGATAATTCTATAAATAGGTTGAAATGGAAAGTGGAATGAATGACCACATTATTAACAATTAAATTTAGTGATTATTATTATTGTATACGAATACATAATGATAAAGATTATTGAAATTGGATTTTACTTGTACATATATGATATAATTTTTTATTGCTGATAAGTCCGAATAATATATACATATATAAGAAATGCATAAGTAAACTTGATCTTGAAAGTCGCAACAATAAACATATGTATATATAACTAAATTATTATATCGTTTAAATTTTATTGTTGCACGAGATCTTTCGCTTTGTAATAAATTTTTGATGAAATACAGATTATTCTATAAATATCTAGACATACACAATTATGGTTTAATTGTATAATCATGTCCGAAAAGTGTAATAACCAGAACAAATTATTTAAAAAATGTGATGTAGTCAGTATTGGGTCTGACCACATTATCAAAGAAATTGAAGAACACTTTGATGACAGCGATAACAAAGCACAGGCTTTAACATTAAAAATTATTATATTTAAAAAGGAAAACAGCTAACAGAAATATTATTTTATTTTATTAGGCTAATGTACTGCTTTATCAATCATTGTTCAGTTAATTCGTAAATTGTGCTAAGTATTAGAGTATATACAGATTTACTATAGATCAATGTAACAAAAAATGATATTAAGTTTATAAAGTATGTTTAAAAAATCATAAAATTATAAAAGTAATTAAATAGTGTAAAAATTGCAATTTTTTGTTTTAAATCATGCAAATTTATTGAAAAGTGGCAAAAATGTATAAAGTTTATAGTACCTTAGTTAAAACAATATTACAATATTTATATATTATCAAATATAAAGACATTATATATTATATCTTTAGATATAAAAAGTTATGAAATTTATTAAAAGTTATAAAAATTAGTCGTAAGTGTTATGATAAGTTATTAACTTTGAACAAATTTTTTTTTTTTTTTGTAAGGCTTTATTCTTGAATCTTTCTTTATACGAAACTAACAAGAAGTATGAAATTCTTAAAAACTAATTTTTTTTTTTACTTAAGCCTTAACCTATGTTAATACTTAATATCATTATGCATTATTATTATTAAATTATTATTAATTACTTAATTTTAGAGTGTTGGGTCATTATCCGCGTAATTATTAGATTATTATTTCTCAGTTAATTAAATCTAGAGGATCTGCTCTGTGAAGCCGTACGCATTTCGGTTGCCTTAGTAGTTCTCTAGCTAATTCGTTAAGGTGTGATTCAAGTTTCAGTTGGTATTTTAGACTGCATGATTAAATTATCTCTTTAACAGTTTTGATTAATAGGTCTCTTTTGGTGTTGCTGTTTCGAATATACCATGGGGCTTGAACAAGAAATATGTTAAAAGTTATAATAACGTTAAAAGTTATAAATGAAATACGTGAAAAGTTATAATAAGTTAAAAAAATTATTAAAAAGTTATAGAAAATAATAATTAATTTTTGTAAATTATAAATAATCTTATTAAAAGTTATAATAACTAACAAAAAACGTTATTAAGTTTATAAAGTATTTGTACATCGAGTTTGGATTTGTTTGTTTTTAAGTATTACATGAAACTATACTTGTTCCGATTCGGAAGTTTATCTATTATTCTGTTGTCCGCTATTTAAAAAATAAAATAACAAATTAAAAATTTATAAAATTAAAATAAAAACCTACCTCAAAATAAAAAAATTTAAACATACAAAAAATAATTACAAACGAATAATGAAAATTAAAAAAATTAAAATCTAAAAATTTATTAAAAATAAAAAAAGTATTAATTGAAAAATGCGTGCGGAATTTTATAAATTAAAGAGAAATCATCATTAACTTCCACGATTGATAAATGAAAATGGTGTCATAGAGTTTTAACACCGCTCCCCACTTTTTCTTTGTGATTAATTATACGAATTACATACAATACAATTTAGTTTAATATTAAATTACACGGATTAATGATAAATAGTCTCGTTGGCTGGTGAGCATAGCTATCAATAACAAATTGATGTTTCAAGCTTTCGATAAATTCGTCACTTAGAATAATTCTAATACTTTGCCATAATTTCGCTAGGACATTTTAAACAAAATCATTTTTAAACACTGAAAAAAAACATAATAGTTCGAAACTTCTTTCTAAATAGTTAGTAATAATTAATTCTAATTGTTGTACAATCTCACTGAATCACCTAAAATCCCTTTTAGAGTAAATCGTTGATTATAGTTAAAATTAAAAACAAACAAACAACATCATATAGACTTCATCGAATAGAATCATAAACATGAAACAGGAAACAAATATTCATAAAATCAGTTTTAATAAATTGACAACGATTTTACATTAATAAAGTAAAGAGAGATTAATGTAGAAAAGAGAATCAAGAGAATTACTAGACATGCGCAGTTAACTTCATATATGTAGATAATTCTATTGAGTTTAAACACAATAATGCTCAACGTGCGATGAAATTGCATTATTTCTTTGTAAATCATATATCATCATTACTTTAATTTTTCTTATGATGCAACAAAAATTATTCATATTCATTATAAATCATCAACGTTTACGTCAACTTTTCTCAAATCATAAATGTTTATGTCGATTTTCCGATGTAAGGGGGAATGCTCAATTATTTAGTAGAGCATAGCCGTTTAAGTCAATTTTTCTCATGAAGTAATGAAAAATAGCGGGTTTCTTCATAAATCATAGACGTTTAAGACAATTTCTGCTGAAGTGATGAAAAATTGCGATATTTTTCTCATGATGCAATGGAGAAAGTGCATCTTATTCATAAATCATATACGTTTACATCAACTTTTCTCATGATACGATGAAAAATGGGATAAAAACTTATGCACTATAAATCATAGAGGTTTATGTGGATTTTTCTGGTGAAGCAATGAAAATGTACATTTTTTTAATAAATCATACACGTTTTAGTCAATTTTTCTGATAAAGTGATGAAAAGTAGATGTTTTCTTTATAAATCATAGACGGCTAGAATAATTTTCCGCTGAAGTGTTCAAAAACCGCTGAAAAATTTAGATATTTTTCACATGATGCGACAAAAAATATGTATTTTCTTTATAAATTATAGACGTTTACGATAATTTTTCTGATGAAGTGGTGAATACGAACGTTTAAGAATATTAAATATTTTCTCATTTATAGTTATATTTACTAACAAATTTTTAGTTTTTAAAATAAATTTTCAATTTTTAAAACTTTTTTGAAACTTTTAAAAACTTTAAAACTTTTTAAAAAATTTAAAACTTTTTAAAATTTTTAAATTTTTAAAAACTTGCGAGGTAGTTGCGTGTTCCAAATTGACGTAAACGTCTATGATTTACATACGAAATGCGCTATAATAACTTTATAAAAAGGTAACAAAAACGTAATAAAGTTGCATATAAATGCAATAAAGTTACAGCATTTATTTTTATATAACCGAGAGCTATTAATTAAATTTGATAAAAATTAAAAATTATTTAATATTTAACTGTTTTGTGTTTGTTCTACTGTTGATATAAGTTTGTTATATATATTTCGATACAAGTGGTTATCCGCGGGATAATATATTTGGTATACCTCGTGTAAATAGAAAGGCGTTAGGTCTACCGAAGGATGAAAATAATGGGAAAATAATGAGTGAATTTATTAGATTATGATCAGAAATGTATACATTCGAAGTCGTTGACGCTGACGATAAAAAAATTTTTGGAGTAAAGAGACAAGTTGTGAAATCGAGGATAACGTTTCTTGATTTCAAAGAATCTTTAATTAGTTTGACTCATCAACAATTGTATCACAAAATTTAAATCTTTCAAGAAATCATGCAGTAAGCTCTGTTAGTCAATTGAAAACCGCATTTAATCCACACGATGATAAAAGATACTTGATTAAAGATAGCTATGATACGCTACCATGGGGTCATTATAAAATAATGGGATATGATTATTGATTTCTGATTTCTGACCGATCAGTTTTAATGTATGATATGAGATTAATAGAATTTAATGGTCTTCAAAGATTAAGTAAATAAATCAGCGTGCAAAGAGTAATATTTTTACCATATTTTTGGCATAAGAAGAAGTTTTATGTATTACAAATTTGTTGCAAATATTATGCAAAATAGAACGTTGATATTGAAGACCATTAAAAACGTATTTCTCATTTAAGAATATATAACTGCATTATATTTTATTTAGATAATGTAAAATAACTAAAATTACTACTCAAAATAATAAATTTACACTTATTTAATAATTTCAATTGAAAAATAATTTTGGGATTTCTTGTTTCTAGAAACGATTTTTGTTCTGAATTGCATAATTTGGTCAGTAAACGAGTACTATATTCTTTAAAACGAATTGCAAACTCATCCAATAATTTGAACGATTTTTGAATATTCTTATTAGAAATTAATTATGAATATGGTAAAATAATTAAATTTTTAAATATATTAATTGCATTTTATGAATTTTTTAGTTCTGCTATTTTCGTTCGTAGTGCTATGTATCATAGTAGTACATATACAGCTCTAGATCAATGTAACTGCTAATAAATAAGATCTGTTTTGCTGTTTAAATAAAATATTTGCAATGCGATTTCATATACTCAAACATAATATGACTATATGCATGTACGTGTAACTCCATGAATGAGTTTAGATTTATAGAATGGTTCCCGCAATTAGAGAAAATGTAGAAAATTTTAGTGAATTATTAATGGCAAGAGTATTAATTTGAAATATTTATTATGATAATATGTGATATTAAAATAAAAACAATAAGAATCTACGATTATAAAGTTTTATAGATTTAAGTATTTTAATATAATTTTAATATGTATAAATTTATTAAATATCTAATTATCTAATTATTTATTAAAATTATTCTAATAAAATTGATTATTATGAAATGAAGGAGTTAATATTTAAGATATGTGATATGAGATTAATTAAAGCATAGCCGTTTAAGTCAATTTTTCTGATGAAGTGATGAAAAATAGATGTTTTCTTTATAAATCATAGACGGTTAGAATAATTTTCCGCTGAAGTTTTCAAAAAGCGCTGAAAAATTTAGATATTTTTCATATGATTCGACGAAAAATGTGCATCTTCTTTATAAATTATAGACGTTTACGATAATTTTTCTGATGAGTTGGTAAGAAGTAATGAACACGAACGTTTAAGAATATTAAATATTTTCTAATTTATAGTTGTATATATTAATAAATTTTTAGTTTTTAAAATTTTTTAAAATAAATTTTCAATTTTTAAAACTTTTAAAACATTTTTACTGTTTAAAAAATATTTAAAACTTTTAAAAAGTTTTAAAATGTTTTAAAAGTTTTTTTCTAAATTGAAAGTTTATTTTAAAACTGTTTCAAAACTTCTAAAGCTTTAAAACTTTAAAAAAATTTCAAACTTTTAAAAACAATTTTAAAACTGTTAAAAACTTTTTTAAAACTCCTAAATTTTTAAAAACTTGCGTGGTAATTCGCGCCGGGGACGTGCGACATCCGATTTTAGAATTTCTAATTTCGCACGTGCGATGGTGGAAATGTTCATGAACAGATTTTCAGAAATTCACCATCGCACGTCCGATTTGGGGATTTGTTCATGGACTTATTTTTAAGAGTTCGTGCGATGGTCCGATTTGTTTAATGCTCATTAACCAGTGACCGCATTTTTCATATGAATCATAGATGTTTACGTCAATTTATCTTTTGAAGCTATAAGAAAACAAATCGGACGTGCGATGCGATGTTGAACTCTTAAAAATGTGTGGTGTAATGGCTTAAAAATAAGTCCGGTATATATTTGGCCCCGGCCAAATCGGACGTGCGATGGTGAATTTCTGAAAATCTGTTCATGAACATTTCCACCATCGCACGTGCGAAATTAGAAATTCTAAAATCGGATGTCGCACGTCCCCGGCGCGAATTACCACGCAAGTTTTTAAAAATTTAGGAGTTTTAAAAAAGTTTTTAACAGTTTTAAAATTGTTTTTAAAAGTTTGAAATTTTTTTAAAGTTTTAAAGCTTTAGAAGTTTTGAAACAGTTTTAAAATAAACTTTCAATTTAGAAAAAAACTTTTAAAACATTTTAAAACTTTTTAAAAGTTTTAAATATTTTTTAAACAGTAAAAATGTTTTAAAAGTTTTAAAAATTGAAAATTTATTTTAAAAAATTTTAAAAACTAAAAATTTATTAATATATACAACTATAAATTAGAAAATATTTAATATTCTTAAACGTTCGTGTTCATTACTTCTTACCAACTCATCAGAAAAATTATCGTAAACGTCTATAATTTATAAAGAAGATGCACATTTTTCGTCGAATCATATGAAAAATATCTAAATTTTTCAGCGCTTTTTGAAAACTTCAGCGGAAAATTATTCTAACCGTCTATGATTTATAAAGAAAACATCTATTTTTCATCACTTCATCAGAAAAATTGACTTAAACGGCTATGCTTTAATTAATCTCATATCACATATCTTAAATATTAACTCCTTCATTTCATAATAATCAATTTTATTAGAATAATTTTAATAAATAATTAGATAATTAGATATTTAATAAATTTATACATATTAAAATTATATTAAAATACTTAAATCTATAAAACTTTATAATCGTAGATTCTTATTGTTTTTATTTTAATATCACATATTATCATAATAAATATTTCAAATTAATACTCTTGCCATTAATAATTCACTAAAATTTTCTACATTTTCTCTAATTGCGGGAACCATTCTATAAATCTAAACTCATTCATGGAGTTACACGTACATGCATATAGTCATATTATGTTTGAGTATATGAAATCGCATTGCAAATATTTTATTTAAACAGCAAAACAGATCTTATTTATTAGCAGTTACATTGATCTAGAGCTGTATATGTACTACTATGATACATAGCACTACGAACGAAAATAGCAGAACTAAAAAATTCATAAAATGCAATTAATATATTTAAAAATTTAATTATTTTACCATATTCATAATTAATTTCTAATAAGAATATTCAAAAATCGTTCAAATTATTGGATGAGTTTGCAATTCGTTTTAAAGAATATAGTACTCGTTTACTGACCAAATTATGCAATTCAGAACAAAAATCGTTTCTAGAAACAAGAAATCCCAAAATTATTTTTCAATTGAAATTATTAAATAAGTGTAAATTTATTATTTTGAGTAGTAATTTTAGTTATTTTACATTATCTAAATAAAATATAATGCAGTTATATATTCTTAAATGAGAAATACGTTTTTAATGGTCTTCAATATCAACGTTCTATTTTGCATAATATTTGCAACAAATTTGTAATACATAAAACTTCTTCTTATGCCAAAAATATGGTAAAAATATTACTCTTTGCACGCTGATTTATTTACTTAATCTTTGAAGACCATTAAATTCTATTAATCTCATATCATACATTAAAACTGATCGGTCAGAAATCAGAAATCAATAATCATATCCCATTATTTTATAATGACCCCATGGTAGCGTATCATAGCTATCTTTAATCAAGTATCTTTTATCATCGTGTGGATTAAATGCGGTTTTCAATTGACTAACAGAGCTTACTGCATGATTTCTTGAAAGATTTAAATTTTGTGATACAATTGTTGATGAGTCAAACTAATTAAAGATTCTTTGAAATCAAGAAACGTTATCCTCGATTTCACAACTTGTCTCTTTACTCCAAAAATTTTTTTATCGTCAGCGTCAACGACTTCGAATGTATACATTTCTGATCATAATCTAATAAATTCACTCATTATTTTCCCATTATTTTCATCCTTCGGTAGACCTAACGCCTTTCTATTTACACGAGGTATACCAAATATATTATCCCGCGGATAACCACTTGTATCGAAATATATATAACAAACTTATATCAACAGTAGAACAAACACAAAACAGTTAAATATTAAATAATTTTTAATTTTTATCAAATTTAATTAATAGCTCTCGGTTATATAAAAATAAATGCTGTAACTTTATTGCATTTATATGCAACTTTATTACGTTTTTGTTACCTTTTTATAAAGTTATTATAGCGCATTTCGTATGTAAATCATAGACGTTTACGTCAATTTGGAACACGCAACTACCTCGCAAGTTTTTAAAAATTTAAAAATTTTAAAAAGTTTTAAATTTTTTAAAAAGTTTTAAAGTTTTTAAAAGTTTCAAAAAAGTTTTAAAAATTGAAAATTTATTTTAAAAACTAAAAATTTGTTAGTAAATATAACTATAAATGAGAAAATATTTAATATTCTTAAACGTTCGTATTCACCACTTCATCAGAAAAATTATCGTAAACGTCTATAATTTATAAAGAAAATACATATTTTTTGTCGCATCATGTGAAAAATATCTAAATTTTTCAGCGGTTTTTGAACACTTCAGCGGAAAATTATTCTAGCCGTCTATGATTTATAAAGAAAACATCTACTTTTCATCACTTTATCAGAAAAATTGACTAAAACGTGTATGATTTATTAAAAAAATGTACATTTTCATTGCTTCACCAGAAAAATCCACATAAACCTCTATGATTTATAGTGCATAAGTTTTTATCCCATTTTTCATCGTATCATGAGAAAAGTTGATGTAAACGTATATGATTTATGAATAAGATGCACTTTCTCCATTGCATCATGAGAAAAATATCGCAATTTTTCATCACTTCAGCAGAAATTGTCTTAAACGTCTATGATTTATGAAGAAACCCGCTATTTTTCATTACTTCATGAGAAAAATTGACTTAAACGGCTATGCTCTACTAAATAATTGAGCATTCCCCCTTACATCGGAAAATCGACATAAACATTTATGATTTGAGAAAAGTTGACGTAAACGTTGATGATTTATAATGAATATGAATAATTTTTGTTGCATCATAAGAAAAATTAAAGTAATGATGATATATGATTTACAAAGAAATAATGCAATTTCATCGCACGTTGAGCATTATTGTGTTTAAACTCAATAGAATTATCTACATATATGAAGTTAACTGCGCATGTCTAGTAATTCTCTTGATTCTCTTTTCTACATTAATCTCTCTTTACTTTATTAATGTAAAATCGTTGTCAATTTATTAAAACTGATTTTATGAATATTTGTTTCCTGTTTCATGTTTATGATTCTATTCGATGAAGTCTATATGATGTTGTTTGTTTGTTTTTAATTTTAACTATAATCAACGATTTACTCTAAAAGGGATTTTAGGTGATTCAGTGAGATTGTACAACAATTAGAATTAATTATTACTAACTATTTAGAAAGAAGTTTCGAACTATTATGTTTTTTTTCAGTGTTTAAAAATGATTTTGTTTAAAATGTCCTAGCGAAATTATGGCAAAGTATTAGAATTATTCTAAGTGACGAATTTATCGAAAGCTTGAAACATCAATTTGTTATTGATAGCTATGCTCACCAGCCAACGAGACTATTTATCATTAATCCGTGTAATTTAATATTAAACTAAATTGTATTGTATGTAATTCGTATAATTAATCACAAAGAAAAAGTGGGGAGCGGTGTTAAAACTCTATGACACCATTTTCATTTATCAATCGTGGAAGTTAATGATGATTTCTCTTTAATTTATAAAATTCCGCACGCATTTTTCAATTAATACTTTTTTTATTTTTAATAAATTTTTAGATTTTAATTTTTTTAATTTTCATTATTCGTTTGTAATTATTTTTTGTATGTTTAAATTTTTTTATTTTGAGGTAGGTTTTTATTTTAATTTTATAAATTTTTAATTTGTTATTTTATTTTTTAAATAGCGGACAACAGAATAATAGATAAACTTCCGAATCGGAACAAGTATAGTTTCATGTAATACTTAAAAACAAACAAATCCAAACTCGATGTACAAATACTTTATAAACTTAATAACGTTTTTTGTTAGTTATTATAACTTTTAATAAGATTATTTATAATTTACAAAAATTAATTATTATTTTCTATAACTTTTTAATAATTTTTTTAACTTATTATAACTTTTCACGTATTTCATTTATAACTTTTAACGTTATTATAACTTTTAACATATTTCTTGTTCAAGCCCCATGGTATATTCGAAACAGCAACACCAAAAGAGACCTATTAATCAAAACTGTTAAAGAGATAATTTAATCATGCAGTCTAAAATACCAACTGAAACTTGAATCACACCTTAACGAATTAGCTAGAGAACTACTAAGGCAACCGAAATGCGTACGGCTTCACAGAGCAGATCCTCTAGATTTAATTAACTGAGAAATAATAATCTAATAATTACGCGGATAATGACCCAACACTCTAAAATTAAGTAATTAATAATAATTTAATAATAATAATGCATAATGATATTAAGTATTAACATAGGTTAAGGCTTAAGTAAAAAAAAAAATTAGTTTTTAAGAATTTCATACTTCTTGTTAGTTTCGTATAAAGAAAGATTCAAGAATAAAGCCTTACAAAAAAAAAAAAAAATTTGTTCAAAGTTAATAACTTATCATAACACTTACGACTAATTTTTATAACTTTTAATAAATTTCATAACTTTTTATATCTAAAGATATAATATATAATGTCTTTATATTTGATAATATATAAATATTGTAATATTGTTTTAACTAAGGTACTATAAACTTTATACATTTTTGCCACTTTTCAATAAATTTGCATGATTTAAAACAAAAAATTGCAATTTTTACACTATTTAATTACTTTTATAATTTTATGATTTTTTAAACATACTTTATAAACTTAATATCATTTTTTGTTACATTGATCTATAGTAAATCTGTATATACTCTAATACTTAGCACAATTTACGAATTAACTGAACAATGATTGATAAAGCAGTACATTAGCCTAATAAAATAAAATAATATTTCTGTTAGCTGTTTTCCTTTTTAAATATAATAATTTTTAATGTTAAAGCCTGTGCTTTGTTATCGCTGTCATCAAAGTGTTCTTCAATTTCTTTGATAATGTGGTCAGACCCAATACTGACTACATCACATTTTTTAAATAATTTGTTCTGGTTATTACACTTTTCGGACATGATTATACAATTAAACCATAATTGTGTATGTCTAGATATTTATAGAATAATCTGTATTTCATCAAAAATTTATTACAAAGCGAAAGATCTCGTGCAACAATAAAATTTAAACGATATAATAATTTAGTTATATATACATATGTTTATTGTTGCGACTTTCAAGATCAAGTTTACTTATGCATTTCTTATATATGTATATATTATTCGGACTTATCAGCAATAAAAAATTATATCATATATGTACAAGTAAAATCCAATTTCAATAATCTTTATCATTATGTATTCGTATACAATAATAATAATCACTAAATTTAATTGTTAATAATGTGGTCATTCATTCCACTTTCCATTTCAACCTATTTATAGAATTATCAATCAATCGTACCAAAACAATGCGGAAAAACAAACATTTTTGTGCAAACGTATCCATATTCTTATTAGGTTAAAACTTATAATTCTCATTTACATTCAACAGATTTGTTGTTGTTACCATATGTAAATTAATACGAATTCAAGATCAAGTTTACTTTTATCTTTCTTATTCACGGTTTCTAAATTCAATTATCATTAATCTTTATATGATTTTCAGTCGTATACAATAACAACATCAACAACAATTTAATGTGAAATAATATAATTAACCCTCTCAATACTAAAATAATTAATTTTTATTTAATTTACTATCGAAACAATATTCTTGAATATATTGGGTTAAACATTCTATTTCAAATTTTTGTAACAAAATTCTTCATTACAGTTGAACCGACGGATAACAAACTTTCATAAATTTCAATAATTTCAATTGATGAATACAGTTATAAGAAGATTTAGTTATCGAGACATTACTATATTTCTCAAGAACAAAATTCTTCATTACAGTTGAACCGACGGATAATAAACTTTCATAAATTTCAATAAAATCCATTGATGAATACAGTCATAAGAAGATTTAGTTACCGAGGCATTACTATATTTCTCAAGTTATATGAAGATGAAATGAAAAAACAGTATTCAATATCCAATTACATGGAAAAATTTTTGGGATTGGGATTATCCAGAACCCCCCACTTTACACTACTGACATTAGTTCAGGTATCTTTCGACAATAAATTTAAATTTACCAGAGCCAATCAAATCAGCAATATTTTGGAATAATGCATATACCGGTCAAAATAAAAATTCATTTATGGGCGGGTATGCTTGCTATTTTCGTTGCTAACTCTACGCATCTGGAACAAATTGATCACAAATTCATAGCGCTTGACCATACATGTATCGAATGTAACAGTGACCATGCCATTATTGGAAATAAAAACAGGATGGCAAACGGCCAAAATTAACCGCCAACGGGACTGGTAACAATTCGGAAGAACAGCTGGCACAGACCGGAAATTTAATGTGATTGAATTGTGATAAATTTTACAAATTTTCGGATTTAGCAAAACAAAAATTCACGATTCGGAAAATAGATACAGAAGGTAACAAATTTTCGTGGAATCTTGTAAAGTGGCTTCGCTTTACTAGAGAATTTGGAAAAATATATTACAAAAATTCAGTGGATGAGCAAGAACTATTCAAGAGCCTTGAAATATCAAAAAGAGGAAGAGTGAATATTGTAAATAAAGATATACTTAAATATTATAACGGTCGGCTCTAAGAATCTAGATCCAGATGTGATTGATGAAGATGAAAATTATTAATTTTTTTTGAATTATGATAAAAATTGGATTAACCGATTGATTTTTTTCTAATTATTTTATTTATTAAAAAATAAATGAATTATTTTGAACAAAATACTAGAGTATTTTTGAAACAGAGTCTTATTGGTTTCATCCTACTGAAAAATCACTTAAGTGGTTGTGGTTTTTGGCCACAGATATATTAGTACTATTGGTTCTCTAAGACGTCACTAGACAATAATCGCGTATAAGAAAATAAGCTTGGTGGTTGAAGTGTAGAGCAAGTGTTCGATATGGGTCTACAAAGCGCCAGCTTCTCCCAATGTTAAAGTGACGTGTAGTAATTTTCTTTATCATTACCAATATAACAGGTTTTAAGGCACTTTGCTTTACATGTGGAAGTCTAACAGTTTAAAATAAGTGGCTCGGAAACTCCATGCCTGGAGCGATAGAAATTTTTATTTCCCAAAAAGTATTAGGAAAAATAAACTTATCGTTAAGGTTAATATAACCTTCACCACATTATTTCCACAAAATTTTCACAAAATACCACACTGGAATATAGCTTCAAGCCATTTAAACTTCAAATCAGCAATTAACTGCAGAATCAGATCCCGGTTTCGAACTATTTAATGTAGTAGTACAACCTCCATTCATTTGTTATGACATTTCGGAGCTGTACGCTTTGAAGGTTTCTTTCTAGGAACCCTAATCCTCAGCAGCTCTGGGTTTTTTTTTTGCCTTCAAAAAATCTACTATTTGGAATATTTTGGAGTTCCTTCGTTCCAAAAATATAGCTTAGGTTTATTCAAAGGTATTTTAAGAGGAAGACGTAAATGCAATGGCTTTATTATAATCAGAGAACCGCTTCTCTACTAGGACCAAAAGGACCTGTATTGATTCAGAGGTTTTGGAAGGGGACCTTCTTAGCTATATAAAAAAAATATTAAAACTATATTTAACAAGCATGTAAAGGTGGTTCTATCTGTTGATTTTATAGCTCAGAAAAAATTTTTGAGATTAAAAAAATTCGTATAGTTCGTGATGATTTTGATCAACAGCCTGGAATTGGCAAAATTGTTTGAAGAAACTGGAACAGATGTAGGTCGTGTAGCATAAGGACACATTCGCACAAATCGTACTCGTAAAACAGTAACTGATGTAGTAGACATCTTTGGTTTATTAAGATTATTTTCTTTGGAGATTTTTAAAAAGTAAAGTGCATGATCATGATCCACAAACAATTCAAGATCTTAAGAACAACATTCGAGCTGAAAATGAGGAAATTGAACTGCTGGCACAGAACCAACTTTCGTTTTCAATAAACATTTTGAATGTCCAACATACTAACTAAAATACTAACAGAACACCCTTTACATACACAAATTTGACCTGTTTACTTTTAAGTAAAATTAAGTTAGGTCTCCACTAACCACGATTCTTGGGTTAGGACAATAGCTACTTTTCTGGCAAAAAAAAATTCTCGTTGAATTTAGCGAATTTTTAATTCATAATTTATTATTTTTTAAACCAATTATCTTAAAACAAATAGTCTTCTAAGTCTGTGTCTGTTTCAAAAATTTTCCCTACCACAATTGAAGCAGACCTGTGGTCTATGGTTCTTTCAACTTGACAAGGTTGACATCTCTTTGACAAGTCCCGTGCACTGGATCTGCACAGAATATTTTCTCTAGAGTTATTAAAAGCGATACGGATGAGATGACTTTTGCAAAATATGACAAAAGAATTTTTGCAAAAAGTACTAAACTGTTACTTATTTAATTTTCGATGACTTTAATTTACCTTTTAAAATTACTTTGAATATAATTTTTGTATTGAATCAAATCGAAATTACGAAATTCAAAACTAAAAATTAATAAACAAAAAAAATATTGGAATATATATTGCGAAATTCGCAATTTTTAGATTATTTTCAAATAAGTTGTAATAAAAAAGTCGTGAAAAATTGCCAATTTATTAGAATTTGCCCGTTGCTCTTATTTAGACTTTTTAGAGCCTTCCTTGACCGGGATAGTGAGTGTTGGTCGACTCAGGCATAGAAGGGCCTAATAACAATTATCTCTAACGTCGTTCGTCTTGCAACCGTCTTGAACAAAGACCTAGCTTGAAATATACGGTGCTTTCCGCCACCAGAATCTTGAAGAGATTTTCTAGAGCTTTCCAAGCCCATCTTTTGTAGTCAGGCGTAAGAAAACCAGCTTTAAACATACTTTTGTCCGTTGTGGTTGTTTTGGTGGAATGTGTCCCGTTTTTTCTCTACGCCTTGGTTATTAGACTTAAATTCTATCAAAGGGTGACCATTTTTGTGATACAAGACAAGAATATTTGAGCTGGAATACGCGTGGAGGTTTGAATATATATCGGACTTCCCATCCCAAGACAAATTAAACAAAAATTTGTTTGTTTAAATTTCGGCTACTACCGTTGAAATTTATTAAGGTTTCACCTTTGTCACAGAACACAAAAAGATTTCCACGCAGACAGGCTATAGTCTATTATCTGTTTAAGATTTCGAATAATTGATGAATATATTGTGGAGCGGTTTGCATTCGAGTTTCGGTAATGGTAGGGTATTAAAATTTTCATCCATGCTCAGTGCAATTGAGTAGTTAGGCAATAACTGTAGAATGAGAGACAATTCCACTCTTAGATATTTAGTTTTCATTAAAATAAAGGTGTGGGTAGTTCTGGTTTTCAGTGATCAATTTTTCAAAATATATATTCTTACACGTGTTTTCGTCATTCAATATACATACTTTATGTTCAGATTTTAATTTTTTCAAGTTCATTATAGGACTTATTCGCGCCTGGCACGTGAGTATATTTTATCGGGGAGACAATTGAAATCCTAGACTTAATTCGTAATCTTAGTCGACACCTAGAAATATAATATATTTATGACATCAACTAAATTTAAATGCCACAGCTGGAGGCTAGAAAATAACCGATTTTACCATATTAGGTTCTTGCTTGCCCATCGTAACAAAATAATCTTATACACAAAAGTTTTATTTAGCAATTTATTATCCTGCTCCTTTTTTATGGTATAAAACCACAATTATGATAAACGTATTTTCTTCAAAAACTTATTTAAAAAAACATAATTCGTCTGTGCTTTTCTAGTCGTTCTTTATCCAAGTAGAAAATCTTAAAACCAAACCAAAAAAAAAAACTAAATTTCTTCGTCTAATCCTAATTCCTAATTCGTATTTCCAAAACATTAAATTTTTAACCATTTATCTAATCGCCTAATATAAATTAATGTTTTGAATATTTTTAACATTGTTTAATGCTTAAAAACAGAAAAAAGATTAAGTTTTTTATGGAGCTTTTGTCTAATCAAATACATAAATAGATTATTTCTCTGTATACTTAGTTTATTATCTGGAACACTTTCACATTCTATAATCCTAATGCTGTGCTCGGAAATATTTAGTAAGAGTATGTGTGTATATAACACAGAGCTTTATGTACTGAATAAAAGCTTTTTATATTCAATAGGAACATTTCAATATAATAAGAAAAGCAGTGCGGATAAAAATCATTTTATTGTGAAAAACATAAATTTTTTATGGAAACACCTATCTCGTACCAACAAACTGTATCCGCCCTAACGATCTCCTTGTTTTTTTTTTCTATCTAAAAATACAAGAATGATAAAAATAAGAATTCGAAAAAAAATTTATTAATTTGAAATTGAATAAGATTTCAATTTATGGTTTTGCTTTTAATTGACTTTGCTCTGCCTATATAAATAAACGTTTGGCATGCCGAGAAAACAATAAAAACTAATATTTTATTGAGAAAATCAAATTAGGATATAAATAAAATGTATTAAATTTAATTATGCGATTTTAATAAGGAAACAGTTTTATTTTGCAACATTAAAATGTTTATTACTGATTGATTCTTGACACGCATCAATTAATAATGGTAGTGTGATACCGCCTTTATATGTTTATTTTTTGTTTTGCGATTTTTCTCAATACACAATTGTTTTTGATTGCCATTTTTGCAGGTTATGATATTGACAATTAAAATCTCATGGATTCCATCTAGTGGATTTTTTTTAAACCAAATGAGCTATACTTTTGACGTTTGTTTGTTAGTAAATAATCTTTCAATTGGAATGCGATAATTTTTTCTTAATAAAGTTTAATTTTGTTATAATATCGCTGTGTGTTAAAAAATAATTAACGACAAGGCATAGCTCATTTAGTCACATTTTTTTCGCCAAATCAGCGCTTTTCTTACTTTTACAATCGTCAATTAACAATAATTTAATTCGAAACAAAATGGATAAAGTTTGTATTTTAATTCTTTTAAGTGTAAACTACGTAGTACATTATATTTTCATCTGTCATTTATTATAAGTGGGAATCACCGATTACATTATTTTTGGTCAATGGCGCCACCTCTTAACAAAATTATTTTAAATATTCGAACCGTTAGTCAACATTCGGTGTCTCGTGATCTTTTAAACATTCTTCGGTGATACCACCAACCGGTTGTAACCCTTTCGAGTTCAACAAAAAAAAAATTCATTTTGTTTCATTGCATACTCGGCGTTAAACGGGTTGATCAGATGTACTTGTCATACGACATGTTAGTCAAAAGTATAATTATTTTATATTCTTTTGAAATACCCTAGCCGGAATTGAACTAATCAATGGGGTTTATGGTATATGTTTCTGTCAAACATGCTAAGGGCTATTCTTTAGTTCAGTTCGTCTAGTTTTCTTGTAAGCTACGACTGAAGTTTTAAAATACAAGTTTGAAGAAATTTCAATTCCATACATTATATGAAATATCATACGTCACATCCACGATTTGTACATACTTAATTTGTTTTTCGGGCTGACACTCCGAAGACAGGAAACTGTATTCCGTCTAAATCAGTTCTTCAATATTTTCATTTTATTTTCATAATTAAAGCATGCGGTTAACGATGTACCCTTTGCTGTATTTTCGCAGAAAAATACATAAAAAATATTGAGTAGTAAGTACCTAACGGTAGTATCAGAATTAATAGAGAAAGCTCTTCCGATTGTGAATAATTCGTGTATCGGAAAAAGCCTTCATGTAAATCTATCTAAAACTGATTTAGGGGTTTTGACAAAACTTAAAAATTTAGGACTTGCTAATCCCAATCGCTTTGGTGTCACAATCTGTTTGAAATCAACAATGCCATCTGTTACCAGGTTTAAACAGTAATACGACAACAATAACAATTTTTAGATTCATAGGTCAACTCTTAGTTTTTATTTGTTTGTATGTACTGAGAGAAAAGAGAGAGAGAGAGAAAGGAGAATCGAAAAAGAGATTGTAAAAAAAGAATGTTGCACAGACAGCATGTGGTTTTGTATTGTGAAAGGCTCATTTTTATTTTAGTCGGCAAGTCGTTCTCACGATTTATTGTTAACCCAGATAGAATCAGCTTACGGTGATATTTGCGTCAAATTACGTCGACTATTCTGGGATTATATACCAAAGCCGGAAAACAAATTATGTAACTATGCTGTGGACCTGCGCTTGGATCCCAGTATCATCGATACCCAATTTTCGATGTATGATGGAAGGACTGGATCCGAGAACTACTGGCTAAACTACACAAGCTTCGGCAATATGTAAAAAGTGAGAATGTTCCGATGACCACAGGTGGTTACGATTAAGTTTGAACCAAGCTCAAGCGACGACATGATAATCCGCGCAAGTTGAGACTCACGTAAATCGCTTGCAGGATTTGCTCGATCATGCACGTAACCAAAAACGATTTGTGCAAGATTTCGTGAACCGTCGATGGTTAACGATATGCTGATTTTCAACGAGAGACGGATTTTGAATACGTCATCAGTATCTCATAATACTAGCAGCCCAACGTCAGCCACTCTGCGACCGATATGCGTGCATATAGCTGCAGCAAAGTCACCACGATGAAATACTTCAAATGGGGAAGTAACAACAGCAAGTTACCGCACTGTTCAAGACCACAATCTGTCTACAAATGCTAACTCTTCCATAATCTTAGTATAATTCAGCGTTGGGATGTAATAAAGAACCTTAGTTTGTGTTTGTAAACTTCACTTCAAGTCACAAACTCAGTTTCACATTTATCATGTCTCATTTTACTTTGTGATCCCGGGTCGCAGGCGAGCTTCATTACGGCGCCGGTATTCTATAATCTGCATCTTAGCAAAAAGCAATGGGATTTCTCAATCATAAGAGTTGGGACATCCACTAATACCTATAAACGTGATCCACCAACTGTTGCTATGCGTTCTACGATTGATTTAAGTTTGAAATATGTTTCGAAGCTTATATTATGCGTTCAATCCCGACAGCAATGTCAGTGACGCCGATTGATGTTGAAATCAATAAAGGAACTTGTAGTTTGCGGATTCATGATTTGTGAACCCTGCTCGAGTGGACGTCCTTATTGGTACCGACATCTGGGCAACATAATTCATGTGCGATATACACCCATCCGGATTGGCTTGTGTTTGGGCGGTTCTTCACGGCCACCACTGCTGATCAATCTCTGGATACATTTACAGCAAACAAGGTGTGTCGGTGAAAGTGAAGCGAGCAAACGTGTGAATAAATCATGACTCGATGAGCTACTAATTACTAGGCGTAAGGTCTGGGATTCCCCTTCAGATCTCTGAGAACAGATTTTCCAGCACACATTCATTTGCGACGAGACACAGTGTTCAAATTCGATTTCGCCCGGATATACCGGCACTTGGAAACTCTCTTTGGTGGCTGGTCCACAGTTACAAGATTTACTTGTTAACATAATATTTCGGTTCTGACGGTAGACCGACGGCATCGACGATAGCAAGAATTATTATGGCGCGATTTTCCAACAATGCCGCTGTGTACCTACTAAATGAAGACAGTGAACTACGGTATAGCTTGCGATCCATACAACGCAACTCGCATATTACGACACTGCGCAGTCGGCAATAGTAGGGTAATTGCTGACGACGCCCCCCGCTATGTGATCGGCAAACATGCAGCAAAGCTGTACATATTTAGGTCGCCAAAGATTTGTCAAACCAAACATGGTTAGATATATTTAATAAATTTATTAGCCGATGTGGCTACTGCACTACCGTACCTGTACGTCACCAAAATGCAAGGTCTGCTGAAAACATGCAAGGTGTGCTGATTGGGCTCTGGAGCAGTTGGAATTTGACCCAAATTATCTTTAGCAACTTAGGAACTAATTCACATGAGAGACAAAAGCACCAAATGCATGCCAAGAAAGTCACTATTTTTTTTGCTGATTTTGGTCTGGCAGAATCATCGATCCGTACTCATTCCAAATCGAAACAGGTATTGTCATACCCGTTAACGGCAAGCGCTACAGATCGATGATAAGCAACATCTTGTGGCCGAAACAGGATTTCAACAGAACGTAAGCAAACACGTAAGCAAACGTAACTCCGGAACACGTAAGCAAAACCACGGCGGACATTTTAACGACCAATATTCCATACCTAATACCATAAAATATTATTTCAAATTAAAAAACATTAGTGGATTTCCATTCCAATCCATTATGGTTACAATTACGATCAATACCCCCGCCATTACTCCTGGAGGCCACACATTCGACCATTTACCCTTCCAACATTACTCCTCTTTTCCCCATTATAATTTGTTACACAGTTAGAAATTTTTATAGGTACCGTTATGCTGCAATTCGTGTGTGGACTGACATTTGACAAAGCTACACCACACTTTTCGTATTTTTGTTAATTTTTGTTGTATCGTACTGGAGGTGATATCAACATTTTTTACAAATTAATTACATCATATCGGTATAGCTCAACCCTGGATAGCATAATAAGTAGAGCGCTTGCTATGTAATTCGGGGGTCCCGGGATCGATTCCTTGTGATGACAAAAGTTACGACTGGGCGTTTTTAATGTGTTACATTGTGCATTATCTTATACATCTGAAGCCATAGTTATCGGCTTATCTCTCCATAAAAAAAAAAAATAAAAAAAAAAAACCAAAAGCATGGTGTAACGAAAAATATGGTTTTTGAACAATTGCACCCACCGCTTAAGGGTAATTTTTTGGGTGTCGAAGGATGACGATATGTTGTATTTAAATTGCAATGCAATTTCAGAATATCGATTTTAAAAGAGAAGATTCCCTAACCTTGTTTTGCTATTAAAATTCAGAACAAATTATTGTCGAACTTAGTTTATAGAATGGATGATATTCTATTAAGAATTTTGTACGTGTTTTTAGAATTTAACCTTACTGATCGAATAGGATTAATTGAGAAATACACCTTATATTATTCAGTTAAATTTATCCATGAGGCTATTTAGCGGAGTTTGCCTACGACACTCCCATGCACCGGTATATTGTAATAAACGATAAATACCAATTGATTTCAATACTGCCTCAGCATATTAAGCGTCACCAAAAATTTTGAATTATTACATAACTAATAGTCCATAAACCGTGCCATCCACTCCCAAGAAATACATCTCTGTCCTTGTTAATAAGAAAATATCAACTTAAAACATTTTATCTTAACGCTATTTTTCCAAACACATGCAAAGCATGTCACAAAACATTAAGTTATAATCCTTCAGCATACAAAAAACAAAGCAAATATAGTTTGATAACAAAATGTGAAAGATAAGTGGGTGAGTATCGAGTACAAGTTACATTAAATTTCGTGGAACGTAATAATAAATTCGAATTTCTTCTATATAGTATGTACGTGTATTCACACTTCAGGTAGTGTTGAGTCGTAAAAAACTTCTTCAACGGTGTATCCAGATTTGTATAAGAAAAAAACAATCAAGTCGTTGAAGCATGATACGAATTTTTATTTATTATTTGTTCAGCTCACATAATTGATTTTATATAGATCTGGTAATCATCGTCATCATGACGACGACGGCATCATCTCATTCTCAAGTGGGTGTTACATTGTCCAACTTTAATTAAAAGTTAATTATTTTCGTATTATTACCGCTTCGATAAGATTTTTCTGCTGCCGCTGTTGCTGTTAGTTTACGGAAGTTAATCAAATATTTGTACATGTTCTTCAAACAGACGTCATCAATTTTATCTTTTCATGTTAAACAAAGTGGTAATAGATTTCTAGTAAAAGACTAGAAGAACAATTTCATTTAAGATAATAATAAGTAATAATCGAATATTTTTAAAATTAATTTTCAGTCGAATTCAATTGGTAATATACTAATTTTGTTATTCGATCGCTAAAAACCGTTACTATTGTAGAATTTTATTATCAGCACCGAAACACGACAAAACGACAAACCTGGGACATTCTTTTCATTCGCAACAGAATTTTCCACACACAAAACAACAACATTCAGCTGAATGGTGAAGCAGCAGGATATTAAAATGAGGAACTTATATAAAGAAGTGTGATCCAGGCAAAACAAGCTGCAAAATGAAGAAGCTGACACGTCGTTAAATTTATCAATACTCACGTGGAGGGAATGATGAACAATATTCTAGATCTTCACGAAACCCTGAAAGCGTCAGATTATGAAGAAACAACAACTAAATATTTGCAAGCTGGCAAAAATACACATACCCCATTTTAATGGAGAACACATTAAACGGATGACATTTCATGACGTTTTCCAACGATTAGTACACAACAACGAAGCACTGAACAACACATACAAGATCAATTACTTGAAGACCCACATTAGAGATGAAGCAGCTAAACTGATAAATCACCTACAATCGACACCATTAGAGAGTGCCTACAAGCAACCAAATATCTACGAATCAAAATGAATTCTTGGGATCCAATAGTCATTTACGTATTGGTCAAAAATCTAAATTACGATAATTTAAGGTCATGCGAAATATCGTTAGAAAATTCAAGAGAAATTGAACCACTAGACGGTTTCATGAAGTTTATGGCATTAGGAGCAGTTTTTCGAAAAAAATCTGCGAGTTTTCGAAAACCGGCACTTGGCACCAGAACAGCTCTATTGAGAACGAATCCAATAAAAATCTGCAACAAAACAACCATTAGAAATACAGCAAGCACCAACCTTTTATGGACAAATTCAACCATAGTGTTGTCATGGGTCCAGAAATATAAAGCTTACGTAGCCAACAGAGTGTCAGTTAAATAGGAATCCAGCAGATTAGAGGAGAGGAACTAGTGTGCTAGAGTCCTGTGCTAGAGGAACTAGAAACAACAGAAATAAAAAAATATCAATTTAACTAACACCACAGGAGTGAACGCTGACAGGGTAGTTTACATAATAAATAAAATATTCAGTTTCCTAAAGAGGATTGTAAAAATTGTTATAAATTTTATAAGGAAGTTTAGTAAATTATGAGCTAGATTCAGAATTATATTTTGGGTCATAGCTTGAGAAATAGTGATTACTAAAAAAAAAGCCAATCTATTTTTATAACACCGAGAATTATAAAGATGACGAACGATTTTATCCGTAAAATATGGAGAAAAACAGAATTTCAACCCTATAATCACATCAAACCTACTCCAAAACTATAATGAAAATCTACTTATGGTCATGTTCCAACATAGTCAGATTGATGTCAACTGGCAAAATCTCAAACGACGACCGACTTTATCGATAAAAAATGGAGAACATCAATATTTCACCTCTATATCCTCATAAGACGCACCCAACTGTAACTAAAATCTACTTATCAAATTCGCATTGTCAGATAGATGCCTATCTGGCAAAACCTTTAGCAACTTTATGTTATCATTTGTTATATTTAAATCTGCATTGCCGGAATTTTTCGGTTGAATGTTGAAGTTAATTTTCTTGGCTGGTATGGTAATTTTGATTATTGTTATCTACGTCATGGACATTTTATGTTGGTTGTTACAACCGAATGAGTTTTCTTTAAGGAACGAAGGACCTGACCACCATTAATCATGGTCTAAAAATTTACAGGATTTTGTGAGGTTGAATTCACCCCAATTGACCACAAAACGTGGCATATGTTGAATTTTGACTTATACATGACAAATGTGTAGGAATCACAACAATCAGTTTCGAACAGACGAGATTATTGATTTGAAAAAACCAGTCTTCACATCAGGTCGCGACGAGTGATGTTGTATATTTACATTGGAATATTGACTATATATAGAGCAATACCATGTAGTTGTACTACTAGCGAATTACTGCGTATAGCGTACGAAATTCGATTCTTTCACATTTTTCATCTATATTCTATTTTAACAACTAACTTTTCGTAATTGGTTTTTCAATTGTAATGGTGTATTGTGATTGTTCCGTACATTGGTCTATTTTCAATACTCTCGAATTAAATACACAATCGTAGGAAATACTTCCATTTGCGTCAATCTGTGTGACAACAACTATGATAATCGACACTTACTTACTTATCGCAACCAATCTCATCTGTTCGAAACTGATTCTTGTGATTCTTACACATTTAGCACCTATAAGTCAAAATTCAAATTTATTCGCGATCCAGCGTTAACGGAAAGAAAAGTATGGGGTGGTTTGGAACGGGAAGTTGATTGTGTATAAGTAAGTGTCGATTATCATAGTTGTTGTCAAACAGATTCACGCAAATGGAAGAATTTCCGATACGGTTGTGTATTTAATTCGAGAGTACTGAAAATAGACCAATGTACGGAACAATCACAATACACCATTAAAATTTTCAAACCAAAGAAAAAACCCTATTTCATTTTTTTTATTCTGCTTGTTCTAGAAAAGCATAAGGCTTTATCACTTCAAAGCTAGCAGAGTCCAAATCGAAAATCGGACCAAAACCGAAATTAGAAAGCAAAACAAGATCAATTGACATACAAATAATTTTAGGCTCTTTATGGCCTAATCAAAATTATCAAGTTCTAAACACCACCTCAGCATTTCAGAATTTTTTTTCGATGCTTTGATGATGGTTTATGATCCGTTAGAAGCTTAAATTAATTTTCGTTAAGGTAAGGTTTATATTTCGTTACTGCCCAAATAATGACCAGTCCCTCCTTTTAATTCCGGATAAACCGGCGGTAGTACCATGATAACTCAAGAAAATATATAATTTGTTTTTGAGTAGTAGGTAGCGGCCACTCTAGAATTTTTTCTATATTGTCGAAGTTTGCCTTAACTTCGTCCTACGTAGTTACGTTGCGCATTGATCTTTGAGTATTTACTTCTCGAAGGTTTTCTATATGGTTGGCCAAATTGAATCCAACGACTGTAATGTCATCTAAATATACATTGCACTTTTACCTACCAGTCCGTGTTGGATGTTATTAATGGCTCGCTGGACAGTTGCTGAACCATTTTCAATGCCAAATAACATTCGAGTGAATTTTTATTTATTTCATATCGGCCGGACCGTTGGCAATCTCGCACTCGAGATTGTCCTTGAGCTTCTCTAACGTTATTGGCTTGTTTGCATAAATCAACGACATAACGTAACCACATAAAAAGAAATCCAACAGTATTAATTTCGTCCAATCACACCTCCGGCATGTAACCCACACCACACGGTCACTTTTTGTGATTGTAAGGAAGTCTCATGAAGTAAAGTTAATATAAAGCATATTTTGCTTATTGACCTTTGTGACCATTAAGCCAAAAATTAGCTTCGTGGCTGAAGATGATTTTTTGTTGAATTAATTTGATCTTGTAAGATTGACATTTGGACGTTGACAGATCATGAAAAACTTTTAAGGGTGTGTTCGTATTAAAATACAAAATTGTTATGTTACTTTTATATTACTTTTTATTCCTTTAATCTGAAGTACTTATTAGAAATGTATCGTCAATCGTTTTGTCGTTCAATTTCCAGTAGTAAATTACTACTAATGGAATAGGGGAAGGAATAGGGGTTACTTGAATTCCGGCTAATTCTGCTATAAACCGGAGTTTGATCCCTCAATCTAGCCAAGTAATTGTTTCGGTGATTCGAGATCATTACTGAGTATTTTAACAGTAGTTTTAAAAGTTTTTGATTTGTGTACAAATTCCCGTTGTATAACATTTTTTACAACTCTTGGTAATTAACGACATCCGATGAAGTGCCAACATCATGGAGCTTAAACGTATTGTCAACACTCGAAAGCTTAAACTAATTGTCAGTAGATAGTGTATTGGGAATACAAACCTACTTAACGCTATACAACTTAAACGAAGTACTTTCCAATTTAATTTCTATAATTTGCCTCTGTTCTATGAAACAAGGAACCAATATCTTTCGTTATATCCGCATAACAAAATGCTTTGTCTTTATAATTGGGATTTCGAGTAATTTAATACAAAAAAAATTCTTTTATGGTATAAGGTAGAATGTGCCCTTTTGGTACTAGCTATTATACGTACAATATCAAATAATCCGTAATATTCAATTTTAAATAAATAAAAAATATTTTTTTTTCTTGATAAGGTGGAGAATGAAGTAGTGAAATTCTATGGAGATTATCATCGGACTACATATATAAAAAATTCTTAGTCATACTTAAGTGTTCAACAAATTTTATAAATATTTTTGATGGGATGAGGATCAAATTCTGAGGATATATGAAAAGTCATATCGTACTTATAATATTACGGTTCGAGGGTAAATTCACAGTTAAAATAATATTTTGTTTATGTATATGCATATACCTAACAGTTGATGTTAGTATGGTAACATAAATCTGCACCATCATGAAAACTCATAAAGTCAAAAAGTGGTCAAAGGAAATTAAAAAAAATTTGATTAACCCCAAGCACGTCCTTAATATAAATAAATTATGTATGAAATGGTAATAAAGATGACTATATGACTAAAAAATATAAACACTGACTGTATATAGCGTATATGAGGTCACCCATGAATAAATAAGTTCATACGAAATTTTTGTTATATCATTTCGCGTCTAGCGAGGTGTTGTGTGTGCGGACTCGTGTTTTGTGCTCCGCATATTATATATGTATCTACGGTACATGTTTTTCGTTAGTAAAAATAAATTAAATCAAGCTGTTACATTAATTAAATCAACTGTTTGTTGTTTATGCCGGAAACCTGTTCTTCATATGAGTACACGTACGAGTTGAATATATAAAATATATATAATGTTTTTGTGCAGAGGTGGAAAAATAGTTTCATTGAAGAAAACAGTGAAAATTACATTATTTATAAATCATTTTTGTATATTACCAGATTACCACCACACCATAGAAAATCTATATATAAAGTAGGTAATTTATGATCGTTGAACAAACTACTGTGTTGATGTGTTGATTTTATACGATTATCGTGTAAAATGTATATGACTCAAATCTTTTTGATCTACATTCCTTATAAAGCTTGTGTTAGCGTATACGTAAAGTAAGCTTAATGCAACTTGTTATAATAAAAGGCAACGTATTTCAAAGAAGGGAGAAGGGTGAAAGTGGATCCTTCGAGAATTCTTGGTATAAGCGCAAACCGAAATCAAAGAAATAACGGATAATAGTTTTCAGATGCTCGATGTGTATAGTAATAGTTCCAAAACACATGAAAATATATATCTAATTTATTACTGTTAAATACTGTTGATGTTCTGTGATACAATAATCAACTGACAACAAAGCAACATTTAGGAAATCTTGTTTTGTTTATTAAGTCTTAAATGGCGAAAATGATTAATTAAATTAATTTTGGTTTGCTCATAATATCTGCAATTTATTTGTTGAGGCTCTTTGATAAGCCAGTCACTTTTTGAATAGCAGATATTTCTTTCGGCAAAAAGAGCTTTATTTCTCAACATAGTCTTTTTTAAGCTTGATACGTTTAGTTCAGCGAGCCTCAGCGTTTCATTTAAAGTTACTGCGCGGGAAATTCAAAAAGTCACTGACTTATCAAACAACCCTCGTAACTAAAATTTGAGAACGAGCCAAAATTTCATAAAGTTCTTTTGTATTATAGGAATAAATCACTTTTGTATAAGTATACGGGAGAAAAATCATAAAGACGCTATATTATCACAGTAGGTACTTCGCATACTCGTGATGGGTAATGGGAGAAGCTTTGCGAGTCCTATCGTAACATACTACTTAAACCCCTATGGTATCAAAATTTATTAAACACTGTTGCAACGAAGTGAGAAAAATGGGGCTATAAAGAGAGTTGATTTTACCAGATTGGGAATAGTTCGATGCCCCCAGAACAACTACAAGAAACTACCTACAAAAAAAAACTCATCAAAATAGCTGTGGATCGCTATAATAACTCCGCTAACAAACCTAATAACATCTTTATCGGAAGAACACAGAGAACAGATTATCAAAATCTTGCAGATTTCAAGACAAAAGTTCACGAGGTTCTGGTCGATAAATTTCGCTAAAATTAAAACTTCAAGCAAGAGATAATATTAGGAGAGTTGATCCAAATATACTTATGAAGCTGGCGACATCATACAGCAATCAAACAAATCCAAAGAAAAGATAAGCCGAAAATCCGACAAGAAACAGAGGCACAGGACAACAATGTCACTGAAAGAACTACTTAAGATGCATCCATAAAACCAAAATCAAAAACCAACCACACAAATTTTCCATTATTACCACAATACAGTCAACTCTAATATAACGCGTTTTTGGCGAGCGAATAAATAAGCGTGAATGACTCAAGAATTATTTAAGGATTGGTTTTATAATTGATTGAAGTGCTTTATGATTGAAAAAAAATCTTAGTTTCAAAGTTCGTTGATAACGCCAGTAGTCATAGTTAGCAGCATCCAAATGTGAAAATTTAGACTTCACATTAATACAGCCGCCGGATCAAGGAATCATCCGAACTTTCAAAATGTATTATATACGGAAATTTCTTGAAGCCATTTTCAACCGAAGTTTGGAAAGAATTTTGTATTTTAGATTGCACCCGAATTGTGTCATTCGCTTGTACAGAAATTAAACAGTGAACACTTAATGCATGTGCATACAAAGGCCTCCAATTTGTTACCTCAAATGGTTCAAAAGAAAAATTATATTTCAGATCCACTACCAGAAATAGTAAAGATTGCTTCTACTTTTGGCAACAAAGGATTTGCAGATAAACAAGTAGAAGATATAGAAGACCTACTTCAGGAACACAGTTTAAATGAGGAAGAATTGGAAGAATTAATTGATGAGTCTACCTTCAATGCATTTGTGGAGGAAAACAATATTAACAAATTCGTTTAAAAATTCAGTTATTATTTAAAAAAAAATACTAGATTTGGCTAGAGAATTAGAATGCTAATTAATTTAAAATGACCCTTCAACCATACGCAGTGAAAAATTTAAAAATTGCTTGACTCCATATAAAGAGGTTTTGGAAGAACTACAAAATAAAACTACATTTGAAAACCAAGAAGAAAATTTGTAAAGTGAAGAGAATTTTCGGCCAATTAGAAAAAAAATTTAGACGGCTAATATTTGACAGTGATGTTGAATAATACATAACGCAATAGAGTATCATTTAAATTTTTTGTTGGAAATATTTTTTTCTAATTCAGTTATTAATTTTATGAATTATGAATGATGCAATAAATTTAGATTAAAATCTAAATAAATTATATACTTAATCTTTGTCATTTTATAAAATTCATCCATGAACCCTATTAACCTCAACCTGATAATATATTTTGAGAATGCTTTTTTTATATAGGTTTATTTGTGTACAATTTATTTATTTCTAAGATTCCATACAATGCGGTACGAATTCATTCAACTTATATTATTTCTCAGTTTCTTATAACGCGTTTTCCATATAACGCGACAGCGGTTTCCGTATAACGCGATGTAAGTTAATATGATTTGTTTTATTTCTAAGTTTTCATAACGAATGACAATCGAGTTTCTTATAACACGGTTTCCATATAACGCGGTACGAATTAATCGCGTTATAGGAGAGTGTACTTATAAAGAGCTTTCCCTCTCTCCCTTTCTAGTTCCTGGCTCTGGCGTTTTACTATGCCACTAAGTATCTATACTCCACTCAGTATTTCAATATTTAAATTTCAATTTCGGTTACAATTTCAATTTTTTTTTAATTCATTTCCAACTTTATTCTTATACTTATAAATAAAATACTAGCTAATACAACATTATTAAAAACTAAGAAACTTTAGATAGAATAATTGCACAAATAATTATAAATACATTCATAATTTACTACACATGAATATATTAAAACCTTCTAAAATTCTATAAGTATTTAGATTTTTTTTTTTACGTTAAAGGAAATAGTATGTATTTTTATAAAGAGTAACGAAACAAAGGAAAAATTTTCATCAACAAATGCATTTAAATGGGTTCTACTGAAGTATGGTATGATTTCTGAAAATACGACGATAGGGTGTCCCTAAAATGTAATAATTTTGTTTTGTGACTCCAAACAAAATTATGAGCTTCCAACCAAAAAGATAAAGTATCAGAAGTAACCAAAAAGATATAATCATGACCTATGAGCGTGATATTATCTTGAAAACTTGGACTATCATATGTAAATAATTTTTGCTGATGATTTTTCATTTTCATATTCTAGTCGCAGTTGGAAACCCCCGAAACTGTTGTCGAAAAATTCCGTTTACATATATTATTTCAATTTCAATTTCAATTTCAATTTCAATTTCAATTTCAATTTCAATTTCAATTTCAATTTCAATTTCAATTTCAATTTCAATTTCAATTTCAATTTCAATTTCAATTTCAATTTCAATTTCAATTTCAATTTCAATTTCAATTTCAATTTCAATTTCAATTTCAATTTCAATTTCAATTTCAATTTCAATTTCAATTTCAATTTCAATTTCAATTTCAATTTCAATTTCAATTTCAATTTCAATTTCAATTTCAATTTCAATTTCAATTTCAATTTCAATTTCAATTTCAATTTCAATTTCAATTTCAATTTCAATTTCAATTTCAATTTCAATTTCAATTTCAATTTCAATTTCAATTTCAATTTCAATTTCAATTTCAATTTCAATTTCAATTTCAATTTCAATTTCAATTTCAATTTCAATTTCAATTTCAATTTCAATTTCAATTTCAATTTCAATTTCAATTTCAATTTCAATTTCAATTTCAATTTCAATTTCAATTTCAATTTCAATTTCAATTTCAATTTCAATTTCAATTTCAATTTCAATTTCAATTTCAATTTCAATTTCAATTTCAATTTCAATTTCAATTTCAATTTCAATTTCAATTTCAATTTCAATTTCAATTTCAATTTCAATTTCAATTTCAATTTCAATTTCAATTTCAATTTCAATTTCAATTTCAATTTCAATTTCAATTTCAATTTCAATTTCAATTTCAATTTCAATTTCAATTTCAATTTCAATTTCAATTTCAATTTCAATTTCAATTTCAATTTCAATTTCAATTTCAATTTCAATTTCAATTTCAATTTCAATTTCAATTTCAATTTCAATTTCAATTTCAATTTCAATTTCAATTTCAATTTCAATTTCAATTTCAATTTCAATTTCAATTTCAATTTCAATTTCAATTTCAATTTCAATTTCAATTTCAATTTCAATTTCAATTTCAATTTCAATTTCAATTTCAATTTCAATTTCAATTTCAATTTCAATTTCAATTTCAATTTCAATTTCAATTTCAATTTCAATTTCAATTTCAATTTCAATTTCAATTTCAATTTCAATTTCAATTTCAATTTCAATTTCAATTTCAATTTCAATTTCAATTTCAATTTCAATTTCAATTTCAATTTCAATTTCAATTTCAATTTCAATTTCAATTTCAATTTCAATTTCAATTTCAATTTCAATTTCAATTTCAATTTCAATTTCAATTTCAATTTCAATTTCAATTTCAATTTCAATTTCAATTTCAATTTCAATTTCAATTTCAATTTCAATTTCAATTTCAATTTCAATTTCAATTTCAATTTCAATTTCAATTTCAATTTCAATTTCAATTTCAATTTCAATTTCAATTTCAATTTCAATTTCAATTTCAATTTCAATTTCAATTTCAATTTCAATTTCAATTTCAATTTCAATTTCAATTTCAATTTCAATTTCAATTTCAATTTCAATTTCAATTTCAATTTCAATTTCAATTTCAATTTCAATTTCAATTTCAATTTCAATTTCAATTTCAATTTCAATTTCAATTTCAATTTCAATTTCAATTTCAATTTCAATTTCAATTTCAATTTCAATTTCAATTTCAATTTCAATTTCAATTTCAATTTCAATTTCATATTTGATGCAATATGGTAACAAGAAGGTGCAAGCCAACAATTCCACTTTGGTGAGTAAAGAAATGAAGACATTCCAAGTTTTACCCTCGGTATTACGCACGAACATCACAGAATAGGGCTTCAAAATCGATTCCGGATATACATACACAGTCTGTCTTGTAGAATTACAGGAGCTATTTGACCAACACAAGGAAGCGGTCGCCATTGACAGTGGGATCGCAGTCATTATTTGGGGCTTCATCTTTATTTTTTTGAACACAGGGCAACTGCTAGCCGATTATCGCGGTGTTGTGTACTCGGAATTTTATCAGAAGGTCAGACGGTAAATAAGCAAATTTTTCGAAAAAGGCCAGGTATATTGAAAGAAAACTCATGGATTTTGCACCACCACAACGCACAATCAATCAAGAAAAGATAAGAGAAAGAATTTACTTTCTCTTTTTTTTGTTCGATATTTTTATTCATTACAAAAATCGTAAAACACGTTTGAGATGAACTGACAAAATAGAGCACTGTAAACAAACTAAATGACAGATCGCGCTTAAACTGCACGTCATGATGGAGGACTGTTGTGCCAACTTAGCGTAAAAAAAATTACAATCACTATAAAGCAGGCATTTTGAATGGCCAATTCCCGTTACTTTTTTGACAGAACGTGAAGTTAGGATGGAATCTCCTAATTTAAAAGCTAACATAAAACTATGGTTATAGCTAATTGAGAGAACATTTAAGTGCTCCGCCAAACCACAGAAAAGGTCACGTCTGTATAATCATCACGTTACTTAATGTCCGGTAAACCAAAACATGCATCTGACCTCTACTAATTTTTTGCATTACAAAAAGTCTTCTGCGATACATTAAACAGCCACTATAATTTTTAACGACTCGTATAAATTACTAAATTACGCGGATTGTTGTTGTGTTCATTTTATAACAACAATAATCAACATCATAAAAAACAAATGAACAAGCATAATTAATTAATTATCGTAATTTAAATAAGAAAAAAATATATTGTTGTTAGTAGAAATAATAATCAGTTTCCTTCATCATCAAATATAATAAAACTGAAAAGTGAGGAAGACCATAAGATGCCGGGCGGGCAAAGAAGAAACATTTAAACGCCTTTAATTGTTTACTTTCTGCTCTTTAATCTTTATTAGTTTTGTTTGTTTTCTTGAATCGTTCGGAACCTTGATTATACCGTACAAATTTTTATTTCTTAAGTGTTATCTAATCATCGCGGTCTACAAACCTATATACATTATCAGGCACATAGATCTAGAAAGTAGTGGCATAATTAGATATTCGACGCAGGTTCAGCGAACCGAATTCATTTTAATTTAATATTTTTGCGTTTACCATTTTTACAAACAATCGTCTGGTGGTAGTAATGAACTCATGCAACAAAAAAAAAATGACGCGAAATTCCAAGTATTCCAAAAGTTGATTAACATGTGTTTTTGTATTTTGAATTATTGACATGCAAGACGGTAGGTAGGTGGGTTCAATTTAGTCGCAAATACATATATTGTGTAAAATGATAAGCGTGGGTCGCTTTATAGCAAAGTAGAATATCGAATATATACAATATTTACAAATCTTCCGGTTAAGTGGTATCATTTGACTAATATTACACACTTATGTATAACGCAAAATAACCCAACTTTCTCAAAAATTACAAAAGTTTAGATTGGTCTATGTACTCGTACCATAAGGAAAATCCCATATAAACAAAATAAATTTGTAGAATTTTAATTCAAAAAATAATTTTTGTGTGTGCGTGTGTCTAAACCACTCAAACTTAAAGTTATTTTTACGTTATGGAAGAAATAAAAGTTTTGTAATTCCCTCTCTCCCGCACACACACACACAAAACCAAACAAAAAAGCAGGAAAAACCTCAACTTTTCTATCCGCTTCCATCTATCTATCTATCTATCCGACAAAACTCAACACGAAAGTAGCTTACAAAATAACATTTTTTGGTTGTTTTTGTTGTGCTAAAAACACTAAAAAGAAAATTGTGTGTCGAAAACAAAAATATTTTTCCATCCGAAAATGTATGTGATGGGATACCACGTAAAATTGAATAGATCTTTCCTTCGTGCGGTATATGGTGGATGGAGGGCGGCTTTCATGTCAACGGAAAAATATAATAAAAGATCTGATGTTTGTTTTGAGAAAACAAACATAAATTATGTCGGGTTCAAAAGACGTCACAGCAAAGTTTGATTAGCGACAGTTAGGGTGAGGTTAGCGACATTTTTACGTATCAATGGATTTTCGAAAGATTTATACTTCGTTTCCCAGTATTTTGGAAGATTTGTTTTATAAAATTTCAGTTTTCCCGTGTGTCCTATTATTCTTCAAAATAATAGAAAAGAATTAATTGGTGAGATTAATTTTATCGTTTTGGTATACAATTTGTAAAGCACTCCACATACTACTCGATTAAATTTGGGAGAATCTTTGAAGCAAATTGATGAAAAAATTTAAGATATTCATCCTTATGAAGTTACTTCGAAAACTATCGGACAATTTGCGTACTATTTCAATTTAAGTTTTTAAAAATGTTTTTAAACAATTGACAATAGAAGCTTTTATTCATTCGAAGGTCATCCAGTACACCGTGTTTTTTGGGTATGATGTGAGTTATATATAAAAAGATTCGTGAAAGATGACAGCCATAAAAGGGAATACCATAAGTTCATCGCCGAGTATATCCAGCTCAACCATATGGAACTGATTAAGAATGATTTCGACACGGATCCGTCCCGAGTATACTACATGCCAAATCTCGCCGTTTTAAAAGAAGATAGCACAACGACGAAATTAAGAGTAGAATTCGATGCTTCCTGCAAAACAACAACGGATACTTCTATAAACGAATTGAAGCATGTATGCACAACTTTACAAGACAATTTAACAACAATATTGATCAGATGGAAGACATTTCATCGGACATTGAGAAAATGTTCAGGCAAATACAAGTAATCAGCCAAGACTTTCAACGAATTTTATGGCGAACAAATCCAAATGCCAATGAAAGTCTATGGACTAAAAACAGTTACCTATGGAACAGCCTCTGCAACCTATCTGTCTACAAAAACTCTACAACAACTGGCCATAGACGAATCATTAAAATATCCGATTGGGTCAAAACTCGTATTAAACGATTTATTACGATTTAACAGAGGCAAAAACTGAGCATAGAGAGCTATAAGAACTTCTCACACTAGGAGGTTTCAACCTCAGAAAATGGGCTAGCAACAATAAGACAATAATACGAAGAAGCACTTCCAGCGAGCCTTAAAGAAACTGGTCTACACACGATAGATTTTGACGAGACAATAAAAATTCTAGGACTCCTTTGGAACTCTGCAACAGATACGTTTCAATTTAAAGTGTCTTTGCAGAGAACTAAGCCAGCGATATCCAAACGATCAATTCTATCGGAAGCATCTAGGCTTTTTGTTCCCTGGGATGGTTAGCACCCGTGGTATTTCAGGCGAAAATCTTGCTTCTAGATTAATGGGCATCTGGCGTAGGATGGGATGAAAAACTTAAATCAAAATTTGAAGAAAATTGGTCAAACTACAAACTAGAACTACCACAGTTAGAGAAAATTAGAGGTAATCAATGGACTCACTACACCACCCAAACCAAAATTGAATTACATGGTTTTTGTGACGCATCTAATCACGCGTATGCTACAGTGGTATACAGCAAAATAAATATTAAAACAACACTAATTGCTGCTAGAACGAGAGTTGCACCGTTAAACCAGACAATATCGCTTCCAAGGTTAGAGCTAACCACCGCACTGCTACTATCAAGGCTGCTTCAAAACGTCTTACAAGCGTTGGATATAAACATCAACATAACGACATTTCCTGGAGTGATTCTACAGCAGTATTAGGTTGGCTAAAAGGAAAACCCCTTAAATCATAAAACCTTTGTGGCAAATTGGATTGGAATTTCTTTCCAATACCAATCCTAGCTAATAATATCATGTAGCGTTCAATGAGAATTCTGCGGACTGTGCATCTCGAGGATTAAACTCAGTCCAATTATTAACCCACACGATTTGGGTCATGAGATGGAACAAGCCAGTAGCATGGAATGTAAGTCCATAAGAACATTAACAACAACAGTGGAAAACCGAGTGATTGAATTCACTCCATTCTCGCAAATACAACGACTTGTTGACACTGTTGCATACTGTCTACGGTTTCCATCTAATATAAGGCCAAACACCAAAAATATCTCACATTTCACACCAGCAGAACTAATCATATCGTTAAGGGCCATAATCAGAATCTCGCAACGAGAAGCTTTTGAAACAGAATTAAAACGACAAAAAACAAATCAAAATTTACAAAAGGGAAGCGCAATCATAACTCTCACTCCATTCATCGACGAAAATTATATACTTAGGGTCGGAGGGAGACTGTCAAATTCAGAACTTTCATATAAAGAAAATCATCCAATAATACTGCCGAGAAGTCACAAATTATCAAAATTAATAATCGTCAACACATACACGAATGTATAATATGTATTAGGTGAAGAAAGTTGGCATCGGACCAACTAATGGGAATATTACCAAAAGAACGGGTAAACCCTGCACCGCACCGTCCACAAATAGCGGAGTAGACTATGCAGGTCCGATCAGCATAAAATTGTGGAAAGGCCGCTGTAACAAAACAACAAAGGGTTACATTACTATATTCATATGTCTAGCCACAAAGGCAATTCACCTCGAATTCGTGAGTGACCTATTAACAGATGTCTTCCTAGCCACATACAAACGATTCATATCAAGACAAGGAATTTGTCTGAAAATACTCAGTGATTGTGGCACAAACTTCGTTGGAGCAGACAAAAAACTACGAAAGCAGGCTAAAGAACAAGAAGCTGAAATTAGCAAAACAGCACAAATGGGCACTACTTGGCATTATGAGCCCCCGGGAAGTCCTCACTTCGGAGGGTTACGGGAAGCGGGAGTAAAATCGACGATACAACATCTCCGCAAAATAATTGGAACTCATACTTTAACCTTTGAGGAACTTTCAACACTTCCTTCACAAATAGAAGCATGCTTGATTTCTAGGCCACTAGCTCCTTTTTCAAATGACCCAGAAGATGATGGTTTCTTAAGTCCAGCGCATTTCCTAACAAGGAGATCCATCATAACAATGCCACTGCCTGACATTGACGGTACTCAGATCACAAAAACTCAGTCAAGGATTTTGGAAGAAATGGCACAAGGATAACCTTTCGCGATTACAACATAGGCCAAAATGATTGCTTGATCAATCTAACCATCGAGTATGAGAATTGGTGATCCTCAAGGACGAAGATTTACCTCCCACGCACTGGTCACTGCCAACGGTAGTCGAACTACACATTGGACAAGATGGACTCGTCAGAGTAGTCTTCCTTAAATACAAAGATAACACGCCTAAACGAAATATCACAAAGGTATGTCGCGATATAACAACTCAAAGGATCATATCAACATGAATCAACAAACTACTGACTGTGTGCGTTCAACAATAACTAAGGAAGGAAACAAAATACAGCACCAACCATTCGACAGGGATATATTTCGAGGATATATAGGCAATCTTGAAGTGGCAGCCATGAAGTGGACGGTTGTAATTTACTACAACATGACGAGTTATTGGGAGGAGATAGAAGTCTTTGAAGAAGCTCATATCGAATTGGAAGCAGCTTGCAAGCAGCGTTCTAACTTGATGCGACACAATCCTACAACAAATTCAATGGCAATTCAAAAACTTGGTCGCAGACAACAACCTACTTTTGACAACCAACAAGGAACGGCGGCGAGTAAGACGGAGCTTTGGAAACACAGTAGGTCTTTTGCTTGGATACATGTTAGCACTTCTTAGCCAGCTGACCAATATGAAGTCCAATTTGAAAATATTAATAACAACGAATATCATCTAATGGCACTGATGAGAAACCAAACATCAATAATAGACAACACAATCAAGTTGGTAAAGCACAACACTAATCTTACACTGATATCGTTGAACAATCTAATTAAAGAGCAACAGAAACTGATTGGAAATGGAGCTGTTGAACGAGTATCGAACATACGAAGACAGGGTTCGCTCAATATTAATGAGCATGATCGAATTGATCTTAATATTAAAGGACCTACATGATACTCAACAAGGCCTTCTTGATGTTGCCTACTATGCACATCATAATAACATGCAATAAATAACTGGATTTAACATTGTACCATTTAATTTTCAATTACGAACAAGTGTTTCTTAAGAAATTTTTAAGGAGAGGAGAAGATCTTACATTTGTGCAGTAACAGTTCAAACGTAAACTTATTAAAGCTTTGTATTAAACTTATTTCAAATTCTTTAAATCTATATAAAATTGTGAGAAAGGACCAACTTGATTGAACATCGTACGTACGTATGTTCGAATCAAAATCCTCAGAAACTCCTGACGAGAAAGAAATTCGATTCGAAGCTAATTAAAAAATTAAAGAAATATTAAAAATTGAGAATTTTATAACAAGAGCGCTAACTCTTACATAATTTAATTATTACTAGATGACCCGGTGAACTTTGTACCATCTAAAATTGATTTGATTGTAACTCTTTAAAAGCGAGTTGAATCCCTAGCCATCTTCCAACTCTAATTCATTGATATCGCCAATATTGGCCGCACTGTGTACGGTTTGTGTTTTGTTTGGTGATTAAATGAAACTCGTTCGTAATTTAACTAAACACGTGATTAGATTAATCCCGCAAATTTTCATCGAATTGCCTTGTGATATGTTGATGGTGATCGCCCGAAATGCCAGACGCACGAGAAATTGTAGCTGTTTGAACTCGAACGGCAAGTCCGTTCGAATCATCGAGATGTTCCAGTCTCGTGAGCATACTTTCAATTGTAAATTGTGAGGTGGTAATCTGGGGAATTCCAACGAATTTAGAAATTCTGTGAGACAGTTGACTACTTCATCCTGGTTGATAATTGTGTCAACCGATTTGAAGGAAAACAACTGTTCCGTAATGAAATTTTGAATCGTTGAGTTGAGATCATCGATGTCTTTGTTTTTCGGCACAAATATGGCTCGTTCGCTTAGTCAATAATGGTTTTTTAAGTTTTGCACTATATTCGGAAAACGGGTCAAATGAGCTTTGCGTTCGATTCGGTCAACTTTCAGAAATCAGTGGGCAATATTATTAATCCGGTCGTGATATCAACTGCGATTTTCCCTTTACAAGTGTCCAAATCGCAGGGTATTCACATGCTGTCACAAATTTCATGATTTCAAGCATGCGTTCAGTTATTCAGAATCATGGTTCCACCAAAATTGTTTTGATTGCCAGAAGAATTTTAACGTTCTGTCCAGCGTTGTAAATTCAGTGGCAATTTCAGTGTAGAATGTGCAGTTCGTCCGCCTTCTAACAAAATCGCTGCTATTCCAGATGAAGCCAATACCGGGACAACTTCATGCTGTAATCGTATTGACACCAAATGCAATGATATTAAGCACGATTTCCAGTTCCTCCGGGAGCATCCAAGAAATAAATTCCACCACTTCCATTGTTCACAGCTTCTGTCAAAGTATCGTACGCAATCTTTTGTCGTTATTCAATTGCGAAACTTGTTGTTCTCTTTGTCGGATGGCAATAAACATTATTTAGAAAAATTTGCAATCAGAACTGTCAAGTTCATGGGAATAATAAAGTGTTCTTTTTTAATTAAGCGAAGACCCAAAAAATTCTATTAAAGGGTAATTTCGGGATGGTTTGCGGGCTATCTTCATACACGAACCAACTCATGAGACAAAAATTGACATCTAATACGGATCACAATTATTGGAGTATGTTACAACTCAAAAATTCGCAAAGGACACATATAGCAAACTAATAAATAGTCTAAATAAAACTATTACAAATTGAGTACAACCAGCTAATAAGACACCTTCGGTTAATCAGAAAACAATAAGATTGAAGATCAACATCGAGACAACAAAAATGATTTGCAGCATTTAATATAAGAATGCAAAATGTTAAAGGCCTAAATTAAATGCGGACAATCCTAGCAATTAAAAATAATTCACTGAGCTAAATGCAAATCATACCTAAAACCAAATCAATAATATAAGAAGCAGCACGTCTCTCTTTCTCTTGGAAAATCCAGAATAATTGCATGGTGGCCCAGTTAGAAGACAAACTAGAAAACTTAAATCAAGCCGGAGAAGGTGCAGTAAAAATAACTCCACAAACTAAACTGCCAAACGTGGATTTCCCTACGTTCGATAAAAATTAACTAAATTTCTAAACTCCTTTAACAACACAGAGGACAACTATATGATAGCATAGAATACGTTGCAACGTTTCATCGAAACGCTTCTAAACATACCCAGCATATTAAAGAGATTTCCAGAAAGTTGACACCGTTGGATAATTTCTTTGGATTCTTAGAAACTCGATTCCAATTATTAGAAATGATTACCAACAAAGGGGCTAAATCCAAGAGAAAAAGAGCTGTCTGAACATCAAAAAGAGGAAATACTTCCCCAGAAATTCGCCATATACTCGTCCTGTTTACCTATTGAGTTCGTCCTTATCTGTTTTATACGTCACTTGGTAGAACGCAGCCGGACTGGCTGAAGTTGGTTTTGACCGTGAGTTTTCAAGCATGTTTATTCTTGTTTGTAGGTCATTGATACTTTTCATTAACTCATATTTCTCATAAGTATGATCCTTTGCAAAGTAAGCTATATATAACCTTCGCTCCTTGTTAATGGTTGGTTACTGTTCTGGTTTATTATGATTCACCTTTTCATGGTTGTTTCTGGATACTAAAGAAGAAGTACTTTCCTTGCAGATGACCTTAGTATCTTTGCATTACGTGTAAATAGATTATCCGCATCTGTGTTGTAAATCACCCCAGATTTCAATTGAATAGAAAGAATCAATTAAGGAACTCTCAACCGGAAGTAAGAATAAAAAATGGGAGGAAAAGTGCCAGCTTAACTGGAATGATTATAAAAGTATCAGAAACATTATGAATAATAATCGGATAAAATTTCAACAACATCATTAAATATAGTGGTGATATCAAAATAAATGTCCGTCTGATGACAGCTATAGAAAATTAACGAGAGCTCTTAATGAAGAACAGACAACATGGTACTCCTACTAAGATAACCATTTAAATCAAAAGAAATAAAAGAGTATCTTTTGGAGAAAGAATCAATATTGTCGAAGTTACAAAGCTGCTGAAAAGAGGTCATAAAGCACCTCCTCTATTATATATGTTATATTTCGAAGGTCACACTCACAAGTCATTAAAAATACTTATGCAATTAGCGAAATACTCTACATGAAAGTGGAAATAGAAGTAGTCAAAAAAAAATAAACGTATTCCCCAAAACGGATCAACTACGGACAGGCAAATCCAGCAAACTACAGTGGTATTATTGCTATAAAAGAGCTGCACAAAATATCTAACAAAACAAGGGAAACTTCAATAGGAACAGACCATGCAGAAATCAAATCGACCTCCACAAATTTAAGGAAAAGGATGTTGAAAGTTCCAAAAGACAACATAGTTCAAGAGGAATAGCAAGAACGAAAAAGCCGAACAACATCAGAGTTAGTCTCTCTTTGCTAATTAAAAATGGCAAATAATCAAAAATTATTGCGTGGAACTGCAATGTTACGTCAGAAGAAACATTACACCAAGAGGTGGAATAGCTTTTTAGTTCGTAAATTTTTTCAACTCGAGAAGGGTAATAGGTAGTAAATTGTTATTTGGCATGGTTTTGGAGTTCGGTGAGAAAAGTTCATAGCCGTTGGAATTACATAGGTGGGTTCTTACTGGGCTGAACTGTGGCGGATCAAAGTTTCAGAAACTTGCCATTGAAAATACATGGGATTCAAAAATTGATATTTCTAAATTTTACAACATAAAAATACTACTTATTACAATGTTTAGAGGATTAATTTGTTTATTTCGCATTTTTTTTAATCTCAATTTTAATTCATCTTTTATTTCTAATCAAATCATTAATTCTGCTGCATGGGTCACACGGGTCGCTATCTAGTATTAAATAAAACAATAATTTAATAACAATAAGCAAAATTTAAAATTTAACCTGTATAATTATTTATAAGAGTTTGATAATATAGCTTCAAACTTTTCTTAAAATAAATAATTCTACTTTCTAACAGTTTATTATATAACGAAGGGCCAGAAAATCTAAATGGTTTTCGCCCAAATTTGTTACTTATAAAGCCGCACGATATATTATTTGCAAATCTGGTATATGATAATTATGATTGTAACGATAAAATTCCAAGTTAGAGAGAAGATGTTACTTGGTAATCGTATAACGTACCTTACCTAACGCAAAATACCATTGGGTTCAGTAATTAACGTAGGAAAACGTGCAGGTAGTCTCGAATTTGCCTTCAAACTTTTATTTTCTAAGATCTGAACTCTCTTTAGCTTAGTGAATTAACGCAAAATATCAGAACATATTTAGGCACATAATATGAGAGTCTACTCACAAGCCCAACCATAGGAGCCATTTTACTACAAGTTGTGGCAATATGTTCATCCCATGCCATACGAGAATCAAATATTACGCCTAGGTATTTGAAATGTTCAACTCGATCCACTACGACGTCATTTATTTTGAAAGATGTTACTGTAAATGTTGGTTTATGTGGCGAATGAAAAATCATAAATTTAGTTTTTGCTCGATTCAATGAAATCATGTTACACTTGAAATATTCAAGTAAAATCTTTATGTTATGTTCCAGATTTCAATTTATGATCAATCGTGTCAAATGCTTTCTTGAGATCAAGAAATAGAACTCCAACATATTCCTTCCGATCAAAGGCATTATAAATTAGATTTGTCATCTCCAAGTCATTTCAGTATCCTCTCCTTTCCTAAAAACGCGTGTTTGCAGTCTTATCACCACTTTTAAAAGCTGGCAAAACTTTAGCAATTTTTAAATGATTGGGAAGTGTACCAGTTTCAAAATTTGTATTAATTAATTTAGCCAGAATTTCAGAGAAATGGGAAGCGTACGCTTTACAATCAAATCAAGTATATTATCTGGCCCACGTCCTTTAATTTTATTTAACATGGAAGTAATTTAACATTGAGTCTACATTCGAGCGCAATGTATTGAACTTATGAATGTTTCTATTACTCCCAATTGCCTGGCCAAGTGATGCTCCTATATTAACAAAATAATCATTAAATAAGTTTACTATTTCAGTTTTATCATTATATTTATCGCAATTAATTTCGATAACTTCAATATTAGATTTGGTGTTATTTCTATTCAAAAACTGATTGATATTTTCCCATAATTTTTTCTAACTCACATTGCTAAACATATTTTCATAATACCGTTTCTTCGCAAAATACTTTTCAGATGATATTTTCTTATTAAGAGTGTGAAGTTGATTTCGATTTTCGAGTCTAATTTGTACTTTTTTAAAATTTGGTTACGTTTTCCAATGAGCTTCCACAAGTTAAATGTCATCCAGGGACAAGAATCACTCTTCACTCATAACTACTGTAAATTTTACGGTTAAATGATTGTATTTATCAGTAATTTGCTTAATAGTAGTTTCTGGGTTAGCAGTATCCAAATCTGTTTTGGTAAGAAAATCATCAAAACTTTATCAAAATCAATAATTGTTTGTTCTAATTTTTTCCGGAAAAATTTAAGTTTGAAGAAAATAGATGGAAAAATAAAATTATGATCACTAATATCCTGAATAAATTGTTGAATTATGAACAGCTTTAATGTTTTGTGAAACTACATACAACGATACAACATGATCAATAATATTGCCACTGATTGACCTAGTGGCAAATGTATTAGTAACAATCATCCCGGAACTCATCAATATGTTCTTATAATCAGAGAGTAAATCCAAGGTCTTATTTACGGGAATATTTAGATCTCCAAAAATGATTGTATATCTGTCCTCAATTCTGTCCAAAAAGCGTAAAAACATTTCAATATCACAACTAGGTGGTCTATAAAATCCCCAAAGTTTAGTATAACTATACTCGGGAAGCGCAACACATAAGAAATGAAACGGAGAATGGCCATCGTCACACTTTAAAATGTAGTGGAAAATAACCAAATATTTGAAAAACCATTTGCGTTCATACCACCCACCAATCAAAACAAATAATGGTCGCCTGGCTAAAACCAAAGAAGAAAGAGCAAAAAGTTTCGCCGATCACCTTGAGCGTACCTTTCAACCCAATTTAACAATACCCAATCAACAGCATATACTAAAGAAGTAACACAAGAAATAAAGAAAAAAGTGGCACCTAAAAATCACCAGGATATAATTTCATAACTGGTTTTAGATTCGTAGACAAACCTAATAAAGCTATAAAGAAAATATAAGACATAATTAATGCTTCCTTCAGACTCTGTTACATCCCTCTATCATGGAAAAGGACCCCGCACAAATCTTATGGAAATTGGGTCCCGGTCAAATTCGCTTTTTGGTCGGGGTCAAATCAGGTGCCAAATGACAAATTCCATATCAGAAGTCTATTTCGGCAATTTTTCACAAAAGATTGTTGACAGCTAAATGACAGCTGCCGATAGTCAATGTTATTGATTTGACATCATCTTTGAATTTATCGAAGTAAAAAAAAAGAAAGATAAAACATAAAAAAACAAGCTTTTGGCTTTTTTATAGCACATTGACAGCTATTTGACAGCTGCCAACTGTCAATTTTGAAAATCTAACAACAGATCTGAATTCAGCAACCTCAAAAATATAAACCTAGATAATAAAAAAAATTAAATAGGCTAGAGACAATTGACCAGTATGATGAACTCTATCACATATCAAAAATTCAGCGAATTTGACCGGGACCCAATTTCCATAAGATTTGTGCGGGGTCCTTTATGAAATAACCTCGTATCAGCCAATATGACTTCTTCCTGTTATTTCAAAACTATTTGAGAGACTATTACTAAAACGAATTAAACTTGAAATTGTAAAATCAGGAGCTGTTCCTTCCCATCAGTTTGGATTTTGAAAGAAACAATCCACAATCGATCAAGTACATAGAATAAAAGATCTAATCCAAAAATTCTTAGAGAAAAAAGATTTGATCAGCCATATTTCTGGACATAGGGCAGGCATTTGATAAAGCCTGGCTAGATGGGTTAATATTTAAATTAGAGGAAACTTTGCCATTTGAGTATTGCGAAATTCTAAAGTTGTACCTGAAAAGAAGATATTTTAGAGTTAAACAGAAAGTAGTTTACTCCGGTATAAAAAACCTAAAGCAGGAGTCCCGCATGCGAGAGTCTTAGGACCAATTCTTTTCGTACTGTTTACAATTGCCACATTTGCAGATGATACTGCAATACAATTGGTGAAGTCACTTTCAAACTACAAATAGTCATAAAAATATCCAAGATTGGCTGGCCAAGTTGAAAATTAAGTAAATGCATCGAAGTCTACGCACATTAACTTCACTAACAAATCAATAGAACCACCACCTGTGATTCTCAATAATATTTCTGTACCAAATAAAATACCTTGGTAAGAAGCTTGATACAAATTTAAAGTGGAAAGTATAAAAATGTATTGGTTAATTGGAAGAAATTCTCAGTCATCCGATTTCAATGATTTCAAAATAAAATACTCAGTGAGAGTGTAAACGCTCCTTGGCCCACCCGTAATATAGTGTCCTTCATAGAGATCTCAGAATGTTTTACTTTTTTGGTTTTTTCGATAGTAATGGTGTTTGTCATTGTTCCGTATATTGGTCTATTTTCAGTATTCTCGAATTAAATACACAACCGTAGGAAATTACTTCCATTTGCGTCAATCTGTATGACAACGACTATGATAATCGACACTTACTTATCCACAATCAACTTCCCAACCACCCCATACTTTTCTTTCCATTAACGCTGGATCGCGAATAAATTTTGAATTTTGATTTATAGATGGAAAATGTGTAAGAATCCCAACAATCAGTTTCGAACGGATGATTTTCGAACGGATGATTTTGTGTATTTAATTCGAGAATACTGGGGTGGAATCATGAACGCCGGACGGAAAATTTAAACGGTAGTGAAATTTTATATGGAAAACAGCAATAATTGTACCGGTTTTGTTCCATTGTTTCGCAAAAAAAAAACACAAATAGCAAGCCAGAAAAAAAATAATTCATTCGTCAGCTTTATAGCAATCGAACGAATTTGTAAGGTTTTTTTGAAACAACAGAATAAAACCGGTAGAATTATTACTGCTTTCCATATAAAATTTCTCTACCGTCTAAAATTTCCGTGCGGCGTTCATGATTCCGCCCCTGAAAATAGACCAATATACGGAACAATCACAAACACCATTACTATCGAAAAAACCAAAAAAGTAAAATATAATAAAATTCGTAAACACGAAAAAGTTAATTGCAAAAATAGAATATAGATGATAAATGTAAAAAAGAATCGAATTTCGTACGCTATGCAGTAATTCGCTAGTAGTACAACTACATGATATTGCTCTATATATATACACAATATTCCATGTAAATAATACAACGTCAGTCGTCGCGACCTGATGAGAAGACTGATTTTTTCAAATCAATAATCTCATCCGTTCGAAACTAATTGTTGGGATTCTTACACATTTTCCATCTATAAATCAAAATTCAAAATCTCAGAATGGACACATCGCGCAATTGAAACAAAGAAGGATACAAACAAAGAAGTAAAAACACCAAGCGAGGCTCCATCAACATCCAAACATCGAAGCTGAACGGGCTTCTCCATCAAGAGAGAGGGTATCATGACACTAAACACTAACATATACATAGTAGTAGTTCTAATGCCTAATTAGTCATGCAGCATTACTGGCTACGAATAATCATCGTGTTAGCATCAGAGCATTCAACGAAGCACTAAATACGAGGTAGCGATTTAGTAAATCATAAATTGTATGGTTTCCGTAAGCAAAACTAAGAAAATGAACGGCACCAGTCATGACTGGTGGTGCGATCTTCACACTTTCACGCAGTGATTATGAATATGTGAAACCACCCAACGAAACCTAAGTCGTTTTCCAAATAATTACAAATTAATAGATTTATTAGTGGTGATTTTTAGATATCCAATTTTTCTTACATCTATGAAATTTGCAGAAATTCGCTATTATTTATGTTAAAAATTTAATTGCTAAATAATTTGAATTTGAAATTATGTTTCCCTAACAAATTTGATTAAATTGAGTAAAATTTTTTAGTTGTAGCCTGGCCTTATTTTAGTCAATGACGAATCAAGGCTGATTCACATCATATACCAGTAAAACACCTAAACGCTTTAAAGCATAATGTTTTGGACATAATTAGCGGAAAACACGATCGATACATCTAAAAAATAAACCATCGCATCTGTTGTACAACCGTTCACAGTTTCTTTAAAAAAAATTATCTTAATTGATTAAAATTAAATTTAATTAAAACAAAAAGAAGAAATAACAATAACAAGAAATTAGTAATAAGCAAAAGTAAGAAAAAAAATTTCAGAAAAATCGAAAGTATAAATTAAAAATCATAACAAACCCGTAAAGTTATAGTTGAGTATAGGCGGCGGTAGAAAGGTGGTGGTATAAAATATACACAGCTGAAGATGCGAATTTACAGCAACAACAATAAACACTACACTCACACAATTTATATATTTTTTATAATTTTCACTTTTTTTTTATTTTCCAATAAATTTAATGGAAAAAAAAACAATTTTTTTCTGTGTAAATTATTTTTTTACCGCTGCGGAATCACTGAACACTGAATAATTTTTTTTTCTGCTACTAAACAAAATAAACTTGATTCTAATGAAAACTCCTTAAAAGGAAATATTTTTTTTCTATTTACGTTTACTACGTAACACAAAATTATAATTAAACAATTTTAATTAATTTCACAAACTTTTTTTTAATCACTTTATATTTTTTTAGAACAGGATTAGAAGCGCACAAATTTTCCACTCATAGCACACAGAGGCACGTCTATTCCGTGTGACTGTTGAAAAAGGATTAAATATTTTGGGGAAAAATTAATTTCGGTACTACAAAAAACCAACAACAATTTATACTAAAATTAAAAAAAAAATAAATAATTTACTTTATTTTTTTGTGTTATAATTTTCCGCCACACAAAATTCTCACGACACATCAAAGTATGAACTGAAGACCAAAGTAAAAAAAATATTTTGGAAAACGAGTAACGAACATTTTCCACAAAAAAGTTTTTTATTGCAACTTTTTTCTTTTTGTTTTGTTTTGTTGTGTAGATTTTGCGCAAGCGAACAGTTAAAACTTTTGGAGACGTGTACGCGTGTACAGCGCGAAAAAATTAATTTAATGTAAAAAACAAATTATTAATTAATTTTTATTTTCTTAATATCAAACAAATAAATATAATTAATTATTGTAACCATTAAAAACTAAAAATTCATATTAACCGATTATAAATTCGTATTACACGGAATTAATATTACGAGCAAAAAAAATTTTGCGTCTCCGCTCAATCGAACGAACTTTTTTCAACTGAAGAGAAACAAAATACAAATCAAATTGATTTTCGTATTTCTTGTAAACAAAACTGTCAAAGTCAGCTGTGTAGTAGGGAATGCGAGCGAACACCAACACACCAAAAAATATTTTATAATGTGTGCAGGGTGAAAAAAAAATAATTCATAAATTTAAAAAATATGTTAAATCCACAAAATATTTACCAATACAAACGTAAAATTAATAAATAAATTTATTTATAATTCATTTTGTATCTTATTTTGTGAGTAAATATTTCGGTTTTTAAGCATAAAGCTTATTCGATGTGTATTAATTTTAGAATTGGTAACTCGTCTTAATATTTTATTGCGTGTAATTCAGGGGAATTTTGTTCTCTGTTGAGCGGAATATGTGAAGAAAGCAACAAATAGGCGCTTACATTATTACCTGTTGGTTTATAAAGCATAACGAGCTTTTCAGTACCTTTTTACAAATAAATGATTCTTTTTATAGTGTAGCGTTTTATTAATTCTTTTAACCGGATTAACTTTTTGATTATTTCAACCAATCGATAAAATCGAAAAATTTGATCATGTTATTTGCGTTGCAGGTGAAAATTTTATATTGTGTTTTCTTTACTTTAAACGGGGAGGATAATTTTATACGGGTTCTTATGGCTATAAAACTCGACAAGGGAGGATATTTATTTTTTTATTTTGATACCAAAAAACACATTAAGGCCAAAGCCTTGTTTACAATGACTTGAACTTCAATCTGTAGAACAATATTACAAACTATTACATTTAGTTTAAAACTTACAAGAACAAGTGACTCATCCTTTAAAAATTTTAGTCAACTGAAAAACGAAAAGGGCCAAATGCATTTCACTAGATGCGGAGATAGCAAAAAAAGGAAACCGCGGGCAGCGAGCTAAACGCGAATAACCGACGAAACAAACTGCCATTAAAAATTCAGACTTAGCTCAGGTTAAACTGAGCTCGGCAAGGCTTCTAATCATTCGCAAGGAGGTGGGCTAAAGAAAAACGAAGGGCTATCGGATGGTCATTGATAAAAATGGAGAATAATAACGGCTCCGAAATAGTACCTTGAGGAACACCTTTTTGCAACGGCAAGAAGGTGGACTTGTTTCCAATGAGAGAGAAGAGGATGCTGTGGTATATGCTATCGAATGCCTGGCTGAAGTAGAAGAGGAGAAAAATAGTAACTATTTTCTGGTTTCCCCAACGTTTCCCCGAGTTAAAACAGTAATGTCTATAACCGGTGATGTAGCACTGTAAAATTTCCTGAAACCACTTTGGAATGGGTAGATAAAAGAAACATTTTCCACGATGGACATGAGTTAGTTCTTGATTAGACGCTCATAAACTTTAGACAAGATGCGGAGGGTTCTGACCATGTAATTCATAATGAGAAAGTAGTATGATTATCGCGAGTATAGTATAGCTGGGAACACCAGCTAAATAATCTGAATGGGAACGATATCTAACCCCCGCATTTGATTTAATGGAGGAGTCTGCAAGCCACAACTCCTCGACTGTAATATTGCATAATGAAAAGAAGCATCGATCTGTGACAAAAATGAACACAACTACCCCTCTGTTGAAGTGCAGAACTTATGGACCAAACTATTTTCCATGCAATACGCATATGGTTCTAAGAAAATCGGACCTATACGCGTACACCCTCGAATTGATTGAAAAACGGCAAAAGAGTAAGGACTGGTAAAGCGAAACAGGAATGGTAAATTTCAATTCATTGGTACTTCCGTGAAAAATACCGTGTCAAATTCACCGTTAAGAAATGCAGTCTTAACATCAAATTGTATGATTTTCCAGTCTTCAATTGTGGCAATGCTTAGAATAGTTCGAATTGAATCATGTCTGACGACAGGTGAAAATGTTTCACGGTAATCAACACCTTCTTGTTGTGAAAACCCTTTTGCAACCATACCAATTTTGGTTTAATTTTGAAAACCCATTTGCATCCCACAATGTTTACGTCCTTTAGCCTTTCAACCAATTCGCAAGTTTCGTTTTCATGAAGTGAATTTAATTCTTCATCAATCGCTTTTTCCCATTCGTCTCGATCTAAAGATTGTAATGCTTCTTCGTATGAAACTGGTTACACTACTACTGCTGAATATCCTGACACAATCAAATGATCTGTTTGTTTAGGACTTTGCCGGAAACTGTGTCTGTCATTATTGCGATTGCCCTCAATAACGGTTTCATTATGTTCCGTTGCACTATTAATGACTACTGCAACAAAATAATTTGTTTCATTTTCATCTTCAGTCATGATGTATTGATTAATAGCTGTGCCATTACTTCATTTTCAATGACATTATCATCACCACCAATAATAAACACTTTTTCATTTGCTTCATTGAAATGAACGTCACAACTAATAAAATTTTTTTGTGTGTTTAGTCATATAGACGAAAATTTTTGTTGGTGGGCTCGAATCCAACAAAAATAATATTCGTCAATTTTGGTAATCCGCTGGAAATTAACATTGTTCTAGCACTTTCTTGAATTGTTTGATTGTCTCGTTCGATACGACCATTTTGTTCTGGTGTATGTGGAGAAATGCGTTCCCATGTGATTCCTTATTTCAACAATAAATTTTTGACATCTCGATTAGCAAATTCCAGACCATTGTCGAATCGAAATTGTTTGATCCGGCTTCCAATCGGGTTGTGAATCAATGGAATAAGATTGCTCAAATTAGTGTATACTTCTGCTTTCGGTTTTAAGAAGTATACATATCTGAAGTTAGTGGCCTCATCTTTAATGAGCAAGAAATAACGGCTTCCATTGATTCCCTCTTGCTCTATTGGGCCGCATAAATCAGCATGCAAAAACTCGCCTCTTTCGACTAAACGAATTGGTGTTGCAACCATCTTTTAAAATAAGCACATTGAATCCTTTGTCAGTTGCTGATTGAGTTGAACACAGGTTTTGCTTCAAGTGTGGAACATATAGCACGCCTTCCAATAGCCACTGATCATTTACTCTGGCTTCCACCAAAATTGTTCCGAAACCACGAATATTTAAACAATCATCCTTTGCTATTTCAACGGTGTTTGTTATCTATGTGGATGTCTTCATAATCAATAAACCATTCTTTATGAAATGACATATTGTTGGAAGCACCTGAGTCAGCAATCCAAAAATCATTTTGACTGTGCTTGTATGAATTGGCCGACCCACAGAAAGCTACATCATTCCTACTTTTAGATGAATTTTTGTTTGAACATTCTCGAACCCAATGACCAATTTCTTGGCAGTTATTGCATCTAGTTTTCTTCTTCAATTCATTAATGTTCGTACTACTTCCGAATTTCTGTTTTGGTCTCAGTTTTGAATAAAACGAGATGTTGCCTGCACTTTCATCGTCAGCATTATTCTTGTTCAAATTGTCTTCTTCCAATTGCAATGATGATAACATCGTATCAAGCATTTTTAATTTTTCGGATAACTTTTCTCCGGTGTTTTCAATTTCAACAGCAAAACTGCTGACTTTCGCAATGTAATTGACCACGCTTTCATCATCTCTCATTTTTAATGTGCTCCTTCATTGCGATCAAATGTATTTTTGATTTCATTTGATTCGGTATTTGAGGGTATTTTACCTTCCACATTGTGCATTAAACCACATGCTCTCATGAACGCATGTAATTGAAACTTCCAAAGACGACAATTTGATCCATCGACGACAATTGAAATTATTATGTTCTTCCTTTTTATCGTTTAAATCCATTTTGTAAATTTTTAAAATAAAATTCTGAATTTTATTTTAGTGATGTATTTCACTAAACCAAATAACCGTTAATATCAGCGTACGCTTAACGACGACTGGTTGATTCAATATCTTTCAATGTGATGTAATTCGTACGGTGCGGCAACCGACTTGAATTGGATACTATATATAGTGTACGCTACGACGAGACGACTAATTATATATGTTATATGGTGAAAAATTCGTGAAATCAAAAATTTTTGGAAGTCATGTTTTAATTTTGTGATTTTTATGTTTTGAATGTGTAGTACTGGGTAAAAAAAAATATTGTAGAACACGATTTTTTTTTGTTGTGGTTGTTGCATAAGATACAGTCGGTCAAAAATTTATGAATTTGTTGAAAATGGTGATGCATTTATACAAATATGAAAAAAAGTATTTATCCGAAAAATATAAAATAGGGCTCATTTTAAAAGTAAAAGAATTGAGGATTAAGAAAATTTTACAAAAATAGTATCATCTTTAAGTAGTTAATTTTCAAACTGGCCACCAAACTGGCTTTTCCCAATTTTCTGAAAAACTTATTTTTTTTTGTTCGCCATTTAATTCTATAAAAGATACCAAAAAAAAATTTGGGTGATATTTTTTGTTTTCTTGCAAAACACGTTTTAATATCATGGCCTACTCTATTTCTCCATATAAAATTTTTAACTTTTTTAAATTTTATTTTATTTTCACTCCAACATGCCATTTTCTTGTAAAATTCATCTAAATAAGACCACCAACTCTTTATATATAGATAAATTTAAATTTAAAACAATATTTATTGGTAAATTTTTTTTATTCGACTATTTCTTAAAATTAATGTAACTTTCTCCTGAAGCAATAACTGCATGGAAATCGCGAGTTCCTTTTACAGTTTTCAATTTTTCGAACCCACTGGCAAGTTGAATTTTTTTCAAGTTATATTCAATGTCAAAACAAAACTCAAAAACCATATCAGTCTTTAAAGTTTTAGCCCATTTGAATAATTCTGCTGCATTCGTAATGATACCGTCAAATTCATCAGTGAGACGGGCTCTTTTCTTGATAGTACCTCTTCCTCCATCGCACAGTCCCTTTCCATATGCTGGGGCATTCAAATGTCATTCACAATTGACTCCAAAATTCTCTTTGTGCATCATTATATTTATAAAATTATTATTATTTTTATAATGTGTTACAGATGGTGCTGTAATATAATAAATTTTGGTTAAACTCGTCATTTTAGTTTTGAAGAATTAGATCATTTTTTCGATGAACAGATGAACTGCCGCAGTGACATGACTAAGACAATCCGATATAAGAATGAAGCTGTAGTGCTGCAATTTCCCATCTACATTTATGTAAATTACAAATGGATGAATAGTCGCTTGCTTATTATTCCAATGAAAACCCTGCGCTGCATTCTGCATTATAAATGAATAATTTTCTACAAAGCCACATGAAACAAGTGCTTCTGTAGGCTCCAGAGTAAGTTTTTTTGTTTTTTACGAAGCTAGATTGTTGAAGTGAAATGAAGTAATGAGGAATCAGATTTTCCAGAGATTTCTTTACGAAGTAATCCAAAAATTCTTCTAATAAATTTTCATTTCTTTCAATCGAAGGCAGCAAAAAATCCATAATATGTTTATACACTTTTCGTAAATTTATAGAACACTTCGAGCCAACAAATGGCTTACAATTTCACTCACTATTTACTGCAAGTAATACAAATTCACTATATGATAAACTAAAATTTGAATTTTGTTTAAGTCAACGTTACTTACTTTTATACTTTAAAATTTGAACTACTTAAATATTGATTTTGACTCTTATTTACACCAAAAATTTAAAACTAGAAATGTATACCTGAAAAATGTACCTGAAAAACTCCTTTTAAAATGAGGACCAAAACATTTTGTGTAGTAAATATACGGAGCAAATATACGGAAAAATAATTAGTTTTATTATTCATTAGAAGCAATTTTTACCTTTATTTTGAAAAACTGAAGCAACAGTTAAAAACAAAAGATTATTTTAGATATAAATTAAGAACTGAATAGGTATACCGATAATTTTATATGGAGAAATAGAGTAGGTCATGATATTAAAACGTATTTTGCAAGAAAACAAAAAATATCACCCATTTTTTTTTTTTTTTTTGTTATATTTTATAGAATTAAATGGCGAAAAAAATAAGTTTTTCAGAAAAATGAGAAAAACCAGTTTAGTGGCCATTTTGAAAATGAAAAACTTAAAGATGATACTATTTTTGTGTTATTTTCTTAATCCTTATTCATTTACCTTTAAAATGAACCCTATTTTATATTTTTCGGATAAATACTTTTTTTTTATATTTGCATAAATGCATCACGGTTTTCAACAAATACTTAAATTTTTTACCGACTGTATCTTATGCAACAACAACAATAACAAAAATTCGAGTTCTACAATATTTTTTTTACCCAGTACTACACATTCAAAACATAAAAATCACAAAATTATAACATGACTTCCGGTCCCATATGTTGAATTTTTTATTTCACGAATTTTTGTAACTGCAGATACAAGCAGTTGATAAATAAATGAAATCATTTATACAATTAAATGAATTAATCATTAATCTAATTCTCAACAGGATTGAAGGAGGCCGATTTCAACCTGCTCAATAACTCCAATGCTTGGCCTCCTGGAATAATAATCCAGCCATTCACAAATTATCCTCGCATAGAAAAAACCGGACAGGGACCATGTTTCAACATCTAAAGTAACTTGCCCGTTACTCAACACACCATTGTTTACCCCTTGTAACAAATATTCATCCAGTCCGGTAACACTGACCAATTGCGATGCCGAAATTGTTGCTGTACGCATTCAGTTCCGTATACCCTATAATTCGAGTATGTCAGTTTATCAAAGTTTTGTGGAAACTGTGAAATCAAATATTGCTCAACTTCCTCAGACGGAGGATCGTCTATTTATTTTTGGTTGATTTTAACATTCCTAATACTGTCTGGGGTTAAAGCAATGTAACAGTGTTACGAATAATAGTGGTAATGTGTTAGATCTGGCTTTTGTACCATTTAAAAATGCGAGGTGACCGTATCGACGTGTGCGGATTTGGCTGGATCGTCTAGCATTTTCCACTCTCCGCCGAATATTTCAGTTACGTTTGAATGTTGTTAGTTAGTCGAAGAAAATGTTAATTCATAGATTTCGCCCTCGTTAGCTTAGTAAGTAGAGTGCTTGCTCTGTTATTCTGGGGTCCCGGGTTCGATTCCTGGTGGTGACCAGTAAAAAAGTTGCGACTGGGTGTTTTTAACGTGTCATATGTTATTTATCTATGTTCGACCACTTTCAAATTTTCAGATTTACAGCCATAGTAGTTACGGCTTTGTCCTTAATATTTATAACTTTAAAATGGGCAATTACCATTCTTTAAATGCATTTCTGGATATATATGATTGGTCGTTTTCTTATGCTAGTAATAGTATCGACGGTATGTTATGTAAATTTTATAGAATTATTAATTTAGGCATTGAGAAATTTATCCCTAGACAGAAAGCTTTTAGCGTTAAGAAGGAACCGTAGTGTAATAGTGAATAGATAAATCTAAAAAAATTAAAGGACAAGGCTCACAAGAAATATAAATTGCAACCTAATGATTTTTTTCTCGTCAATCTTTTTCTATTTTGAATTCGGGCTGACATAGAAAATGACTCAAAACCCACAAAGTACCACGATATAGCTTGTTATTGACATAAATTTGCTTTTGCTAGTTTTATGTCCAAGATTTGTAGAATTATTCAAGTCTCTATAGTTCATTAGTACAGATTTTTTATAAAAATAAACGTTCTATACCGATGAGAAAGATTGTAGCTCGAACCAAAAGTAAATATGTATTTTTCTCAAAATAGGAATGAATCAACTTTAGAATTTCCATCAATTGAAGGGCATCACCTGCACAATGCGGATTTTCGTTGAATTGCTATTTTTAAATTATGACTGAAAAAAAAGGAAATTACTTTACAAAGCCATTAAAAATGTGTTCCATCCGCGTATTCACAAAAAAAATGTAATACAGGTGTGAGGGGGTTGTAAATTGCATAGAAATATACATGGCCATAAATCACATTTTTCGTATTTATATACGATGATGTTATAAAGGTTTGAAAATATTTGTATCATATTTTAACGATCAATACGCCAATCGTTTTGTTGTTGTGCTGCTATCTACGAGATGAGATATGAGAAAATAAAACCGTGGAAATTTTATTATTTACCTTTCTGTTTACCGCACAATAAACATTATTTGCGGAATATATCAATATTTTTTGTATACTTGCGGCATTAAAATGCAACCAAGATCTGGAGTAGGCACAATATTTCCTAGATATTGCGAGTGTCTTTGGTGGTACATCTTTTTGTACCATCACTGAGGCACAAATTTTGCACAAATTTTGTCATTGATCAAACCATCGTTTCATGTGTTCATTCATCCATGCTAATGTTTGACATTGCTGTGGCTGAGCTGGATTATTTGTATGTCTCTGTTGAAGTTACCAAAGCCTACCTCCGGAGGAGGTATCTTATCACTGCAGCAATTTGTATTTACTGGTCAGAGCTGTACTGATGAATTAGTCGTTTTGGTTGCCGGTGAACACTTGAAGCTATGAGTAATAAAACATCTTGGTGTAATTTTAAGCTGTAGCTTCCCTGGAAAATTTACCTTGAAAGGGATGAATCATCAAATTTACCTTGTTCCACCCATGTTGTTGCAAAACTTAATAGTTTATAGGGCATGAGAGAACTAATCTTACGTTTACAAAGAACCGATATTTTGATCGGCCACGGCCGTTTTAAAGTTCATGTACAACGAATGGGGCTTGACCAAGATTCCTTGTGTAACAATTTCCTTGAAGAGGACGATGGTTATCGAACTTTCGAGGCAGCTCGGTCCTGGTTTCTTACCTATAAATCTCTCATTCTATATCAGCTGCGTTCCCTGCCCTGCCGAACGCATATCCGTGTTGTGATGGAGTCTCCGGTTTGCACCATGAACCTTTTCTGGATTTGACTCTTATCAGCGTCGAAAATTAGATTAAGCAAGTGATTATTTGATGTCTGCTTTAACGGTTGCAAGGGTGTTTTCTGCAAATTCTTCAAGGCGAATTAATGGTTTGTTGTCGCCGCTGGACATCATTGCAAATTTTATTTTAAATTTGTGGGAGTGAATAATGTTTTTCTAAAATAAATAGTAAAAAATGTTTTATTTTCTAAATGTTTCATTAACATGGGAAAATTTGTAAAAATTGTTTTAGGTTTACTTCAGCAAACTTGAGATTGGCATTACACATGGTGACTACAAAATATAATCGGGATACTTTGTTATACTAATTTCTGATATAATTTTCAGCATACATAATTTCAAATATTTTATGGGTTTCTTAATTGACATGGCAATTAGTAATCTAAAAAAACTCCCTTTCTAAGACACAATTGCATATGTATTGTACATAACGAAAAAATTATTCTTATACATAAAATTTATCAAACTATTAAACGTAGAAAGTACGAGGAACTATAACAAAGTTTCTTACTGCATCGTACCAACTGTTCGATATCAAATGCTTGTAAAAGTTTATTTTATGGAAATTTTTATAACTGAAAACTTATTTTTTGTTTCAAAATCTCAAACCAATTTATTTTATCTGCAGTCAGATAATTTAATAAACTCAATATGTACATAATATATGGTTCAATATATAAAGTAAATATTCTTATCTAAACATATGATCAGTCTTAACAATATTATATTTATGTATGTCCTCCGGTATATAGCTAGACAAAAAAATATTTTGGCCCTACCCAATTTCCACATCTTGGAAATGTTTTAGGTGGTTGTCTGATTTGTGCATTATTCCCAACCTGTAGTATTACGTCAATACCTCGAGTCCATGATTTCGATTTAAAATCGCGTAGCATCCAGTAACCCGGATTATCAGCTACAAATCGTATGGCCACGATAGAATTATTCTCTATGGTGACCGTGTCTTTGTGCAGTGGATTGTCAAAATTCCTCTCAAGTAAGTCGTTCTTAAATTGTCGTAAAAGGATTATATTTTTTATTATTTCGATTTTATTTTATACTCACGTTTATATTTTTGTCCTTGATTCGGTCGAGTGTTTCGCTGTTGGTAGTTATTTTCGTCACCCCAACAATGTAGAATGAATAGCCATGAAGATGATACGTGTATGATGCGCGTTCATCTGGAAAATTAATAAATTTGTTGTGAAATCAACATAAAAACATATTTTGTACTAAAGATTTAATTTTGTGATTTCTCTGTGCATTATTTAATTTAAAATCATTCAACTGCTACCTTTCGATTGCACAAGTTGATATTCTAATTTTACGAGCCATCATGCAGCTACAAAGCACGACATAAGTATTATGTCAACAAATAAGGAACAAGTCCAGAATCGTGTCTAGAATGTTGGTAAAAGTTTAACGACCTTGTTGAAAATTTAATCTTTAAATTTATTAGAAACCTTTAGTTCTTGATGTTTTTTCGTAAATGCTTTACTTTGCTTAAAAATATGTTAAAAACTAGAAGGCTCTCATGGATGCTGCTCCTTCCAGTGAACTGATTTCCCAAAATCTGGAAAATATTTTTTTCTCAAAAGCCATCAAAAATTTTGGAATAGTGTATTGGAGCAATATTCTAATTGTTCTCACAAATGACATTGGCAGACCGATTACGGCCCGATTAATCAATCCGACGTAGAAGTCACAGACATTCTAAAGCAAAACATTTAACTTACTGAATTTGTGGTAACAACTGTTTGCTTAAGGGGTATATCCTCCATCCGGTCGCAAGTTAATTATTTGCGATCAGAAATATGGTTGCTAGATTTATTCTTCCATGCCAATTGACACATTTTTTTAAATTTTAATTTGTTTTGCGATTGTAAAGTAGAAATCCACGAAAAGACTGGTACGCCTTTTCCGAGGTCGCAATCTTTTTATGAATTTCTACTTTAAAATCGCAAAACAAATTTAAATTTAAAAAAGATGTGAGAATTGGCATGGCAAACTAAATCTAGTAACCATATTTCTGATCGCAAATAATTAACTTTCGACCAGATAGAGGATATACCCCTAAATTTCAAAAACCCAACAAAAACAAACTTTGTTAAAAAATTTAATATTCATTGAACAAATTGAAAAACTTAATATGGAAGCTTCCACTTTTGGTACAGATGTCTACCAGATGTCTACCACAACTCGCATGCACCTCCGAATTTATGGAAAAAGCTTTAATATGGAATTTATTCCGAATACTCTCTCCGTCTTTGTAGAAATACCGAATTTTAGCGAAATGAAGTTTTTTTTATCATTAGTAAAATTTATCTGACAGTGACACAGGGTGGCATAAAAAGATCGTTCTAATGTGAATGTTTCATAACATTATTTTTTAGTCTTGTTTTTTAATTTTTATTTCTAAAATTTTCAAAGAAGACGGGAAATTTATAATGGAACAATACATAACAGAACAACGAATTACAATAATTGAATTTTATTATGAAAACCAACTGTCATTTAATTTTGCGCAGCGTGCTTATTATTGACTGTATTTTAATGTGCGTTCTGTATCATCTAGGCCGTCTGGTTATGGTGGAAGTGGACGAGCGACACACACGAATGATAATATTTAACCATTACTGGAGAGTGTACGGAATAGGACAGATACATCAACAAGGAGACGTTCAATACAACTGGGACTATCGCGCAGGTCTGTATAAAGAAAGAATTCTGATCATATTGAGAATGTTCTCATATAAAATTCAGCTCACGCAAGAATAAAAACTGATAGATTATCATGAATGGTTTGATTTGGTCAATTCGCTACGAGGAAAAGTTGAATTACCGATTTCATTCATCTTTTTGTTAATGACCGATGAAGCCCATTTTGAATTAAATGGCTTCGTAAACAATGTTTTGACCAACAGATTAAATTATCAGCAACAGTTACACCCACTTAAGTGTACTGTTTGGTGCAGAGTATCGTTTGAAAATGTTTTTGGTCCATGTTCTTCAAAAATAAAGTCGGCGCAACCGTTATCTTGAATAGTGCTCAATATCGGACGATGTTGGAACATTTTTTAAGGCCAGCTGTGCAAAATCCTCCAGAGATGAGGCTCCAACAAGATGGAGCTACACTCCATTATGTAAGGGACGAGCAATGGATTCGTAACGAGGCATTTTTGGCGAGTAAATAATTTCGAAAAGAAACAATTTCAATTGGTTGCGCCGAGTTCATCAGATTTAACCGCTGTCAACTATTTTATTTGAGCTTATTTGAAAGAAAGAGTGAACGTGAATAAACCAGCGATCATAGCAGAACTAAAATGCCATATTAGAATTGAAATCCTGGGCATAACACCTACAGTTTTGAGAAAGGTTGTAGAAAATGGGTAAAGGGTACGAATATGTGAAACAGAAAATGGCCATGACCTGCAACATATCATTTTTGACGTTTAAGCCAAAAAAATTGTTATCAGATATACTGTATTTAAAAAAAATTAGTTGTTTAGATGGGGAGGTTTGAGAAGTTTTAGATGGTGGTGTAATTTCAGATTTTTTTTCAATTTTTAAGGATAAAATGGTCCCACATTGAAGATATTTCCTGTTGGTCATCAATCTAACAATAACTATTCGATGTAGCATGTATGTCCCCATAGATTTCGTAGTACGGTTGGGAAAGGGCTGAGGAATTTTAGAGGGAATTTTGAATTTTCTTAATTTTTAATCATAAAATGGTCCCGCATTCAAGATTTCTCCATTTGGTTATCATTCTAAAAATGACTATTTGATGTATACCAACAGTAAAAATTTTGAATGGGAACCCATTTTATCATTTAAAATTGTGAAAATTCGAAATTACACCCCAAAAACTCCACAAAGCAACCCCAACCATACTAAGAAATTTTGGGTACTTCGATGCTACTTCAAATAGTCTTAATTGATGACCAACTATGGTATGAGATTTATGAGCACCTGCTAAAATCTTGAACGCGGGACCACTTTATCATTAAAAATCGCGAAAATTGGACCCTTCACTTTCTTAAATCACTTTCTTAAAGACTACCCCAAATCATGCAATGGACACTTTCAGATGAGCCAACTGTTGGTGAAATCATTACTCATTTAATTTTAAAATTTCATAGAATTCAAAATATTCATAACGTTGGATGAGATTTTACTCAACATGTTGTCAACTGTTGGTCGGCCTGGAAAGAAATTTCTCGTAAATCGGTGCTTTATCGAACAGTTAAAATTAACTTGATAGTTAACTGGCAAAATTTTTAAAGCGATGCAAATTTTCAATCATTACGATTTTTATTTGGTTGATTTTATGAAACTATCAAAAAAATAATCTGTATTATCGTATAATAGACCATTTTTATCGACGTTTCGAAAACTGGTAAATTATGTTGTTTTTTACATTTTCATAATCGACATTCTTTGGTTCAGTATTCTAGTTGTTACAACCAAAATTTAATGAGTCAAATTGATTGCCTATAAATCTATACCGCCGTTCTACACAAAGCTTCAAAGAAGCGGCTTCACCTTCGACAAAAAAAAATTACGTTTAAATATAAAATAAGGTTTTAAAGTAGCAATAAAAAAATCTATTTTGAAGCTGGAATCCGGCCTCAAAAGAGGCAGCGTGTGGAACGGGCCATATAGATTGTCTTAATTTAATAGAGCTTGATTTGTTTTATTGCGCCTTTCCACACACGGCTTCTTTTGAAGGCTGTCTGGCTTAAAAATAAGTCATCATGTTTTTTATTGCTACTTAAAACCTTATTTTATATTTAGACATAAAAATTTTTTGTATTGTTTTATTTGGCTCTTTCGAAAATAAAATTTAAACTAAAATCTACACATCAAAAATGGCCTTAAAATATTTTTTATTTCATTTACGTTTGAGTTAGTTCAAAAAAATTTGAATTGCAATTAAAACCGATTTTATAGGCAAAAGGGGAAAGAGACAAAGATGAAGCCGCTTCTTTGAAGCCGTGTGTGGAGCGGCGGATTATATTAAAAACTGGAATCCGCATTATCGTCATTTTATGGTTTGCTGCTTTCGGCTGATGCAACCGAATCTGCATAGCCCTCATTTTTCGACTGGAATATTTGGTTAACTTTAAATGAATGGAATGAAGAAGACGATGCTGAGAGAAACAAAAAACGAGGTTAGTATCAAGGAAGAAGATCAGCGGGTTCGACCACGTGGGCGTTGCGAATCCAATGCAGAGTGTAGATCAGCTTGTAGATCGAATTGAAGAGTTTGGTTAAACCTAGGATTGTGATGAAGTAAAAGAGACGTGAGTTGGGAATAGAGGAAGGTGCTGTTACACGCATATTTCCCATCAACTCAAAGCACATTGCTGAAGCGACGCGCAGCATAAATTTCAGTTAATAAAAAAATAATATGTCAACATTTTTCGACCTCCCTAATTCGGTAACGGGTGTCATTTTGCCCGATAAATAGCCCAGCTGTATCTCAATCACTTATTTATAAAATCTTAGGTAAGCACGGGCATCCGATTGTCATATTTAGATGGCACCGTCATTTCCATTAAAATAATAACGAAAGGAATGGAACGATTGGAAATTATATTAAGAATTCTTCAAGAAGCAAATCTAACATTAAATTTAAAGAAATGTAGATAGAAACTTACGAGTTTAGAGTATTTAAGATTTCACATAAGTAAAGAAGGTATAGAGCCGGGATGAAATAAATGTCAAAATCAAAAAGCTTAATCTAAATTTTACTTTCATCTATGTGACCTCCCCTTGATTGAAAAATCGCAGCGCAAAGTCGAGGCATTCTCACAATAAGTTTTGCTAGAGTTTCTGGAGCTATTGCAATCCAAATTGATTGAAGTTTGTTCCACATAACAGTAGCTGATGTTGTAGCTGATTGCTTTACTTCCCGGTCCAGTTTTTCCCACAGTAACTTAATAGGGGTCAAGTAAGGAATGTGGCCGATATCTAAGGGTGGGGATGCACTAAAGCCAACCAACTATAGACCTATATCTATTTTAGGCTCAGTCTCAAAACTATTCGACAAAACTATAAAGGAGAGAGAGAGTTTGTTGACATTTTATAGTGCAATTTCACGTTTGGTGTTTAGTGATCAATAAATCTATATGAAAATATTTCGATGTGAAGTGAAAAAGTAGTCTATTGAGTTAATTAATTAAATTTTTAATTTTATCTAAATCGTTCTATGTGAATAGTGTTACCCTGTGGAGCTTCTTTAAGTAAAATTCGATTGTTGGTGGTCCATAAAAATTGGAATTGGTTAGCTATTTTAAATTCCCGAGCAGCACAAAATAATTGGAGTTTATTAGCGGTAAGATGATCTCGAATAAATATTTGTTTGATATTTTCAGTATTGAATCCAATCGTTTCCAGACGATTAATAGTTTGATGGAGCTTTTTGTTGTTTTTCTGTGCAACCTGAACCCTTTTTTCAGTTCTGTATTTTCAGCTGATAAATTTACTATTTGGTCACGAAGCACCAATAATTGGTCAATGAGAGATTTCTTCACATCCAGGATTAGGTGCTCAAGTCTTTGAAGGCTTTGTTGATTGTGATCGGCTGATGATTTCAAAATATGTGATGTTTGTGATGTTGGAAGCGTATCATCAACAGGTTCTTTGAATCGGAGATATTTTATATATCCAGTCCACGGTTTTCGAGAAACAAGTTACAGTACAAGAACTGAAAAGCTTAAACAAACTGATGGCTTGTTTAGTTCAATTCAGATTTTCAGACAACACCTTCACATCCCAAACCACGTAAAATGAACAATTTCTGTTATAAATCTCTAAAACATTAATTAACAGTAAAACTAAAAATCTATCGTGTGCTCTATAAAACACAGTCCCCAAGTAAAATGATTTAAGTTCTAATTAGTAAAAACAAAACACTTTTTTTCATTTCTAACAAAAGCTCTCGGAAACTCCACATATCATAAAAATTCCGTAAAATTTATAAAAAATTTTCCGCACCATAAATCTTACATGTGAAAGAATAAAAAGTATGCAATACACAAATGTTGTTGTTCTGCATTAAGTTTATCAGGAAATTTTGCAGTAAAAAAATGAAGGAAACTGGGAAAACAAAAAAAGCTTGATTTTACTGTATTTGAAAAAAAAGAAGAACGGGTTTCCACTTTTATGCACTTTGTTGCATACGAAAAGCTTATAATATGCTTTATCATTTCAACAAAGAATAATAAAGTATTCGAAACCTTCGGGTTATAAACTACAGAGGATTAAAACTAACAAACGAGAAATTAAAAGTTGGGTTTACGAGTACGTCTATTTACGGATGAGCTTGTTTGTCTATATTTGTAAGTTTTAATTATGGAAGACGCATAACTTCTAAAATATAGGGTAGCTACTAAAATGTAATAAAGTTTAATATTTAGTAAGGTTAATGCCTTGGAAAGCTACATGAAATGAATGTTGCATGTATTTGTTATGTTGAATGCGATTGTGAGTGGCACACATTTTTTAAATTCAAAGTATCTCTTTGTACTAACATATAAACTTTATAATTAGACTATAATATTTTATATGTAATACATATTACTATAAGCGACAAGGTACAACACGATTTAATAGGTACAAATTATTAGTATAGTGCATCATAGAAAATAATTATGATGATAAAACCTAGGGCACATAAATTCGTCGCCTTCCGGTTTTTAAATATTTGATATGCAAAACATGAATCAACACACCTCTTAATTTAAAAATTTATTAAATAACGGAGAGGATTGAAACGAAATGAACGTTATGTGTCCAGGACATAAGGATTTAAAAAATTATTTTTTAAATCTAAGTTCGTAACCGCGGTAGCCTTTATTTTTTAAGGTGGCTCTAAAGGCGGATTCAATGTTGCGTTCGTTCGTTCCTTCCTTCTGATATTTTTTAAAGCAATTTAATTATTTAAATATGACGATTTTTTTGATTGATTTAAAAAAAATTCAGAAGGAACGAACGAACGCAACACTGAATCTGCCTTATAATAAATTTTACATTACTATTACACTTCGTTAAGCAACGCCTTAGCTCTATTTAATTTAAAAAATCCGCGGTTTTGCTTCCATAAAATTGAGTTCAATACTGTTCATTTGAGAAAGATCTTCGTTTCATGATCCAATTCTCATTTTCATCATTAAATCTGAGTTCCATTCCCTTCGACTGAAAAATGACATAGTTCTATTTTGGAAAAGGCCACAACATAACGGCTAAACTAGAGCACCTCTAACCAAATTTTCCAAAATCAATTTTTTCTAAATGGTGACCAGGATCTCACTTGAGAACTCCCTGAACAAAATTTGATACTTAGCACTCGGAAAACATTTTTCTAAAAATCTTTCGACCCGAAAAACCCTGAATGTGTTTTCCAAAATTAAGACTCATCGCAATCCATTCATGGCATTAGAAAACCCTTATCACCACAATTTTTATTTTAATCGTTAGAGTTGAGAAAAAAATCTATAAATGGAATCCGAGCTCCACCAAAAGATCCTCTAAATCAAATTTCTCGAAATTAACACGCATCGATTTCTAGCATTTGATTACTTGGCGTTCCAGTCGAAAAAAAATAATTTATTAAAAAAACCTGAACATCCAAATGGTTTGACGTGGTTAGTTGCAATAGAGTGGAGTTAAATGACTTTACTTTTAGCAAAATTAGAATTTCACGGAAAGGCGGAAAACATAACCCAACTTAGGTATTGCCAAAAGTGTAATGAAAACATGTGAAATATGCATTTAATAATAAATTTAAAAAAATTAATTAAACAAAATTGAAGAAACGAAAGAATTCCCTGAATTATATGAAAAAGATAATAAATTTTACATGGATTTGGATATTTCTATGTAAAGTTAAAGGAGGTATTCACCATCGCTCTTTTTTCAATATTTTACGTATACATCTAAATCTAACAGCATCTCTAACATTTGATGAATCTCCATGACGATTACTTTTGTTTGAACAAAATGTGAATTTGTCAGGCAGAAGGAAACATTGAGACTTGCGAACGGAAAAGTCGAAACGGGACTGGGCTGATACATTGTAGCTTAGGGTTAACAACCAACATTTTCAGACAGGGGCGATTAATGTCATCGTAACGCAAAAAACACAACTTGGTGCAACATTTAAAGAAGAAAATCACAAAACCTAAAACGAAGTAACATGACGCAACATAACAATATGAAACATCAAGTAAAGTGGTGCAACATCACGGAACATGGTGCAATATAACGCCACATAATGCAACATCCAACAACATGGTGCAACATAACGCAGCATTTTGTAACATCACAACATTTTACAACATCATCAAACGGCCAATCCAGAGGCCTAATAAATGAATTACCCAGAACCCCTTGTAATCGTTTCCTTGCATTCGAAATCTCTGTCGCACCTCCACATTTATCAAATTCATTCAAGCCAAATAAAATGTTAAAAGTAGGTCCTAAGCATAGTATGACGAAACTTAGTGGAACATCACACAACCAAGTAACCAACATCGATCAAAAAGAAGTAAGATTAAACAACATGGAACAACATCACGCAGCATGGTGTAATATAACGTAATATCGAGCAACATCACGCAACATGTTGGAACATGTGCAACATGGTGATGCAACCATGCAAAATGGTACATCATCATACAAGATGACGCAACATCACGCAACATGGCGCAACTTGTAGGCCCAATCGAAGGAGTCCAAGCCAAATAAAATATTAAAAGAAGCACTAAGCCCCAGGCCAAATATGAATAAGGACCGACGGAATCGATTACTGGCACCATAAAATACCCCAAACCAATTTTTATATTAATCGTTAATGTCAATTTTTTTTTAAATAAATAGGGCGTGGACCCTACCGATGGACCCCCTAAACGAATATTCCCGAAACTATAACCCATCGAAATCGGTTCCTGCCATTTGAAATACAACTACATCAATTTTTATCAGAATCGTGCAAACAGAAAAATTATATAATGGAATTTGGCATCCAATGGAGGGCCCCCTAACTAAATTTTACTGAAATTCAGACCGGGGATTGTGTTGTCCCCAAACAATTTTATAAAAATTATGCGAGATGAAAAGAAAATTAAGAAACGAGCTGGGGCCCCACCAGTGAAACGAATTTTTCAAAAAACAGGATCAATCATAAACGATTCCTGGCAAATGAAAGTCCTTCTGCATCAATTTTTAATAAAATCGCATGAACCCCAAAAAAAAATTTTAGGACCCAGGCCCCACCGGATGACCCGCTAAACGAATTCCACAAAATCAGAACACATTGCATTCGGTTCTCGGTATTCGAAAAACCCTCCTCAGCAATTTTCATCAAAGTCGTTTGAGCTAAGAAGACAAAAAGAAGAAAAAAGAACCCGGGCGCCACCGGAGAACCCTTAAACGTATTTTCCTGATACTAAGACCCATCACAATCTACTTCTGATATTCGAAAACTGACTTTGTCTAGAGTGAGTTGAACGCAACGAGACATTTGGAGAAACCCTAGGGCACAAAAACGGTCTACTAAATCTTCCAGCATTTAAAGCCGGAAAGCTTATGATGATGTTGTTGGATATTGCCATAGGTAAACATGATTGTTCTAACGATAACGTGGTATATTCTACAATGTGAAAGCTGGATAACTTTAAAGAATATTATTTTGAAAAATGCATTTGAGGGACAAGAATGCGAGGATGCTGAGTTAATGTTTAGGTAGTGGGTTTCTACAGACCGATGTAATTTGAAAACTTTTTCACCATCCTTCGATTAATTTTTGGATTATTTCATAAATAAGCTTTAGAATCGGTTGCCTCGTTGCATCATTTTACTTCAGCACTCCAGCATCTTAATAAACAAAAATTTGACACGGAAGTCTACGAAGGTGATAGTTTGATGTGTTTTTGCAGAGAAATATGCATTTATAATTCAAAACGCCGCACAAGGTTTTCGTCGGAATAATAAACAAGCGACTATCGATCCGTTAGGGTCCATGTGATGGAGTAAGGTGTACCATCAAAAGAATGACGTCCAGAGCTAGTATCGCAATATAATATGACAGTAACAGTACCAAAACCAATGGAGATGAATTATTTAAATGCGGGCTAAAACGTTGAAGACAGGAACCAATATTAGATTTTTTTCAAACGTAGAACATAAATCCAAGCAAATCAAACTTGCCGCTAGGTTTTAAAATTTAAAAACTCTAAAAGGAACTTACGGTTTTCAAGCGGTCATTCCAACAGAAATTATATGGATTTCGTCTGAGCCACAAAGAAGATCAATTTTTTAAGAATATAGGAAACCCAGAGTACTATAATAAAAATGGTAATGGTTTAGGGCTCGTTTTTTATTTTAAATAAAGTAAAACAAATTTAAAGACTGAGCTTTCGATGTCTCATCGACATCATTTTCAAAGCTAATGTTAATAGTACTAATTTTGTTCGAAAACTGCGACTTGAGAGTTGGGAGTTATGCTGCTGTTTCACTAACCTACTAGTTGCACAAAATTAATATTATTGTTGATTGATGTAAATAATAATTAAATTTTATATTTCCATCTAGTGTGCTGATGAAAGAACAAAACAACTCCCAACTCTCAAGTCACGGTTTCCGAACAAAATTAGAATACAGATAACCGTAAAAGGCAACGTCTTTGTGATTGAATAGAATTTTTATTTTTGGTAAAACATTTAGGGGACTAATTTTGGGTTCATGTTACACGGTGCGTTAAATACGTTATGTTAAATGTTGCGTTGTCTATGTGACATTTTAAAATAAAATGTTATACAGAAAAACCTCGATTTAACGGACTAATTGGTCCGTTAAATCCGATAGTCCGTTAAATCCGTATGGTTTTAAATTTAATCTATTCGATCGAATTTAATCTGAGACGGAACTCATGCCCAGTGGCAAAGTGGTCAGCATGCTTGCTCCAGCGACCGGAGGTCCCGGGTTTGATTCCCGGTGGTGACAAGGAAAAAATTTCACGGCTGGTTTTTGATCAATGAATTAATCACTAATTATCCAAAATGAAAGTATGATTATGAAACCTCATTTGAGGCGGCCAAATCCATTGATGGGATATAGTGCCAGAGAGAGAGAGGAACTCAAGCATTTCTTAGCCGATTATGATGAGATTAGCTATGTTGGATGGAAGTGAGATTCTTAAATGGTTTTTGGAAGAAGTTCTGGGTTATAGCCACCCAGGACGGAACTCGATCAATTCTTAACTGATTGTTATGGGACTGGGTATGTTGGATGAAAATGGGATTCTTAAATGATGGGACGGAACTCGAGCAATTCTTAACCAATTATGATGGGATTGAGTATGCTGGATGGAAAAATGGATTCCTAAATGATTTTTGGAAGAATTTCTGGAATATGGCCACCTGGGACGGAACTTAATCAATTCTTAAGTAATTATGATATGATTGGCTATGTTGGATGGAAGTGGGATTCTTAAATGATTTTTGGAAGAAGTTCTGGAATATAACCACCTGGGACGGAACTCGGTCAATTATTAACCAATTATGGTGGTGTTAAATATGCTGGATGGAAATGGTATTCTTATATTATTTCTGGAAAAATTTCTGGAATATGGCCACGAGGGATGGAACTCGATCAATTCTTAACCGATTATGATGGGATTGGCTATGTTGGGTGGAAATGGGATTCTTAATTGATTTTTGGAAAATTTCTGGAATATGCCCACTTGGAATGGAATATTAATAATTTCTTAACCGATTATCTTGAAATTGAATATGTTGGATGAAAATAAGATTCTTCAATAAATTTTCAAAGAACTTGTGAAATTTGGCCACCTGGGACGGAACTCGGTAGTTTAAACTAGGACGGAACTTTTTTATATTTGTTTTTTTCTAAAGCACGCCGCCTTATCATTTATTTTCAATTCGATTTTTGTCACATATAATATAAATATACAAAATGAAAATAAATTAGTATGGTAATATTCACCGAATTTGGTTGCCTTTTTTGGCCTTAAAATCTATCACCAGTACGCGACTCTTTCATGTAATTTGTGCGTTAAGCGGCTGGCCAACTACCTACACTCACAAAAAATCACATTATGAACCCTACAGAAAATAGTCGGATAAATTCTTATCAACAAACCCTAGATGGCCACATTCCAGAACTTTTTCCAAAAATTACTTAATAATCCCATTTCCATCCAGCATAATCCCATCATAATCGACTAAGAATTGACCGATTTCCGTCCCAGGTGGCCATATTCTAAAACTTCTTTCAAAAATCGTTTAAGAATCCTATTTCCATCCAACATATCGGTTAAAAATTGAGCGAGTTCCGTCCCAGGTGGTCATATAGTTTAGAATTTCTTCCAAAAATCATTTAAGAATCCTCCAATCCATCCACCATAATCGGTAACTGAAAAATGGAAAATAAAAAATTGTCCGTTACATCGAGGGTCCATTTTAAAAATATAATCGAAAGTCAAAGTGTGTTTCGATTTTGTTATTTGTTATCTTTCCATTTTTGGGGTTTGATTTATTTAAATACAATCACTATTCTACATAAAATGATACAAAACGAATAATGTAGAACGGTGTGTGTTTTGTGCTATCCCACACATTTTTCTACAATCTAACATTCCACAATAGATCATCAACAAATATGTATATACTTCAAATAGCTACGTACCGAATATCGGAATATGTACATGTAGATAGATACTATACGATGTACTTGAGAATTCAATTTATTTTTGTCGAAATCGACTAAACATTATTTTCCAGTTAAGCACTTCACTTTTAATACAAAATTAACAGCAGCTATAGAACAAATAAATACAGGACGAAGAAAAGACGATACACATACGATATGTTAGTGTAAGAGTCTAGAAACACTCACATTGTAGTGTAAATTGGAAAAGCTTAATTGATTATTTTTCGGAATATATGTATAAAATAAATTACTGTATAGCTTCATAAAAATCACCACATATGAGATATTAATTAATCCGCACCAGTTTAACCGTGCAAAGGTTATTTGTTATTTCGTGAGGTCGTAACTTATGTAAAAGATCATATTCAGTGGAATATGCCCTAATTTATGGATTCCACGCAGTTTAAAAATTTTTTAGAATGTACCAACGAAAATTAAACAATCACTCTTCTATCTGCAGTTTAATTCTGAATATTATCCCAAAACAATACGAAAATGAGAAATATAATCGAACTAGTTTCTAATAGCTCAATGCCTTTTTATAAGAGTCGGCGCTCAATTCCTCCAAATAGGCATATATCAATTCACAATTAAAAAATAAAATCATCTTACCAAAATTCATAAAAATAATTTCCACGAATTCTCCTACATCAATTCTCTGTACATGGACGCAATCACATAAATTTCCCAAATCAATATTTTCACAGCGTTCGTCTAATATTTGCTTACCAACGTTTATAACACACTCATTCGGCCATTGCTGGCGTAATACATTATTATTAAGGTTTGTTAATAAATAATATGGTTCTGATGGAAATGTAAATGTTATATTACCAATTCCTAGAATTCCTTTTGTTGCCGAACGAGCAATGAATTTGTTATCTATGTGAGAGAAGAAGAAAATGTGTATATGTTGTTACGACCACTTGACAATAGACATTTCAGCTAGACATAAACATTTGTATTACCTGTTGGCTGGCTCTTATTGTGCCGAATAATCGGTAAATAAATCGTTCGATTAACCGTTCGTAGGCGTTCATCAAAATTTGACACATTTGGTGCCACCGTATATTCGTATACTACCTCGGCTTCAGTTGTTACATTTTTGTGCTTCTCATAACTTAATAATCCCCTCCACGTTCGCCTTAGTTTCTCCGAACTAATATCGATGAAATATTCATTGTGTTGAATCTGATCAGCATTTAATATGAAATCGATTCGATCGCCCAAATTTAAATTTATTTCCTCCATAAGAATTGGTTTTATGGCGTGACCATCAACCGCAATCACTTGTAGTGTATGATTTTGAATCTTGAATTTAATTGGATAACCATATTCACCACTTCCGTAAATCATTCGGAAACGATATCGGATCCTAGGCAAAACAAAATATTTTAGAACGTCGACCCGCACGCGATCGTCCAATTCCGAGACCAAAACAATATGGGCGGGTGAGTCCACATCGTATAATTTGCTAAGTGGCTCATTCGGTGCGTACACTATAAATTTTCCAATGGCACCTTGATTTCGTAAGTTTCCGGAATACGCATAGTAAAAATGTGTGCCTACTTGGGATGCCCGAAATTTATATTGAAATGTTGTAAAACTTGAAATCGGGCATTGTGTTATCATTGGTACACCGTCCATGAATGGTGTTTCGTTTTGGTGTTGGCCATGCCAATGGAGTGTTATTGATAGTTCAGGTATTTGATTTACAACTTCGATTACGATGATATCGTTGTGACACACAATAATTGCAGGTCCCGGACTAGTCTTGTTTATTGTGAATTTCATTTTATCGTGTACGGTTTGTGATTCAATAAATAATTTATAACGGCATATCATTGGCCATTCCACGCTATTACATTTTCGATTACATTGCACGTCAGGCGGATCTGGAAAATAGCAAAATAATAAAAAATGAGATATAACGATACATGATGGTACCGCGCTTCGCCCTAAACTATACACCAAGTTATATAACAAAAAAAATCATTTAAAACATTTAATAATTGAAAAATACATAAATATTTTCATATCTGATTATATGTTTTATGTTTACACATAAATCTTTTTATGTTTCTGTGAACAGTCAATATTGTGTTACTACATCTCCGTAAAGAAAATGTGTACGGGAAATGTTTTATATTTACATTAACTGGCAGGTTAATAAAGTTCAATCATAATACTCTCGGTTTTTATACATTTTGGTGTTTGTTGTTTTCAATCCATTGAACGAAACGGGGAAAATATAAAAATTCGAGCAAGCAAATGATTTTGTTGTAAAAATATTTTGTGGTTAATTTTTATGAAAATCTTTGTGTGCGGTCGCGATAAACAAAATTATGTTTACGATATTGGACATAAAACTGCGAAAACACACTGATCATATACACTGTTGAGCGCGTAAATTACACGATGTAAATATCAGTTTTTTTTTACAAGTAAATTACATTTAAATTACAGGTATGTAGAGGTAAAAAATGGAAAAATAACGAAATTAAGAATTAGAAAATAATAACCTTAAATTATACAAAAAATTAAGTGAGAGTAGATGTCACATATGCAATCTTAAATTGTAATCAAATCTTAAACCTGTTCCCTATTCCTGAATACCACCTACAACCCCACCTAATTTTTATTTGAGCTTCGATGGGCTCCATATACAATTTTCTTAAAAGTCCTTAATTAGTTGTATAAGTTTAAATTTATTTCAGTCAGGATTACAATACAACTACGGTACATTTAACTTAAATCTAAATTTCAATTCATTTAACCCTAATCAGTATGGGTTGAGTTTCGGAGATTCATTTTTGGTTTCAGCTGTAAAAAATTATCTTAAAAACTATTTTCATACATTTTGGCCCAAACGTATTTTAACGTGCGTTATATGTGATCAAAAAACATGTAATGCCAAAATTATATAGGTAACGGTAAATGTCCTGAGACACCATTTTCAAATTTAAAACAAATCCGTACCCGATGAGTCTGACAGGCTCATTCATTGTCCTATTTAATACAAATGATTTAAAAGCAGGATTATTTGTTGCAATATTAACGTCCGAGTTTTATGTATTGTTACAGAACATATGGACTGTTGGGCTCCCTGAATTAAAAAAACCTGACATTAAAAAGGTGGACTTAAAAATGGTTTTTTTATATGAAAAAGTGGGACCTTTTTTAAGTCATACTTTTAACAAATTTTCTGACTTAACAAAGGTGCTTCACAAAAACAAATTTAATTTCAAAATCACACAAGAAAAGTATATTTTATGTCGTTTTACAAATATATTTTTTAATTCATTTTCAAAATGACATAAAAAAAGGCATACATATTTTATTTCACATTATAAACATAAAATTTACATTTGTTTTTAATACACATAGAAATGCATGCGTAATTCCACGTTTTTAATAAAATAGTTTCTTGTTTTTCTTGTTACAGTTTTTTGTTGTATTGTAGAGAAAGGCTAAAAAACGATGAAAAGCAATTTCGTAAATTTCAATTGTGAATTATTATTTGTGTATTAATTACGAATTAAAATATGCATTTTTTAATTCATTTTAAAATTTGTAATTGTTTTTTGCACATTTTCATGAAAGCAGTAGTTGAAAATTTTGAATGGCTTTAATTTTCATATTACAGTAAAAGCCTGATTATCCGGCATCCAATTAATCTTTAAAATGCATTTTTTAATTTATTTTTGAATATGCAATTGTTTTTTGCACAGTTTAATTAATGTTAGCATTAGTTGAAAATTTGGAATGAATTTATTTTTCAAATTACAGTTTCAATATTTTACCACCAATTAACGAATAAATTTTTTAATTTTAGCTCATTAATATTTCAATAGATGACACTAGTTTGACATACCGAAAATGCTAAGCACAGACTCTTTGTTTTAGTAACAATCTGAAAAGAAATCGTATAAGTTGTATCATCGAGCAATAAATATATAAGAGAAATCAAGTAGTGCAAATTTTATAAGCCAATTTTTCCGAGGTTAATCTTATTTTATAGTTTTAATATATTTATATACACAAATTTTTTTTTTCTATATTTAATCCATATATACGTATCTTATAAACATATCGGCATAGTTATTTTATAGTTCACTGTTCTTGTTAGGCTTATACAGATTGCCAATAGTAAAATAGATTAACCTCGGAATCTGTACATTAGTCCTCTTATGTATATTTTGCTTTATGGCTGTATGTAACCTCAAATGTTAGCTTAATTCGTTGTGTGCAAGTGGAATCTTCGAATACATAGAATCGAATTACGTATTTGATCATCTTTTATCAAATTAAATCAATAATTTTTTAGTTCAAATTATAACCACCTTAAACAAAACTATAGTAAAAATTAATCCAAAAGCGGAAAAAATTATAAATAAAATATTGAAATATCTGTAAGATGGCATCTGATAATGTTTACATTTTTGGTTTAGTGTTATGGCCATTTTGACAAAAAAAAGTCACGACAGTCAATTTGCGATGCGAAACTAAAGGCTAGCCAACACAATTTACATTTTATTTTATAAAAACACTTGGTAACCTTTCCGATCGTAAGAAATCCTTTCTGTTATTTTTATGCTAATTTTGGCAGCTTTTCACAAGACACTTCATTTTCATTAAATAAATTGTGTTTATTACCAAATGATACACTGCTGCACAATCTACTAACCATTTGATTAATAATTTCAATATTTTTTTAAAGCACAAAATTTTACTATCAATTTGAACAAAACCAAAAACTAGTTTGGTAGGTCTTTTTTTGCGATATGAGACCGCAACATGCATTTTTTGTATAACCATCTGCTAAACATGGAATAGAAAATTGTATATGGGCAAAATCATTACATTCATTCTATAGTATATAGTTCTATGAGCCTTTCCACACTTTGATTCTTTCGTCATGATTCACTTCAAAAAGTCAATCGACGCCCACATTTGATTTCTTTGCGTATTTTCTTTGTTTATGGATGTTTGTAAACTTATGTTTTTTGATTTATTCGTGTAGTACAAAAAAGCTTATTATTTGTTACGAAAACTGCTTCCTTGTTTGAAAAAAAAATATTTTTCCTCTCGAGACAAAAATCAACCCAAAAATAAGAAATAAACATGGTGTCCTTGAAAAATAGTAGTGATTCAGTTAAATCAAAAAAAATGTTGCTGAAGAAAGTATCAAAAATTTCCCCTCCCCAAAATTAGTTTGTAGGTGAAGAGAAACAAGGAAATAATCACAAAGAAAGAATCAAAGTGTGGAACCGCAGTATGGTTGCAACTGAATGTGATTTACGATATTGACAAAATTGACATTCTTTGTGTTTCCCGTTTGCATGTCTTATTTTGAAGGAAAAAATTACAAAAAAAAAATCCGTCTGCCTACACTGAAAAAATTAAAATTTGAGGCATGTTCGTACTCAGGAATACCAATTTATTTTCGTATCGTAAGAAGATACGAGTCGTATTCAGGAATAGGGCCCCTGTATAATATGATTACGTCATCAGCATATTGTATACACCAAACGCTGATGCGGCACTTAAACAAAACCCAGAACCCAGCAGCAGCAGTATCAACAAGATTAAAATAATCAAGATTAAAAGTCATATTTGCCTCGACTGGGGCTCTATTCTTGAATACGATACGTATCTTCTTACGATACGAAAATTCAATACGGAACGTAAATAAATTGGTATTTCTGAATACGAACATGCCACAAATTTTAATTTGTACAGTATAGGCGGCGGGAAATTTTTGTTGTTGTAAAATTTCCTTCAAAATATGACAATAGCCGCGTATTATTATTCGAGCACTATCCGGCGCCGAATAGGAAATTTCTACTAATACTGCAGCGACTGTTTACTGGTGTCACTGTACTATAAACATTAAAACTAAATTCATCCATAAAACAAACTTTTAACGACCTGAAATATACCAATTGACATTTATTTTGAAATGACGTTTTAAACAGGAATTCATTTTGCTCCGTTTTTAATTTTTATTGTAAGATTAAGTTTCTATAATGGTTTCAGGGGTTTACAAAATAAAGGCCTTTTCAAATTTCTCATTGAAACGGATAGCGCTACCGGTAGTGCCTCCCGATAAATAGATATTTTTATGTCGATTTTTAACTAAAAAGTTGAATGAAAAATCTATCTTAGTCTACCGGACGCTAATAAAAAAACTTATGTAAACTCAAAGAATTTCAATTTTTTTAAATTTTGATATCGTAAATACCATTAGGTGCAACCATAGAATTATATCAGAGACAAAATTAATATTATATTTGTGGTTTCGCAAAGAAAAAGCCTACCAAACTAGTTTTTCATTTAGTTCAAATTGACAGTAAAATGTTGTGCTTTAAAAAATATTGAAATTATTAATTAAAATAAAACATAATTTTCGTTTTCGTATTAGAATTTTACGTATTCAGGAATAACATTTATACGAATTAGTATATTTTTTATTTGTATTCGTATTCAGGAATAGAGCAGCTGGTCTCAATGTACCAATAAAATACACAATGCATTTTATTCCGCAACATGACAAATAAATTACAAAATTGTTGTTTGTGAGCCAACGGATCACTTACAAAATTGCTAAAGAATGATAATGATGCCTTAATGTTGAACATAATTCAAACATGAGCCGCAGAGATTTATTTGGCCGGCACTACTGACAAGGTCGGATTTTGTTGTCAGCATAACAAAACATTTGGTAACATGTATATTCTATTAAAGAAGACGGTGAAGTAAAATACTTAAAGCAACCAATTGAAAATTTAACTAACTCTGAACGGCCGAATCTTGAGATAAAAGGATCGTACCGAAATCCGGAATGAATGTTAATTATCACTGAGGTACGCACACGGCATCGAGTACGTGAATTAAAAACCTCGAAAACTGGTACTCTGATTGATATTTCGAGGCAAGTGGCACGCACTCATCCTGTATAGCCAGAACTTGTATAGTAGATTTGTGTGGAATTTACAGAAACAGTTTACTTTGTGGCTGCATACTACGATCGGTAGAAATTATTTTGGACTCTGAAAACATCGAAACTGATGACTTCAAATTTTTTTTTAAATTACTTTGGATTTTTTTTTTATTCTTTGTTCGTGCAGTAGCAGTTTCTCTTTGGTGAAAGCTGATCCCAAATCTTCGTATGAGAAAGCGCGTTTCAATTTTTTCTTAATATTGGTTGGGCTGCCGACTAAATCGGTTTAGAAATCTCCTTTAGACATTTTCGCTCCCGTTAAGCCGGTTTCCAGAAGATTCATCAAATGAATCCTTTTCACATATGTTCACATTGGTGGGTATTTATAGCAGAGAACGTAAATATTTAACGTTGCATAACACCACACAATTGTGCCTTTCGTGATATTCTTCAAAAAAAGCCTGTACGCCAGGATACAATAAATTTTAGCGCTAATTTACTTGGCATCGTGCTGTGTCATCAATGATGTTGGTTTATATATACATCCAGTGTATTTAGCTTAGACTTAATACTCGGTCCCCTTAACAACTTTTAGTTTAACCAATGACACTAATATCGATTTTAAACTTGCTTTGAGCACAGCCTCATAGTATTTGGCACGAAAGGTATGATCAAATCCTCATCCAAAGGTTTCTGAGTCGTCAGTTCATCGATATCAGAGGTATCCATTTTCTCAAAGCCTTACCTCCAATTGCGTGAGATAGAGTTATAATTTCAGAGCATATAACTGATCTTTATATTACAGAATTATCTCTGTTCAGTAGAGGTCCGAAGTAGTTTTATGGCAAAAGAGGCAACTGAAATACAATATTCATTATTGCATAATTTTTCCATGCTTCTATGACCGTCAAGTTTTTTTCCTCAGCTGGATATTTGAATGATCTAGCATAGGATGGCTGGGTGCATTATCGAAGAGTAAAAGTGGTTTGAACTCAAAACCCTTTTTTTCTAAATATTTCTTGACTTCTGGAACGAAGCATTCATAGCACCATTTTTTGAATAAATCGGCCGTCATCCATGCCTTTTTATTCGCCATCCAATGAACGGGAAGCCGATTAATGTTTTCTCCTTTCAAAGCTTTTAATGATCGGTTATTTAATAAAGATTTTAATATCCTATCACCAAAAACGTAACTCGATCTTTGGCCGCTTTAAAACCCCCAGCAGATTTTTCTGATTTTGCTATATAGGTTCTGGCAGGCATTATTTCCAGAATAATCCCGTTTCATCGGCATTAAAAATTTCGTCTTGAGTATAACCGCCATCTTAAATTATTTGTATTATTTTTGCCGGAGTTTTTTGCAGAATTAGCAAAAAACGTTATTTCACCTTTTATTTTTATATTGTGAAATTCGTATCTTTTTATGAAACCTGTCAGCCATCCCGTACTTGCATTAAATGTTGGTTTCTTAGTTGTTGATGGCTCCATTTTCTGCTGACGTTCGCATCTTTAAAAACTATAATTCAAAGCCGAATATGTAGAACATTACCTTCCTTCGTTAACTTATACCTTAACGATTAAATACAATTCACAATTAATATTTTTGCATCCCACGACCTGAACACAAATTCGGGTATTTCCCCAATTATATTCTGTTTTCAAAAATATTTTATGTAAGGCACTGTAAAAATATGTAAAACACTGTAAAGATTTTTTTTTTGAGTTCGTGTTAGACCGTGTAAAAAAAGATTTGGGTGTATTTCTTCGTCGAATGTAGCTCTAAATAAACGTTTACTGACAACGTTTATTTAGAGCTTGTTGATGATGAAAACAGATGGCAGTGTAGAATCATAAATGAATATTTATAATGTGTATTAACCTTATAAACAAACATTTGTATCAATTATAGAACATTTTCAGCTATTTTTCACATTTTTCACGTTTAATACGTATTTTTGTGAATTACGCTAATTTTTACGTCATTTACAAAAAAAAAATAAATAAACGGTTTTCCCTTGTAAATGCGCAACAGTGATCACAAGTAAGCTTGTTGTAGCCGAAATCTCGATATAAGTAGACCCAAGCGAAAAGTAGAAAGATTAGAAAGATTCATAACAGCAGCTATTGAATTTTAGAACATATGTAACAAAAAGCAACACGTATACGTATACAGCTCCAGTTAGAAATATGGCAGTTAACATATTTTTTGAATACAAATTAGTTTGAAATAGAAATTATTGAGTTTTTGTATATGTGCGAAAATATTAAGCCATTTTCAAAAATATAAGTAACACTATTAAGATCACATTTCTTTGGTTACTTTACGAGCATTTCTGAAAAATTGTTTGTTCGAACGGAGGATTTTCATTAGCGGTTTTACATATCTCGGATGACTAACATTTCAATCTAGACCAATATGCGCCCTTATTAGATAATTGAACAAGGATCCACCATATAGGCAAGACAGGCCATCAGTGAGGAAGATTTTATAAAAAGTAGGTGTGGGTACTAGAACTCGCGAGGGTTAGTGCACAAATAGGTTTTTATATCATTAAGAAATACTCGAATAGAAAAACACTCTATTTTCAATGTATATATAAAAAGTTGTATCCGTTTTAATTTCAGAAATTAGTTAGTTCCACGCAAAAAAGGCTATTTCTATCATAAACAGTTGAGAAATAGGTTAGTTCAAATAGTAAATTTCCCTCGTATATTTCCCTGTATATTTCGATATACAGTGTTGCTTTACATAAAATTTTGGAAATAATTCTTCGAAATTCTATGAATATTATCTATAAATTTAGCTTCAACAGTGGCGTGTAAAGGAATATTAACAGTGAAACGGCCAAGCGACGTTGAAAAAGTCGGTTTTGCTATAGGTTTGCTATACAGCAAACTGTATACAGTTTGCTGTTACATGCACGGTTGTGCCCGCGTAAATGTTGACTAACCAAGTAGAATCTTAAATATATTGATCTAGGCGAAACTCGTGATATAATTTTTCTAAATTTTACAACAATATGTTACTTTACATGACACATTGTTTATTTATTAAGTTGGCATTGTGTTCCCACATCCGATTTGCTATACAATTATTTTGTTCTCGTCAATTAGCATTCTGACATAATTTTAATTGAAACCATAAATAATATCAAGACTCATCGAGTCGACTCCGTACTATAAATTTTATTTATGTATGTGTAACATGTGCTAGGATTATGTCAAAATCTCCTAAAAATAATTACCTTGATGCTTGAAACAGTGCTCTTGACCTCGTATACACGCATTACTCTAAAATTAAAACCGCACGAAAATATTTATTTATAGACGTCTTATTACCAAATTAGCAACACTTTAAGAGACACGTTGTCCAATCACATCATTATGTGCTGTACTTAAGAAAATCACCAAAAAAAAATATATTTTCCATTTGATTTATTATTAAACGTCTACTACTACGTACGTAACATACATAAGAAACATTTTAAGCAAAAACAGTATCGAACAAAAATGTTTAAAAATAACGCGCGTCCTTGAATTCATCAGGAAGATGATTCTAAGCACGGTTATGACGTAAAACAATAAATCTTAAACAAGAAACGTTTACAGCATAAACATCACACATATTATAGAATACCAACTGGCCGAAGACACAAATATAAAACAAAACCAACAAAGATGACAGTGATAACCGACTTTTAAATCTGCGTACAGAACTAAGAAAATTGTTTACATCTATTAACATCGTTTGTAGTTTACCGCATAAGCTTTCCAACCGTTCTATAAATCTAAACCAAATGATAACACAAAAATTCTTTGCGTTTCGTCACTCTTGCTCTTTTATATGCGTATTGCCATTTTTCTTCTCACTAAATGAAAAGATACATAAAAAACGAAAGATTCATCTTAAATCAATGAAAATATATAAACAAAAGTTAAGATTAATCAAACGAAAAATCATAAAGAAAACACACATACCGAGGAGATACACGCACATCAAAATTAAATTTTTAATGAAACAAACAAATAAAAATCGGAAAAATTTGTAACGTTCATATCAATACCGCCTTTTTCATTTTTGTTATTTTGTTTTCTCAAATCTCAAAAATACATCTCGGGAAAATGTTTGTACAAGTGAAAAGACGAAAAATATGAAGTAAATAAATAAATTATGAGAATCAAAAATATTATCAAAAAAAAAAAATGCTAAATATTTTATTTGTTGTTATTTATTCATGTGGTGTAATATAAGGTACAGGAACAACAAGAATAAATCAATTTCACTTTATGCAATCTTTTTTTGTACAGGTACAAATTTAAATTTTTAACGATTATTATAAAACAAATATTCTTTCGGTTTGATAACAACGACAATTAATAATTTAATTTATTCTTAAAGTTGCAATAACTAGCAATTAATATTCATAGTGAAATTGGAATCAGTGAATCAGTGCAGAATTATGAGCTATTTATGAGCTCTCGAAATCCACAAAAAACATTTCAGCTCACTCAGTTTAGTGTTAATTTAAATAACTGTAGAGAGGAGACTGAGCCATCATTGACACTGAGCCTCCCAACCCAACCTCAAAACACATAATATTTTTTTTTTTCGAGGTTGGCTTACCCTAAGCACGAACACCACCCGAAATTGCTCAAGAAGAAACTATAATCTTTAGTAAAATTGCAGTGTTGAAATATTTAAATTTTAAAAGAATTTATCGCTTGCACTTGAGAATTTCAGCGTAGTGCTAACGGGTACCAGCTCAAAGATCATAGATCCATACATCATATCCAAACCTGAAATAAGGTTTTTTTACAATTTTAAAAAAAATTGTCGTTTGTAATTGAGAAATTGGGCTTAGTATTCGTGACATATTTCTTTAGCTCAATCAGTTCAACATATTCAAAATTCAGATATTTCAGATATTAATGAAATTTCTAAAGAATTTGTCGTTTGCACTTCAAAAATTGGTGTTGGTATTCGTGCTAATAGGTAGCAGCTCAAAACTCAAACCTCACGTAGTTCGTATCAGCTCATAAATCAGTACATCGTATCCAATATTGAAATATTTAATTTTTACAAAATCAAAAGAATTTGTGGTTTGTACTGAGAAATTGTGGGTGGTATTCGTGTTAAGGAGCGGCTGTCTTAAATTCTAAATCGGTACATTGTATTCAACATTGAAATATTTAATTTTTCAATTTTAAAATGTTTCGTCGTTTATTATACGTGAAGGTATTCAATACGCGATTGTTGAAAACCATTTAAGGGGTTGTTTATGGTTATATGGCTCAGCTCAAAACTCGAAGTTAAGTTAAATTGAAAACTCATAAATAGGCTCTAAATCTCGAATATAAACTTATACAAAATACCCTGTTTTTGTTGGGGGGGAAGGTGATGTCAGAGTCAACGTTAACTCAGTCCCTCCATTATAGCTATTTAAATTCCTGCTAAGAGGTTTATGGGAACTCAAAAGTTTTTGCGAGTTCATAATGGCGCATGAAAAACAATCATCAACAACAAACTGGTGGAGGGAGGAGGGCTAGATCCGCAATGGTTTAAAATTATGTAAAGGTTTATTTGTTAAGGGTTTAAATATATTTCCAATCAGCATTTTGTTATACTACCGCATTTAGGAAAATACAAATAAATGGGTCAGACAATAAACTTTGTGTTCGAGAGCTGGGATCAATCATCAATCACGCGTTAATGATCATGTTACTATAATGTTATACCAAATAAAATAATGAAGTTGATTGTAATAGAAAAACTCAATTTTTAATTTCAACAATAAATTAAATATTAAATTTTATTCGATTTTGCTTAATATAAAAATATGTGCTAGACGAATCACACTGCGACCAAATCAATAATTTTCACTAATAAATTTGGCCGCAAAACTACTGAGGAAAATATACAGAACATCGTTTTTTTATAATTTTTAAGGATTAGCATAGAGGGAAATATTTTGAAAATATAGTTCAGGGTGGGGCACAAACGTGGCTACAAATGCATATGTGAATATTATTGTTATTTAAAAAAAAAATATTATTCTTGTGTTTTAGAATAAAAAGCGATATAGATTTTTTTTTATTTAACAGGATTGAAGACGCAGATAGAATACGAGTGGTGCAACTGTAATATGACCTATATAGACGCCAATTGTGGGAAATAGAACATTTCTGATTCAAACAATTCGGGTTGCACCCAACCGGTGGACCACTATGCGAATTGTAGAATGGTAATACACATGGAGCTGTCCAAAGGACGCTATTGAAGGCTGCGCAGTTGCCGCAGCCATTTATAACAATCCCAGCATTTCATCAAGACAATTAGTGCTGAGTACAGCTACCAGTCGAAGGAGTGTGTGGCGTAATTTTCACAAAGATTTGAATTTATCTCTAAAAATGAAGTGTTTGTTTGAACATTAAAGCTCAAGAACCGTTGTACTAATTTTGATAAAAATTAGTGTATATGTTCTATATGGGGCATGAGAATGGTTCATAGCTGAAAATGATCCATCGGAAGTTGCAGCTTCTAGGAGTACATATTTTCGATCGATAAACTAAAAAACTACTGCACCGATTTCAATAAAAATGTATATGTGTTTTATGGGTGGGGGTGATTCGTGATGGAGGCTTTTATTGCCTACCTACTATCTACCTATAACGTCGACATGGGGGTCATTTTCGAGGTATACTGATTACTTTATTGGTTTCTGTTTTTCGCTCACAAATCTAGATATACGGGCGATGGAGTTGTTGATACGATGATGATTCGAACCATAGGTTATTTGTATACCAGAAAGCTGACATGAATGGCATTGTCGCGGTTCTGCAAAGCGGGCAGGGTATAGCTAGTTTTCTTATAAAATTGAACTTACAATCTACTTAAATCCAGAAGATCAACCAATTCGAATAATGCCAAAAGTTTGATTTAAACGGAAACGTAAACAACTGAAACTTCTCAAAACATCCAATCCGCATGTGAGGTTTCATGTAGACGCGTGACCATGCGGTGTGCAGTATCTGCCGATGCCAAAGTTACAATTTTTCCCCGGAGTTGGACCAACGACGAATATTTGTCCGAAATGTATTATTTCAACAACGGCCTTGGTTGACCAAGCATTCGGTGAAAAATAATGTAACACCGAACATTGTTGTCCCAAGGTCGCTTGACCTCACTTTTTCAGATTTTTTTATGGGAATATTATAAGCAAGAAGTGCATAAAACTAACCCGTGCAATAAAAACGAGCTAAAGGAATCCAGAAGGGTAGTTATATCGTTGATAACGTTTTGGTCAGATGCAGGGTTTGCATTACCAACGGTACAGGACATCTAAAACAAATTATTTTTAAAAACTATTTTTTATGTTAAAAATTTAGTAAAACTCTTGTTTTTAAGAAACAAAGAAATAAAACAAAAAGAATCAAATTAAAAAAAGTATTTAGATTTGTTTTTGTAGCAAAATACAGCGTGGGATATTTTACTATTTGTATTCACGCGTACGTTGTTGATACATCCAATGGTAAATTTGGAGAAGCTCCATGTTCAAGAATACACTGTGCTTTATTTTACTTCGAAGAAAATTTGTAATTGTAGGACAATTCTACCTGAACATAAGATGGATCTGGATATTTTAGATCCCCCCCCCCCCCCCCCCCCGGAAGATTTTTTTACTTAAAAGTTAAATATTTAAATTTCCCATTTACCAATTATTTGATGAGGTGTATAACCAATATAAGATGAAATGTTGAAAGATTTGCAATTCCAACAATGTTACATCGGCTGAGTTAATCAACAGATCAATGAGTTGCCATTAGCCTTCTCGCAGATTTTTTTTATTAAAGTTATCTGGAACCCAAACTGATTCCTCAAACTACGTTTCATTACCGGTGAGAATCTAGTTTATAAATTTAACCGGATTATCTTTACTCATTTCTAATATCACCTTGGTATTTCCCACTCCATAGTTTCTTGCAAATGATTGTGCAATATGTGCAAACTCTGCCATTAATTATATATAATATCATACTTAATTTTGATTGAAATGTAAGGTCATTGATTGAAATGAGTGTCTCTCTTTTTTATATACACGAACCCACTTCGTCTTTGTTTTATAAGTATAGGACTAGATGCTCCGTAAACATTTGGTGTTCGTCTTTCTATTTCCTCAGCAGTATTATATTCCTTTACAAGAAATTTAACCACAGCATGATGTTCAATATTTTCCAGATTATTTTTTATTTTCAAAACACGTGTCCATTAAATCACCTGCAGAAATTAAATGCAACAATTGATTTGGTAGAATAATTATTTGGTGTAAACAAAATTCCAAGACAATTTTCATGATTTGATTGGTGATATGCCAAGCGCTTTTGGCCAAATTTACCTTATTCTTTTACAAATTCAAAAGTCGTCAGAATATGTTAGAGTGCTGTGTGTAAAATTTAAAGTGCTCGACTTGGTATGGAGTCAACAATTTGTAGAAATAATTTCAAGACAATTTGCATCTTCTGATTGGTGATGTGGCACTTCCACCAAGAGCCCCCATCAAAAAACTACAAAGATGGTGGTATATGTATAATCACGCCTTTGCTCTGACTATGTTTAATTTGATTATTTAAATTACTGCTGCGGTGAGGTTTAATTAATCAGTGAGAACTATATGGTTGATTTGTTAATTCGTTCTGATTTTTTTTATTAGTGCCGCTTTATATACAATTTTATACAAGTACTTATTATGCATTAATTGCAAGTATTAATTTATGCATCATATGCAAAAATGATAAAAGCTATTGACCAGTCATTGCATATATGGTGTACGCCGAGACAACAATTTTGTTTTACATATAATTGAATTGTTGTATTACGTATACAGTTGCTGAAGAGCTCGTTGATCTGTTGAGCTTGCATTAACATATTCCCGGGCCAGCATTTGTTGTTGTGGCAATTGCAGGTTATACAAGACACTCTCTCTCTCAGCCTTGGAAGTGAGAGTGGTTGGCGGTTTTCAACCTTTCGGTTGCGTTAATCATCTCTTGCGCTAATCCGGCACGCTGTATGTAGATTTTTGTCTCGTTGTAATATGGATAATTTGCATAGTTCTTGGTTCACAACAAGCGAAATTTTGCATAGGATTTGGGTTGGTTTAAAGATGTGGACAACGGTTTACATCTTCCTTTGTCATTGTGGCGAAATGTTCCCCGCCGTCATCTATAGTGAGATACTCGGTTGACGTGTTAATTTGTGATTGAGTAGTACCTTGATGTATATCTGGTACAGGAACTACTGACAGCAACGTATAGTCCTACGTTAATGAGAGTGCTAGAGTAATTTCAATGATTATACTCTGTTGCGTTACCCTACTGCGAGTTTTCATAATTTGGTATATGTGCACGAAATCATGAATATCGTGTCCTGGAATGGTGATGGGGGCTGACACGTGTTGGCAGATCAATGATAACTGCTCTTTTAACTGGCTTGGTGCAATTATTGAAGGGTGTAGTATGCCATGAGGCGCATCGTAGACCAACTCTAAGCCCTGTTGTGTCTCCTTCAAGTTATTCAATACTAACTTCAATGCTATCCTCATATGTTCGTTATTCTTCAAGCTGCGCCATTTCTTGCCGTAGTTGGTTCTGCCTCGTTATTAAGTTGTTTATTGATGTGGGAGGCAGGTTTGCATTATGTTTTACCATCTTGACCGTTTGTCAATTAAACTTGTCATTGACAATAACTCGTACTCGCTTCTCAAACTGCTCCTCATATTCCTTCGCTTCATGTTGAGTGAGGATTCCAAACATGGCTCCTAGTATGACGCCTGTTACAGTTTAGTCCAGACAGCTCCTTACAAGCTGCTTGTATTTCACTGTGGGCTACCTTGTAGTTTCTGATTTCAATCTAATAGCTGCTCATGTACTGAATCGCCAGAGTCCATTCCATAGCAATAATTTCTAACTTGCCTATCTTCTCGAAATAAATGCCTGTAGACTGGTTGAAGGTTTTAATTTCGATGTTGGCGTTAACGAGCCCGACCAGACAGCACACTGGGGGTACGGTATCCTTCCAATTTTTTTGGCACGACGCGGTGGTTGTTGTCTAGGTGATGAGTTGTTATTCTCAGTAAGAGCTGTACTGGCATCATTGATTGTTGCGTCCTGCATCGGTGAAACTGGTTCCATAGATTATGTCTCCTTTGAATCACCATCTATAGGAAGTTTACAAACTTTTGTTATTGGTCATGAGTGTCAACAACCCGTCCCAATTTCTATCGTTAGACCATTCCATCATTACTGCTAGATTTGGTTGCACGGTTCTCCATTTTATCCGTGTTGAAGTTGGTGGAAATATTCTGCCAACCATCGTTTTCAGAAATCTTGTGCCTTCTTTTCGATCATGTGCCATCTTGTTTTTAAACCCATGTTGCTGGTAGTCACATCTGATATAGCCTTGAGGGAATCGCCAATCAGAAAGTGGCCCGGTGTTAGCGCTGTTCCATCCGATGCGTCGTTGGTATGTGAAATTAGTGGTCGAGAATTGAGAACTGCTTCGATTTAAGTGGTGAAAGTATACAACTCTGCGAATGTGAGAGTTGACTCTCTTATCACTCTCTTGAAGTGGAATTGTACGGACTTTATTCCTGCTTCCCATATTCCGCCAAAATATGGAATGTGAGGAGGTGTAAAGTTTATTGTAATGTTGCAGTAATGTTGTCATGGCTGCGCGGTACGATCTTTTCATTGCGGTATTTGCTCCAACAAAATAAGGTCCAATGTCGAAAAATAAGGCCGTGCACAGTCCTCGCCTGGAGATGAATCTTTTGTAGGCCACTATGAATGGTTATGCTGTTAAGCTGCTCACTTTTTCGATGTGGATGGCCTTTGTTGCCATGTATATATAGAGCGAGGTATCCCTTGTAGGATTTGTTGCATCGAGCTTTGATAGTTCTTAGCAGGATGGGCCCCGCACAGTCGATTCCCGTTTTAACGAACGGTCTTCCCGGCCTCACTCTTGAAGATGGTAGACTACCCATTAGTTATTCCATGTTCTTCTGTTTATGGCGAAAGCATGTTATGCATTTTTGTATTACTTGTCGTACTGCTCGCTTGCCGTCAATGACCCAATATTTTTCTCTCAGGTTTGCCAGTGTCAGTTGTGTACTACCATGTAATGTGTTTTTATGGGTGTCCTCAATTATCCGTCGTGTAATTATGTTGTTTCTGTTTAGGATGATGGGTTGTGTGCTGGCGATTTGAGTGCTAAAGACGTCCCATTACACGTAACAACTCTGTTTGGGGTGTTGTAAACCCAAACGTTATCAAATTATTTGTTCAAGCTAAAAATGTTGTTCGTTGCTTGATATTAAAGTTTATTCTCGATGTTCACTTGTTGAGTTTTGTTGACTAATTTGCTAGTTCGGTTGTTGCTAGCGCTCAAAGGACAAATGCTAATCCCTTTACAAAGTGATGAGTTATATTGGTCGCCGTTTGTTGTGGTGCTCGAAGGACCATGTATGATTCCAACCACAGATTGGAATTAGAATGTTTTGGTTTAGCTTGCTAATTATTAACAATTATTGAAGTTTATTTAGTGAATAGTGCGCTTACCACTGGTGAGGGCTTCGACCACTATTTCAAATAAATAAACCTTATAACGCCAATAATCAGCAAGCTAATTAGAATGAGAACAATCAGGTTGGTTTTTCAATTTGCTCTCTTCTCATTATAATTAGGCCTTTGCTCTGACTATGCTATGGTGAAAACTAAAGAACTCTGCTCTGATTTTGTTTTATTTGGATTGCATTGGATTACAACTGGTGAGCTTCAGATAATCATCATCACATACTAGGTTTTCTAGACTGATTATTCTGCATCTTTTATTCTCAACTTGTGTTGTTGATCCATTGAGCTGTTATCTCAACATTAGGTGATTTCATTTTTTGGAGTAATTGGACTGCATACCTCATTACAAATGAGCTTTTATGCTCAAAAATTGTGTAAGTCACAGAGTTTTTCGTGCGTTTGTATAATTGATCTTTGGAAATAAATAAAGTGAAAGTATCTTTGGCCAAATCAGCTTAATACTTTTAACAATTCAAAAAGTAATCAGAACCCCAAGTCGGGCACACTAAATTTTGCACTTGGCACTCATTCTTCAATTTTGTGAAAGAGGATTGTAGGTATAAGGCCATATCGTCAATCACGGCATGCAAATTGCCTTGAATATTCTGTTACACATTCTAAAGGAATTGAGATAATTTAGCCAAAGACGCTTCCACTTCTACGGCCATAACACCAATCACAACATGCAAATTGTGTTGAATGTTTTTTTTTTAATTTTAGACACTATCCCAAGTCGACCACACTACATTTCACATTTCGGCACATATTCTTCAAACATTTTTTAGAATTAGTAAAAAAAACACTAAGTCAATCTGGCGACAATTTGTTTACAATTCCAGACCACCATTGATTGTTTATTTTCAATAACTTTATTTAAACCACGTGAATGGAATTCTAAACTTTTTTATGCAGCTACACTTTTTCAAAATGTGTGGAATTGAAGCACAATAGTTCTGGTGGTGCAGAAAATGGCCACTTAAGCATGACATAGTTGGAGCTGTGAAGATAATTGCTAACGAATAGAAGAATTTGGACGATCAGGTGCCGCGAGAAGTGACATAAAACGTAAAAAAGGATGAGAATACGAGAAATTACAGTGCTCAAAAATCGCCCAACACCAGGGGAAATGGTTACTCTAATATATAAAAGTGAAAGACTGCGAGAAGACGAGATACGGCAAGGCAAGTGGTTAGGAAGAAAAAAATTGGTTTACCGAATAGATGAAGAATCCTTGTAGAAGGTGAAGTCGAAGATTGATGCCAGTGCGATTCTCGAGGGAGAGTCCGGCCAGTTAATGTTAGAGAGAAAGAGACGTGGTAGAGGTACGTGTTGGAGTTCAGCTAAAGGAATGCTGGAACATGACGAGTAATTGCCAGTGGTTGTACTAATAATGTTTTTCATTTAGTAAACCTAAAACGCTTTACTTCTGATTTTGACAAAATTGAATAACAAAATTAAAAATAGCTAAATTATAACATTTTTTATTATAATCACCGGAATAGAATTTTAACCTTGATCTAATTTTAAAATAATTATTTTAAATCTAATCAAATTATCTCTGACGTATAATCGTATTAATTTTATAATGAGAAAGCTGAAAATTTTTGGTACATTAAATACGTAGACCGAGTCTATACAATAAACATTTCGAACAGCCACACCGTGACTAATACGGAAATGCGTAAATCTACATCAAATTTATTTCACTTTTCTCCATACATACTCCGAATAGCATTCTAATTTCACCAAAATCGATCTAAATATTTATATTACGGTATATTTACGTTACGGTTGTATTATTTGCTTATTTCTTTAGAAATACATTAAAATTATCTTAATCTCAAATAAAATTAAATTTAGTTTAAAAAAATAATTATCTATTTGGTTTAAGTGGCTGCACTGCGTGCTTATTAGATTAACAACGTACCACAAAATTTATATAAATAAAACATTTTGATGTCGAGTGCCACAAGATTGTGTACGCGATATTCGCATAACCCAAACAAACAAAAAAAAATGTTTCGTTCAGTTGCAGCCTAGTCCGCTTAGTCTAGGTCAGTTTTTTTTTGTATTTTTATTTAAAGAACAGAAGACGAACAATCATTACAAATGTCGACTAAAGAAACTTTTATAAAGTTTTTCTTTTTATTTTGGTCAAATTTTGTTCTTCGCAATGTTGCGTTATTTTTAGATTTGGGTTTATAATTTGACTTGGTTTGATGTTATGTTTCCTGAGAAATTAAGAAAACAATTCTCAACAAAAATATTTGAAATGCAATGTTAATGTTTATGAAAGAAGTCAGCCACGTCAATTTATCGAAGTTTAGGAAAATTGTGTGGGAAGAATTTGTTGATTGGTATGTACGTGATGGTAAACTTGGAAATGCCTTTAAGTAAGGTCAATGATGACGTTTGTTGGTAAATTTAAATGTTGGCGGTTAGAAGTGTGTTGGCGTTAGAAGTGCAGTGGCAGAATATGCAATAAGCGCTCGATCACCATCCCCCATATCAGCAAAAAATTTTTTTTTTTTTTTTTCACATTTTGTATGGAAGTCGAATTACGCGATTTAAACGCGATTTTATATTTATTCTAAAGAATGAGCATTTAAAATAAAGGGTTTTGTTATAACTCGTTTTTGTTACATAAATCTTGTGGTCGAGTTGTTGGGTGTACAACACCAAGTGTTATCAACCCAAAGAGAGCGAGTTCGAATCTTGCCAGGGCCCATAATTTTATTGAGGCGAATTATTATTCGTAACGTTACCGATGTTGTCAGATCACGTATTGATCCAATACTGATTGAGATTTATGTTCTAGAATAGCATTCCAAGTGGAGGGGAAAACAATGAAAATATGAAAAATACTGGAATTAACAACGAGCGTTAATCATCTAGGCAGAGGAAATAAAGACGTGGAGTATAATAGTCAATAGTGATGGAACTAGGCCATTTCTAAACCGATTTTGTTGAAATTCGTCACGTGTGATGTAAATGGATTTCTAAACTGATAAAGTTCTGAAATATGCCATCGCTATGGAACTTTTTAACCGATTTAGTTGAAATTCGTCATGTGGGTCCTAAATAGCATTCAAAAAATGCGTTTTTGATAAGTTTCTGGAGTTGGGCGGATAAGGATGAAACCTGGCCATTTCTTAACCGTTTATGTTGAAAACATGTGGGATCTAAATGGGATTTTTAAATAATGTTTGATAAAGTTCTGGAATATTGTCGTTAGGCATGGAACTAGGCCATTTCTTAATCGATTATGTTTAAATTGGTCACGTACGATGGAAATAAGGTTGAAAATGTTGCAAGTACAAAATCTTGCAATTACAAAATCTCACATAACAAAATGGTGCAACAATTATTTTTCTTTTTAGTAGGTGTGGCATATTTATTTTGAATACAATGCTAGCCACTCAGGAATAGGTGTAGTGTTATCACAGAAGCAAGAGGGCAAAGAGCGAGTTGACGCATAGTATAGCATCCCTCTCTAAAAGAATATTATGATAGAAAAATTATTGTATATAAACAAGCAGACAACTGCTGGCTGTGGTAGACAGTGTTAAATATTTCAACAATTATCTGTATGGTCAAGATTTTGTTTTTCGAACGGATCATGCGGCACTCAAATTGTTGATGAAATTTAAGGAACCCGAAGGACAAGTGGTTAGATGGATCGAACGACTACAAGTTCACACTTTAAAGACTCAACACCGACGAGGTATGTTGCGCAACACTGCAGGTGGATTATCAAGCAGGCTCTGCGCAGTTCAGTGAGAGCAATGTTTAAGACAGGAAGAATCTTATACTATAAAAAGAATACAAACTAAATTAAATTAAATTAAATTGAATTGGCACAAACAAATAATTAGTGACAAAATTATAGCTTTCAAACAAATTAATAAACATAAGTAAAATCCAACCAAGTATCAATGAAACAAATCATATTCTGTAATAAATAATAAAATTAGAAAAAAGTTTATAAACAGTTATTGCACAAATTCAGTTTGAATCGGAACGTGGTTGAGCTAAACAACACTTGAAAGAAGACCAGGAGGCTGATCAGTCAATTGGGTTGGAAAGAAAATGGCTGATACAAGGTAGACGATTGCGATGGCACGAAATTGCATCTCAAAGCGCCACTGTTGAAAGTTGTTAAGCGCAAACGGTCAACGGCGACAACAACAAACATCAAATTATGCTGCCTGCTAATCGGACATCCAATCAATAAAACCTTGGATAAGATAAGACACCGGTTTTATTGGAGCAATTGTCACAAGGACATTGAAGACTGGTGCAAACAGTGTGAAGTGTGTGCTGCAAAAATACAAAACAAGAAGCATAAAACCGAAAATACTCTTCTAGATTTTTTTGTGCCTCGAGAATTTTTTTTTGTTGTGTTAGCGTCGAGTGATTTTTTGAGTTAGGGGAAAAACCAGTCGGGTGTAAAATTTTGATTAGTAGAGGTAGAGTAATATTCTTCAATCTTGACACATTTCTTGATTTAAAATAAATGCGTATAAAGTACAAAAATAGTGACTAAAATAAATTGTAAAATTTGCATTACTATAATAAATTATGTAATTTAATAAATAAAAATTATGTTTCGTAAATAGTGTGATAATGATTAGTGAGGTTTTGTATTTTTGGTACAGTGACCTAATTAGGTGCTAAAGTTTCTAACTGTACTTTTTTTGGTTATATTAAACACGGTTAATAAAAGCTTATCGTTATTTAAAAACTGATTTTATAAAACCAAAGTGCCGTTCGCTGTAACTTGGTATGGCAGAATGGCATCTTCATCGAACATTTACGGGTGATAAATTTTAAATTTACCGGTGGGAATAACGCAAGCTATACGGATGGCCAATTGAGGCCACTTCATATTTTTCTACGTGTTTGGCGAGGGACGACGCCCAACGGTGGATTTTTGTTTAGCCAAAGGCGGGAAGACGCCCATCGATGGATTTTTAACCAAAGGCGGGAAGACGCCCAACCTTGACGGCGTCCAGTTGAGGCTAGTCGTATCATTTTTAATCAAAGGCGGGACGACGCCCAACCCTTATCGGTAGGATCTTGCGGAAGGTCCACTGTTTCGCTCTCACGATTCACGTTCGGCGGCCATATTTTTGTCATCTGGTTCTTCCGGTTATTATTAATTATGTCATTATCTCCCTTTTTACTTTTTCTTTAACAATAAAATGAAATATTAAATTATTTTTAGGATCGGTGCGATGTGAGGGGGTTTTTCATTCTGTGTCGGGTTCATATTTACAGACTGGGCTTGTCACTCCCCGTGATCTCCTTGGTAGGACACCACAGGGTCGGAGTGTTGAGTCCAGCATATGTGTCGTCCATTCGGGGACGACCGTTAAATCCACAAGGTCTCCCCGTGGCACTTCGGCGGTCTCATGCTGTCGAAGCGTGAATTGTGGGGGATTAGTTGGAGGAAATGGTGCTTCGTTGCGTATGGACATCGGCTCTTCAATGGGACGTTCGAGAGGGGTCTCTCCAGCAGACTAGGTCCTTGTCATTCGGGGGTATCTGGTCGCTACCAGATGGACATACTCGGTTATTTTTTTATTTATTACGTTCCTCAAGTTTCGAGCGACGAATTATGTTGTTTACTTAATTTAATTTCAGTTTTTATAGTTTGCATTTTGTCTTATTTTATTCTGTTCCACGGTGAAGGCCAGCAACACGCAAGCCTCACCTTCCCCACGACCCAAAACCCTGAGATCTCGTCGACAAAATCCCCATAAGAAAGGCCTCTGCGTGTTTACTTAAAATCTGAGGAATAGTGTTGAACCATTCCGTAATGGTAAGATTTAACACTGCCAGACACTAAATGCCAATCAAAATAACTGCGATCGATGTATACACCTATTCATGTTGGGATATTGCAGCGCAGTACATGAGAAAAATAGATGAGTCTGTTCGGGATGAACAGATTTAAGGTAGGAGTAGTGTTACTAATTCTACTCTACTAAAGTGTGTCACTTGATGGTCGAGTGGTTAAGGTGTACAGGTACACCACCAAGTAATATCAACCCAAACAGCGCGAGTTTGAATCTTGTCAGATCCCATAATTTTATTGAGGCAGACCAAGTCATTTATTATCAGGCCAAGTATTGCTCCACTGATTGAGATTTGGGTTTTAGAATGGCATTTCAAGTGGAGGGGAAAATAATGAAAATCTGATAAATACTGGAATTAACAATGGGCGTTAATTTTCAAGACAGGGAAAATTATGACGTGGAATATTCGCGAACACAACTATTTCGAACGATATAGACAATTATAATGCGAGAAATTTCTGGCGCAGACAGTAGTAATTTAACCACTTCACAGTACAAGTAAAAAGTGAAAAGTAAGCAGTGCGGAAGTAGCAGAAATTAAAAGTGTTGTAAAATAAAGTTTGTAACATTTTTCGCTGAGAGTTTTATTTTCAAACCCGTGTACGAACGAATACATATCGAACGCCCGAAATTCGTAACAATATATAAAAGAACAGCATGATCAGCTGAATGGTTCAGCTGATCTGAGCCGAATACGAATTTAATGCGGTGCGCAGATTATGGATTATGATCAAGATTAAACTGATCGTTCTCAATCGTTGATCTAAATTAGTAAATTCATCGTGCAGACTAGAGATTATTTATTTTTATAGATTAGTGAAGCGATTGTATATCCCGTTTCCGGCAAGACAATTTTATTTTTTTTCTTAAATTTAAGTCCACCGTACACAAATGCGTATGTAAATAACCATAGTTTGTAATGGTTTTTGTTTTTTCATGTTTCTCTTTCGTAACGTACACAATTGTGATCACAGGCCGGAAAAGGGATAAACGAACAAAAGAAAATACAAAAAAATTAAATATTGTTTTTGGAGAAATTTTTTTAATGGACATAAACATTTTTTTTTTTTGTTGACCCATTTTTTTTTGATGGGCATAAACATTTTTTTTTTTTTGTTGACAAAAGTGCATCTTTATTTTTATTGAACATAAATAATAACACTTTTATTTATGTTCCATAAAAATAAAGTTGCACTTGAGTTAACAAAAAAAAATGTTTATGCTCATCAAAAAAATTTGGGTCCACAAAAAAATGTTTATGCCCATTAAAAAAATTTCTCCAAATAACAATATTTAATTTTTTTGGATTTTCTTTTGTTTTGTGTGTATATCTAAATTAAGAAAAATTAATAAATACAGGGTGGACGATCTATTGGTTTGCTTTTTAATCATAGGCTATGGCAACACTTTATTGAACAATTTGCTTGAAATTTTGACAGTTCATCAGTTCATATTCCGAGGAGCGTTTCGAAATATTAAAAACTTATTTTCAAAGTCAGTGTGCTGTAGCCGTGCGAATTTTGAAAAGAAATATGGGTCGTGAAAAAGCGCCAAGTGGAACCGCTGTAGTGAAATTAGTGAAGAAAGTTCGTGAGAAAGGCTTGCTATTCGATGAACTCAACTCGATGCCGTCCGCAGCAACCGGCCATTAGTTGTACCAGCCTAAGGAGAGTACTGCACAGAGACCTAAGATTATTCACCTTCAAGGGCCAGATGACTCAGCAGTTGAAAGCAAATGATCATCGGCTTCGATACCAGTTCTTTGCGTGGGCCATAGACCAGCTTCATAATGATGTCGATTTTGGTCAAAAAATAATCTTTTCAGAAGAAGAGAATTTCCATCTCGGGGCTATAAACAAGCAGAACTGTCGGGCACACTGCTGGAAAAGCCGTTAGCGCCAATGGCCAAACGTTGCACAGCCAACTTTTTATGGCCTCAAATCGACGCAATGAATGTGAACAATCTTTGGTTTCAATCTGAAGTTTCCGTTTTGGAGATGTAAATTGGCATCCGCAAAGCTGTGATTTGACACCATGCTGCACTTTTTCTATGGGGTTTCGTTAAGCATAGATGTTACGCAGGACGTTTTACTATAAGGCCGGCACTCACAGGATGTTTTACTGTAAGGCCAGCAGAAGGAACCACACTCAACCGGGTGTTTCTCTGCCATATTCGTCAAAAACGGAATTGGAAGCGGTTATTGGAAAGATTGTTTCAAATAGAAGCAGAACCAGAAAATTTAATGGAAGGTGGGGATAGGGAGATTAACACAACAAATGTAAATAATGATGTTGAAATGTCGCTTAATGATGAACTTAACATGGCTATTGGAAAAGAGTTCGTGTAAAAATCACAAGAAGTCGTTAATGTCAGACTAGCGTTTAGAAAAGAATGTCATTTTTTTTGGAGCAACACGGAAAAGAACAAACAACTTAGAATTGCTTTTCAAAGCCTTATTTAAACAGATAAACTAACTTCAACGATCCAGCACTATTATACAAAAGACGTAAGTACTTGGGTGTGTACAACATGTACAGCCTTTCTGAACTCGCGGACTTTGGGGTGCGAGATATTTTACGCTACATCAGTAGCTCTGGTTGGTTTCAGCGGGAGTAAGGGGAGATTGGATCCTGTGGTATCACATTGGGCCATTATTGGCCTAAGTGTGCGATAGCAGCCACTCTAACCTAACCTAACCTAACCTAACTGTATACTTTGTGTGTAAGCTCAAAATATTTTTAATATTTTTGTAATTTGCTCACTGCAGTGATAGTCTGATACACTGATGAGGCGACCGATATTTTCTAATCTATAGAATTCAATGTTTCACCAAACTTCAAAAGCCTTGGTGACCTGTCCTCCATGTAAAACCAATATCTGGCGATAGACAGATAACCCAGAATAACCCAAGATTTTATATTGAAACCATTATGTCAACGAGTTTACAAATAAAATGTTGAATAAAAATTGACGCTCGTAATTACCTAAAATTTTTTCATATGTCAGTTTGTGTCATTTCAATGATATCGCACGACTCTATCTCTCGAACACTAAACATCCATAAAAATTCCATTAACATTTTTAACGCAATAAATTTCCAATTTACACTTTGGTCGTAAAGCGCGCATATTACAACAACTAATCAAGATCTTCCGGAAATATAATGCGGCTTTCATGTTAAATTTAACATGGTGGTTACATTACTGCCACATTTTGTAATAAAAATTTAAAATATAGGTAGTGACAGAATAAAACCATATATTGATAGTAATTCTACTTCATTTGTTGAGTTAGGTGCCAATAGTGGCTTTAAATTATTCTTCTTGATATACGGAATCAGTTTGTTCTTTAAAAAAAAAAATTAAATTCTCTGCTATTTTGGCACTGCATATTAGAATTAGTGTTAAGTTATTTGTTTTTTTTTACATTGTTAGACAGCATTCAAAAAGACAGTTTCCTGTAAAAATATGTTTTAAAATGTGTTATTTATAGAGTACAGAAAAATTTCTTTCTACACAATGATTTGTAATCAAGAGCTGGCTGAGCTGATTTTAGTATTATGTATTTGTAAATGAATTAAAAATGTTTTGAACATCTTTAAGACAATAAAAATCTATTATTATATTTTACATCAAAGAGCTTTTGTTTTAAGAAAGTTGACACTTAGATAATAAATATGTCCTTACATTTAAATATTTAATAAACTAAAACGTTTAAAATATTTCCCGATTAATTCGAATTCTGCACCTAAAAATAGAGTTGCGTAGATTACCATTAAGTCGCAACCATAAATGAAAAAAAAAAATAAGGAGGAGATAACCGCGCGTTTCACACAATAATTTTTCGTGTTTCAAATTTTTCATTCATTTCGATGAAATATTTAGTAGCATTAATCATGTTGTTAACAAGTGATTATATACAATCTGAGTTGTACAAGTAGAAAGAAAATGAAAGACACTTTGTATACGCACTAAATCAAGGCACAACTTTGGTGTTCCATTTAACGTGTGGCGTGGCGTACTTATTTTGCTCACGCGTAGGAAGAGACTTATGATTACGCAAATTATGTGCCTTCGATCGGCACAGAAGTATCCATATTCCTGTTGAATTAATGTTCTGATAATAAAAACATTCATTTTCCTAACTACAAACAAAAAAATGTTTGAAAATTGCAATAATTAAGTATGGAAGATATAAATTTTACTGTGCAACCGACTAACTAAATCTTTCAAATTTAGAAAAAATGTTAAACGCGTGAACATTGAATAGTTTTCTTGCCAAGAGGTTTCAGGTCAAATATATAATTAAATACACCAATAAAATAATAACGTACTCATAATTTATTATAACATACACATATGACGTCAAAATATTAAAGTTGTGTAATTTTGAAAAAAAAAAATTGTCGTTTGAATTGGAGAAATTGAAAATTGCTTTTTCATGATACACTATTCAATTTTATCGCTTTTTGAGCGCAGAAGTACTTCCTAATTCTACAATACAAATGTGTTATAAATATTTTATTTTTTGTGATATGGGATATTGATTTCTAGATCTTACCTCATAATTCTTAACTAATTTTTTTTTTTTTTTTTTTGCTATTATACAAGGCCCACTCAACATTGGTCTTGAAAATCATATGTTTGTAAATGTAATTAATTATCTGTATCTATAATAATAATAACACTATAAGTAAAAAAAGGTTTTGTGATTTTCGCAAAACGCTGTGGGGTTAAGACAGCTTGGTGTTATGTTCGCCTAAGCTATATATTTAAGATTTATTGATTAGTTTAATGATAAATTACCACGGTTGGGGTAAATCAATATACGAAATCGAGTTTTCTTTGATTGTTAATTTATTTTTCTTAAAATAACATTATTAAATAAATAAACAATAAAAATAAATGGAAGAATGGAATGTGTATGGGTCAAAAAAATAGCAAGCCCGCATAAACACGGAAGTACAGTTGGGAGCCAAGTTCAAGTTTAACGAGGGCACTTGAATTCTTACATTTTTCGGGAGAGCGATTTAAAGATTAAAATTTAAATGTCATACAATTGTTAAGATATGTATATTGAAATATTTTTGAGTTTCGTCTTTAATTGGTTTTAGTTAAAAATTAAATAGATTTTAGTTTTTCTCCAAGAAATAGCCCTGTAGAGCAGTTAGAAAATTGAAAACCAATGTTCTAATCGTACATATTTCAAACATAACATCTCACAAACTCATCGCTAATCCACCATTCATCAATCTGTCCGTACAAACAGAGTAAATGTGTCAACAGGATATAGAAGTATACACTCGCAAGAAAAAGTCTGCTTTGGGTTTTCCAATAAGAGGTTTTATTTTGAATAGTCTTCTATTTGGGCAGCTGTCAATTTTGAAGCTGTCATCTTTTGACAGTTGACAAGTAAGAACTACGTTGTTACTAAAAATGGTACGATACACGCTTCAACAACGCATTGAAATTGTTAAAATTCACTACAAAAATGGTGAAAATGGTGAAAGCACTTTTGGGTCCTCGTGCAGCACTTTCTCCGCCGTCAATATTGAAACTGGTGGAAAAATTTGAGCTGTTGCAACAATATAGTGTTGTGAGAAATCAAAACGGTGTGCGTCGCTCAACAACAACTGAGAATATTACTGCTATAGTCCGTAGTGATGACGAAAACCCAGGTTTGTCGATTCCTCGTCGATCTTTGGAATTAGACATTCCACAAAGGACATTACACCGTATTTTGCAGAAAGAATTAAGTCTTAAGGCTGTTAAAGTTCAGTTAACACAAGAACTCAAGCTGGTCGATCACCACAAACGTCGTATCTTCGCTGATTGGGTCCTTTAAATGCATCAAAATTATCCGGATTTTCATCGAAAAATCATATTCAGTGATGAGGCCCATTTTCACCTCGGACGTTAATAAGCATAATTGTCGCATTTGGGGCTTAGAAAATCCAAGAATGATTGTTGACAAGCCTTTCCATCCTCAACGTATCACTGTTCGGTTCGACTTTTGGGCTGGCGGTGTGATTGGACCTTACTTATTCGAAAATGAGGCTGGTGCAACTGTTACGGTGAATGGATTGCTATGATTCATGATTTTTATGGCCAGAATTGTAAGATATTGATGTGGACGATGTTTATTTTCAGCAAGATGGCGCTACGTGCCACACAAGCAACGAAACAATCGCAGTTTTCCAAGAAAAATTTCCTGACCGTGTTATTTCTCTAGTGGATTCTCTAGATCTTGTGATTTAACACCCTTAGCCTTGTGTCTATTCCAATACCCCACAATCGATGCAAGACCTTAAAGATGGAATTTGTGAAGTTATCGAGGACATACAACCGCAAATGTGCGAATTGGTCACGGAAAATTTCATGAAAAGGATAAGGTGCTGCAAGCGTAGTCGTGGCGGCCATTTCGCAGATATCGTTTTCAAATGTTAATGGCATACCTCCCTCTTTACAATGAAATAAAGGGGTACCGAATTAAAAAAGGCTGTATTAAAAAAGTTGATTTTTGTATGAACATCTGCTACTTATTTTAATTCATATTTTTAACTTAAAATTATGAATTAAAAAAAGCGATTTAGAAAAATGAGAAAACTCAAAAATGAATTAACAAAGGATTACACTATTTCATTTTTAAAACACCTACCTTAATTCATTTTCAAAATGAATTAAAAAAGGCACATTTTATTTCATTTTATAAATTAAAAAATCTTAATTCGACTTTTAACAAATTTTCAGAAATGTGCATTATTTTGGACTAAAGTTTACTTTACGTATACATCGGGAAAATCAGGTAAAGAGTATAAATTTTTAAAATTTTTAAATGCAGGATGATTGTTTATCAACAGTTTTTAGGAGGGGGAAGCTAAATTTTTCCGGAAAATTGTCCCATTTTCCGGGAAAATTTTCACTTAAACAAAAAAAAATTGCTATTCAAAATACGTACAAATGTGTAATCTTTATAAAAATTTTGATATTAGGACTGTTAAGAGTTTTTCAACAGAACAAATAATTTTTCCGGGAAAATTTTTCAATTTTTCCAGGAGAATTTTGAAAATTTTTCAACTTTTTTTTTTACTTAGTTTGACACTTAAAGAATTGTACAAATTGTGGAAAAGCGGGGGTTTGGGGCGGCAGCCCCCATCCTCTAAAGTGTACAACGAATTAAAATTATATTAAAAAAAATTTATATATACGAAAGTTGATTCTTTTAACACTTGTGGCAAACTTTTTGATCTGTGTCTGCAAGGTAGACGAAGCAATTATTATCAATAAAAATAAAAAATAATATTGAAAAAATAAAAAAAGTAAAATTTTTTCCGGAAAATCAAAAAATTTTCCGGAAAAATGTAGCTTCCCCCATTTTGGTTACTTACTTTTGTTTAGTTATTTTTTTTGTGTGCTTGTTTTTTGTTATAGCCTAATTCCACACAAGGTTTTTGGTATCTGGTATTTTTTTTCAAGGACACCTAGTCGTAATAGATATGTATATGTATGTGTAACAAAATTTACAAAAAAAAAAAAAATAATTACTCAAATCTCATCGCACCTCTTCTCATATCTCTTTGCGTCTCATCTTTGTATATACATAACTCCAAATTTTTTTATTTTGTTTTATTCTGCTCTCTCGAAAATAAAATTTAAACTAAAATGTATAAGTTAGCGGTTCCCAAACTTATTTTGCCACGGAACCCATTTCCGATTCTTCAAATTTCATGAGAACCTATTCATGAAAAATCCTGTTTCGCATAAATGTGTTGTTTAAGAACGGCAATATAACTCTAATAGCCTTTTTGGCAAAATTTTTATATTCATTAAATATATTACAGCAGAAAGTTGCTTACTCTTCGAAGTTAGCGAGTATCCGAACTAATTTCAATTAAATTCTCGTATTCTACTGCTAGTAGTCCCGTTGGCTTTTCATTGCTTTTGAAAGTATTTTGTACCCAATAATTATCGTTATTGTTTAATTTTGATATGTATATATGAAATGTAGTGTGTATGTATGTGTGTATGTATGAAATGGTTCCACGAGCTTGTACCAGATAAAATCCATTATCTGGTACTAGCTCGTGGAACCCCTAAAAATTGCCACGGAACCCCACTTTAGAAAACGCTGGCATAAGTCAAAAATGGCCTTGAAATATTTTTTATTTCATTTATGTTTGTGCAAGTGTGGTTGCACCGAAAATTTATTTAAGTCGCAATTAAAACCGGTATCATAGGTATCACAGGGAAAAAAACGAAAAAATACGGTTTCTGTGTTTCCCGTGTGCCATCAGCCATATTTATATATTTTGAAATAGAATAGGTCAATGAATATAAAACAAAATAAATCTAGTGAAAATTTTACGTTGTTTGTGAGAACATTTTTTAATTGCCGGTGTACGCAGGCTTTTCTTGCTAGTATATACACGCAAGACGGAACCAACACGACGAATGCGAAACCAAAGAAGAACGAACAAGTTTAAATTTAGAAAATAAATTTCTTTATTGAACCAGTTCGTCTCCAACCATGAACCATCATCGCAGCAACAAGTAGTAGCAAGACTTGCGCTTGCCCACACCATGCAGCACACCAGCCACTCCGCCATTGTATAAGGTGGACAGAAATAAATAGAAAACTAAATTTAAATTTAATTTAAATAAATTAAATATTACAATTTTTATTAGATTTTTCGGCTTTTCGGAGAAAATATAATAACAATGTTACGAACGATTTTAACGATGAAAATGGGGAAAATCAAAATTTCACCCCTATAACCCCATTAGACCCAACTCCACACTATACTTAGAATTTATCAATGGTCATGGGCTATTGAATCGGCATAGTCAGGTTGGTGTCTATATGGCCAAATTTCGAATGACTAACGGTTTTATCGGCGAAAAATAGGAAAATTTCACATTTCACTCCTACAACCCCATCAGACCCGCCCCTAACCTATACTCAGAATCTACCTATGATCGTGGGCTATCAAATCGGCATAGCCAGATTGGTGTCTATATGCCAAAATCCCGAATAATGAACGATTTTATCGACGAATAATGAGGAAATCAAAATTTCACCCCTATAACCCTATCAGACCCACCCCTTACCTTTAATCAAAATCTACCTATGGTCATGGGCTATTGAATCCGCATAGTCAGATTGGAGTCCATATGGCCAAATTTCGAATGAGTAACGATTTTTTCGACGAAAAATAGGAAAAATCTAAATTTTACCCATATAACCTCATCACATCCACCCGTAACCTATACTCAGAATCTATCTTTGGTCATGGGCTATCGAATCGGCATAGTCAGAATGGTGTCTATATGCCAAAATGACGAATGACGAATGACGAACGATTTTATCGTTGAAAAATGGGGAAAATCAAAATTTCAGTATTATATAATCCCATCAGACCCACTAGTCCTAACCTATACTCAGAATCTACCTATGGTCATGGACTATCAAATAGGGGTAGTCAGATCGGTGACTGACTGGCATAATCTTGGGTTGCAATCAATTTTAACGGCAATTACCATTTAATGCTTCATAATTTTTAATCTTCTTTATCGACTACTACACTAGATTGGTGTCAATCTGGCAAAATCTCGAATGATGGACAATTCACTAATATAACCTCATGGTTCATTAAATTGGTAGTCAGATCGGCGTTCATCTGTTAAAATCTTGATAAACAAACCTTTTATCAGCTAAACGTGTCTGTTATTGACATTTTCTTTTATAAAACTGATGACTTATTTCTAACTTTGATATCTGTATTGCCGACATTTTTCGGTTGTATATTGAAGTTAATCTTCTTTATCGATACAACCAATCGATACAATCTGTATTATCGACATTTTAAAATATTTTAGGTTGGGATATCAAAATTAATATACACATTACCATCTTTCGGCTGGAAATTTTCGGCTAACTTAAACAGTATATCGAGCAGTTCAATAAATAAAACAGAGGAGCGTCTTTACGGTGCATGAAAATGCAGCCCATATTACATTTTCCCCTTCAAAGTTTATATTCATGTATGTGGGGGATTATTGCTCCTGAAACATGCCAGTAGTATGAAAATTGGTCCGGGCCATCCAAATTAAATTTTTTCTCATTTTTCGTGAAAATAACTTTTTCTACTGCACTGCTCATGACATGTGGAGTTTGGCAAAACTTAGGCGAGCGTCCTTATGAGATTGCCGCAATGGTTTCATTAACACTCTTTTGTACACGATCTTCGGTGTATCATGTAAAATTTGTTGTAGACGTCGTTTCATCTCGAATATACCACACTTAATTGTTAAAAAATATTATAAATTGTTCCTAATACATAATCTTTTATTTTTTTGACAAATGCTAAAATTTTCAACATCACTGCAAAAAATGAGAAAGCTCTGACGAAAGCTGAAGCTCAGGCAAGTACACAGTTTCCGCTTAAATTGTGGAAATCTGATCTGGACCGGTATTATTGCAAATTTAATTTATAATCTGTTAGTTCATAGTCGTTTTTAGACACGTTTTTCACATAATTTTCTCTTAAGGGATTTTTTTGAACTTTAACCAGAGAGTCGGTAATGCCAGTAGTATGAAAATTGGTCCGGGCCATCCAAATTAAATTTTTTCTCATTTTTCGTGAAAATAACTTTTTCTACTGCACTGCTCATGACATGTGGAGTTTGGCAAAACTTAGGCGAGCGTCCTTATGAGATTGCCGCAATGGTTTCATTAACACTCTTTTGTACACGATCTTCGGTGTATCATGTAAAATTTGTTGTAGACGTCGTTTCATCTCGAATATACCACACTTAATTGTTAAAAAATATTATAAATTGTTCCTAATACATAATCTTTTATTTTTTTGACAAATGCTAAAATTTTCAACATCACTGCAAAAAATGAGAAAGCTCTGACGAAAGCTGAAGCTCAGGCAAGTACACAGTTTCCGCTTAAATTGTGGAAATCTGATCTGGACCGGTATTATTGCAAATTTAATTTATAATCTGTTAGTTCATAGTCGTTTTTAGACACGTTTTTCACATAATTTTCTCTTAAGGGATTTTTTTGAACTTTAACCAGAGAGTCGGTAATCTCATTGCCACAAGTAACTAAAACCCACGTAACCGTAACTGAATTTATCAACGGTTTAAGCACAGCTTTACTATCTGTACAAAATAAGTAGAAGGAATATTGTGTAAGACTTAATTTATTTAAGTCTTTAAAAACATACCAAAAATTACCGGATGACTAGAATTAGACCCGGTATATATTAGATTCAGGCGCCCTTTAATACTTGATTAGTGAAGACTTCGGAGAAATAAAGATCTCTCGACGGATACAACGGGCCGGGCCTGAAGGATTATTGAGAAATGAGGAGCAAGATCACCTCAAGAAACACAAAGATACAGGTCAAAGCCTCGTAACTACCGCCATTTTGGCAACCTTTTAAAGAATTGGGCCCTAATAAAATTTGTTTGTCTCGCATTCTTTCAATTAAAAGTTTTCAAAGCTATACCCCAAAGTTTACATTTGTTATTTCTGTCCTCTACAGTAATTAGTATTGGAGATTTTTGAACACTAAATATGGTAATATGTTGTTAATTTGATGTTAAACTGTTGCAATAGTGGGAATGTCGCAGTCGCAGTTACAACATATTTCAAATTCTCACTACTGGGCATTGATAATATTTAATGGTATATTTATAGCACAAAAGGGCTATACGATAAGCAACAAGGCTTAGCGAGTGATAAAGGTACTGCCTTAAAATCTGTATTCCATCATTAAATGCCATTTTTCTGACAGATTATTGGTTGTTTTATTTTACATACCGTTTATAAGGACAATGCACCTTCTTGCCACATTAATACATTAACGTAACGCTATACCGACGGTTGTCAGTCTCTCTTAATGCAAAGCCATCTTTACTACTGGCCTGTGCCAACATTCTTTTTTCCTAATGGCATAACTTTATGTCGTCGGCTTTTTACTATTTTTTTTAATACAACATCACAAATAACTACTCGATTTTATTCGTTGAAAATTGGGCACATTAAAACGGAAGAGAAAAGTTAAATCCACTTATAATGGTAAATCGTCCTTGTTACAATTTTTTACGTTTTTTCCAACCCAACAAATTTTTTACTGAAAAATAGAGCAGCACGCATATAAAAAAGTTACTAGTTGAAAGAGTCAGCAATATGTAAACAAAAAAGGCGTTGCTATTTTTTTTGTTGTATGTCCCATAAATTTTGATAGTTCAAACCACAACCTGTTTGAACTATCAAAATTTATGGGACATACAACAAAAAATTAAATAACGAACAAAATAGAATTGCAAATTGTGAAATAAATAAATTTTAAAATAAAATATGGAAAAGTTAAATAAAAACGATATATTAAAAGTAATATTCAGTGATAGTGAATGTGACGAAGGCATTATTTTCTCCAGAACCATTTTTAAACAAGATTCGAGTAATGACGCCAAAATTAAAAGGATAAGAAAAATATTGGGTTCGACCATATTATAAAGAGCGTGATATATCGAAAAATATGTATGCCACTCAAATTTTCGGACCCAGAGCACATTGCAGCGGCAGCATCAAAATACATTTGTGATACGTTGGATAATAAGAACTAGTGAAAATACTTGTGGGTGTTGGCTTGTGAAGTTTCACTCAAGCATTTCGTCATGACGTTAAGCGCACTAGACAGTCGTCGACCATCGAAAAAAGGACGCCGTCCTGCTCAATTGCATTAGATCCAACCAAATTTCCATCCTGCCTGGAAAACTGGGTAAATTTGGGAAGTATTTCTTAGCATTAACGACCAGCTGAACATTTTTTTGCTAAAAATTAATCACTAATAGCACTAATAGCACACTTCAGTAATAATAGCACCCCAAGCAATACCGAAAAAAGTTAGTGATTACAAAGTGACTGAGCACAAATAAAAAAGATAACGATTTAAAATGTATTGTTTGTGCTCTTACTGTATTGTGCATTGCAGCACGCAATACATGTAACAAGAAATGTTTTAGAAACGTTATTTTGCCACACAATAAACTTTATTTACTAACTTTCAGTCTGGCAAAATTGTTCAACTAGATAAGATAAGGAGATATGTACTTTTAAAAAAAACTTTCCACATTTTTTATATTCTTTGTTGATAAACATAATTAGAACACAATTCATTTACAAGTTATTTAAACTATATGTATTTTATATATAATACACAATTAACATTATCCTCAACTCTTGATTTTTAATTAACTTCGATCATCAATTTAATTTTAATTTGCATCTTCTACCAATTGATCAAAATTTATATTTATATCCGGTGGTCCTGCTACATTTGGTACAATATGGCCAGGCGATACAAAGTTGAATGAAAATGCTTGTGGATTTGTTTTAATTTCAGCACTCTCTGCTTTAGCAATTAGTACAGTTTCGGCCATTACATGTTTTGCTAAGTTTGTATGGCCAGGCCCGGGCTTATCCATATTTAGAATTATTTGATATATACAACGCCAAAGTTAATAAAATACTGAATTATTTATGTGTCTTATCAGTTCAATGATATATAAGTATAGGTAACCCTCTGTTGCATTAAATTACAAATGTTGGAAGAAAAATATATAGGTTTTCGAATACATATCAGGAAATTGATAACAGTGTTCAGATTACATAATGACGTTTTAGTGATATCTATGATGGTTCGATATTGAAGATAACTTTTGTGCGACAACAAATCAATTACAATTACTATAGTAGGCAATAATCACTTCGTCCGCTGAAGTAGACCAAACCCTAGTTATTTTAACAACAAAATATATAAACCCAAAAATAAGCGTCGGCATATACACCCATAAATCTTTTTGTTACCTAAATTTTGTTACAACCAAATTACATAATTAGATTAATTCTCATAAATAATTAAATCAAAAACAAAAAAAAAAAATTCTTGGCAAATTTAATTGTTAATTATTTAAGAAAATTAAAATGTTCAGTATTTTTATTTCAAATTTTCTATTCAACAATTGTGACCAACAAAATAATATTTTGAATTTTGTTTGAAAAAATAAATTTAGGTACCAAAAAATCTGAAATCTCGATCTTAATTCTCTCTCTTCGGTCACGAATAATATCACGATCGTATTACCACAAAATGTGACGATACATTTTAATAATTAATATTAATACAGAGTGTTCCATTTCAAACGAAATCGCGTGAATAAATTTAAAAAATATTTAATTATGAGAATGACAATTTTTAACATCAAAATCATAGGCGTCGATTTGTCTCAGGTGTGGGCTAATATTTTTTAAAATATATTTATTCAGGGAGTGGGGGCGGGGCTTACTATGTTATCCTAGATATAAAATTCCAACTAAATCGAGAAAAAAGACAAAATTGTATCAATGAATGAGCTAAAATAACTAGGGATGAATAATTGAATAGAGTTCGATGAGACTTCGAATAATGTTTGTTTTTCTGCATGGAACTTGGAATCCAATAATTTGAACGCATTTAATACAATAATCTGCAATGTATTTTTGGTAATTGGATTTTTTGTCTCATATAACCGTTTAGCCCATTGAAAAACCTTTCAATTCTGTGGTGTGTCAATAAGGTCCAAGTGTCATTTGAAAGGTGTTAGCCGCCGAATCTGGAGGGAAGTTTAATTCGAAAATTAACTTAAAAGTGTGGGACCCAATAAAGGTTAGCCGAAACTATCTGCAACTCCTATTAGGATATCATTTTCAATATACGAAAATATTTCATCACAATTGGTTACGAAATTAGTCAGCTCTGTTTAAATTGGAATTTTTATAAAGCCTTCCGCGGAACTCATGTTGGAACTTCAGATTTTCATTGGTATAATCAGTTGATCATCATTTTCATAATCGGTGAATGACAAAATTCTATTCATAAAGACCATTTCCAGAACCACGTCCGGAACTCATATTAGAATCCATTTTCATCATATAAACGTGAAGTAAATTCCAATTTGTTTGAAATATCTTAATTTGCCATTTCTAGAAACTCAGCCGAGATATGACTGAAGTGCGCAGGAATATAATTTTTATCATAAGAACTGTGCTTCTTTCCAACCAGCCAAGAAACGGTGAAGTTATATTAAAACTGTCCTCTTTCCAATTCATATATGAATCTAATTTTCATAATGCAATATAAGTTTGATAAATGATTTGGCTCTATTAAATGTCCTACTTTCTAGTGCCAAATTGCATGAATGAGCTAAGAAACGGTTGGTAATTTTTTTCAAGAACAAGGAATCTTATTTTTATCATTTAAACCGAGAGTACTACGGAGGATTCCTAATCCAATTTTCCGGAAATCAGTACTCCTAGCAATTGAAAAATTTTCTGGAACACGAAAATATCTTTCGAGTTTGTGCTCAATAAACGATTTATCTTGAAGTTAGAACTCATCACAATCGGTTCCTATCCCTAGAAAACAGGGTACCCTGAATTTATTACAAAAGGCTAAACTCACAAAAATCGATCATAATGTTTCGAATTGCCTCCCTGTACAAGAAATTGATACCCGTGAATTTAACAAAACCGCCCACATCATAAAAATCAATAATAATGCATTGAATTATTCTCGAGTACAAGAAATTGTACCCATGAATATTTTACAAAAGCTCACACTAACAAAACACGGAAAATGCACCGAACTATACAGATCTATATGGAGGGAGGTAATTCGACTCATTATTATCGATTTTACGCTTTTGTAAAAAATTCAGAAGTATCCATTTTTTGTACAGGAAGGTTATTTGATTCAGTTTGTATATGTGGGCTGTTGTGCTATAATGCCAACCATTTTCATTGGATTGGACTACACGTGCTGGTGCAGCATTGGGATCATTTTCGAATACTCTCTTAATTATATGATATTAAAATTTTAATTGAGTGTTTTGTATAGATAATAAAATAATTATTGAGGTTATGAAATGAACTTAGAGCTTTGGTTAATGATCGTTTTCGGTGGGCCGTTGTTATCAGTGAACATATTCGGTATCGGTGAACTATCATTTTCCGTGGACCGTCGTTTTCAGTGAATTATCATTTCCAGTAAATTTACATTTTCTCTGAATGAGGTGAACTGACGTTTAGCTAATTGCTATTTTGGTGATTTGATATTTTTGTAAAGTTGTACTTTCAGCAAGCTTTGGATGCATTATCCTTCACCTTCATAATATATTTAAATAACCAACCAAACCATGTATGTAACTTTACCTAAATAAAAGACAGACCCTTAGTTGATCTCGTTCGTGCTATATATTGAGTGAGAAAATTTCAATTTTACTGCGCTAAATGGCTACTCTACCTTAAAAAGAATTCTGCAGTGCTACACATTTCAAATAAATCGGGACCGTCTGACTCTTAAAATTTAAAGATCTAATCTAATTTTATTTGGCCGAATCGCACTCTCAATATTTTTACTATAATTTTATGCATTAAATTATATACAAAGTTAAATTTTTTTTACTAGTTTAGAAATCTTGAAAATTGTTTGGCCACTCAATTCCACAATTGAGGATAAAATTTTCTATAGGATCGCGAAATCTAAAAGATTTCAAAGTTTTCTGGCGAAAATCTACCAACCATCAAGTCACTTTGAAAATGAAGTATAACAAGGCCTCTGGAACTGATACCATACAAGCTAAGATAATCAAACGAAACATATCTACAACTGAAGCAATTCTAACACCTGTAATTACAGAAGAATACAGAATTCCGGTAGGTAGAATACCGTGAAAATGGAAGAAATGATTGGTTGGGTGTACTACGAAATCCCGTTTTTCAAAATCCTGGTTTCAGAGTTCCGATTTTCAAAATCCCGGTTTTCAAAATCCCGGTTTTCATACATTTTGGTGAAGGAAAATTTTATCAAGCAATTTTATCATTAATATTTGACAAAAAAAAATACGAAATATTCCTTAAAACAAATTAAAATAATTATATTAGCCAGTTTCTAGAACTTTATCGCAAACTCATTTATGAATTTTGTCAAAAACTCATTTAAGAGAATCCCATACGTCCCACATGTCAAATTTTACAAATTTAAACCGGGATTTCCTAAATAAATTTCAAACCGAGATTTTTTTTTATTTTTAAACAAAACCGAAATTATGAAAACCACGAGTTTGTAAACTGGGATTTTGAAAATCGGGATTTTGTAAACCGGGATTTCGTTACACACCTGCTTGGTTATAACAATTTCCAAAAAAGGTGATATGAGAGAATGGAATATTTGGCGGAGTGTAACCCGAGTGTAATTCTCTTCGGTACATACTCTTCGTAGACTTCGAACTTGCACTCGACACAATACACAGGATCGCAATAGGTTGACTTTATTATTCAACCCAAGTGAGCAGAGTTTGCCAGTGCATTATACACCAAACGAAGGTTCTGCAGAGTCAAATAATCCTGTGTAAATAAGAGTAAAATACAGAGGACGAATCATAAGCACAGTTCACAAAGAAAAACGCAGTGTGCAGGGTAAAATTGCTCAGATTGAATAAAAAAAGCACAGAGCATTTTTTCCTACACGTGTTAAATTATAAAACAGGCCAATGTGGAACGCACTTTGTGAAATGGGCACCCAAAAGAAATTAATTCAAGATATGTACAGGGATGCGGATAATCGAATTCAATACAAAGGCAACAAAGTGAATCATACTGTATCATTCAATCTTCTGTTCCTAGTAGTATTAGATAGCGTATTGAGAAAATTAGATAGTACATCCCACGACGGCTTCCAGTGGGGATTAAAGGCACAACTCAACGACCTGGATTACGCAGTTGAAATATGCCTACTAATGCCAACTATACAAACACGCCGACATGCAACGGAAAGTACAGAAGGTATCAAATCTAGCAAAGGAGGTTGGCCTTAAAATAAATATCAGGGAAAGACGATGTGGCTAAATACACCGATAAATTTCAACCAAGAAAAAGTAGACGAGGTCTATGAATTTGTATTTCTTGGTTGTTTACTAGCTAAAACGGTTGATGAAGACATAAAGAAACAAATCAAAAGAGCCATGAAGCATTGCATGAAATCAGTGTTGCTCTATAGTCTACGGTTACAAAACTTGGAAGATGGGGGTATTTCTGGCCCAACGAAATAAGAAATATTGAGCTCGTTATCGACAAAAGAATCAAGCAATCATTGAGATCGAAATAAAAAAGCGGAAATGGAAATGGATTGGTCAAAGACTGAGGAAGTCACTGAATGACATTACAAGAAGATATCTGAAATGGGACCCACAAAAGTAAAGGAAGCCGGACGACCAGCTGTAACATGAAAAGAAACGATGGTAGCAGCAAACAAGCAAATATGATTTAATAATTTTTTCCACCGGATCCCAGGTGGGAAATAAATTATTTTTGTTTCGGGTTAGACGGAATTGGCATCAGACGATGTGGGCTTCAAATTGTAATTTAAGGGTCGATTTTACATCCTTTAATAATTTATTACAACAGGTTACCACCAGATATTGGGTCAAGTGGTAGTCCACGAGCTTTGTAGACAGCAGGTAAACCTTATCCAGAGTGTCGCTTTTTCAACAAAAGGTAAAGCACGAGCTAGCGAGGTGAACAATTATTTTGTGTACATAACATATACATTGTATAATATACAATTTTATGCATTTTGTTCGTCAATTTTACAAAGGCAAGTAGCAAAATAAAAAGTTTCGATTGAACCGGTTGAATATTTATTATGATGTGATGACGTATACCTCACTTCTTCTATTCGCCTGCTTTTGAGCAGTGGAACTGATTTTTGCTATGTGATTAATTTTTGATTTTCAAATATATGAACAACAAACGAAACTGCATTTGACACATCAATTAAAAAAAAATATGTAAACCAAAAGACGAGCATGGGCTCAAGCAAATCAATATTAATAAAATAACCACTACGATATTTTTCCGGTTTGCTGTCATTTTTCGTACAAAAATCGACACTCAGGTGTGATAAATTATTTGTCTGATTAGACGGAATTGGCTTCGGACGATAAATGCTTCAAATATTTAATTTATAGATCGATTTAACCACCTTTAATAATTTACTACATTGCAGGTCACCACCAGATATTGTTCAAATATTACTCCATGGGCCTTGTGGAGAACAAATCAACCTTACCCAGGTAAGTATCTATGGTTATTAGGAGGTGCGAGTCAAAATTTCAAAATAGACTAAACGGGTCAGATGGTGTAACCTTTGGCGTTTGGATCGAATCCCGGTAGGGGAGAATGCAAAAGGAATTTTTCATCGGTGATGAAAATGAACACAACTATGATCCCTGTCCGAGTGCAGAACTCATGGGCCGAACTATGTTCCATGCCAGTAATATAGGCTGGCCGAGCCAGCATGGAGCTATGCAATGTGCAGATAGTTCTACGAAAATCGGCCCTTTTGCAGTACGTCCTCGATTTGACAGGCTACTGGGTAAGGTAAGGAAGTGAAAAGTGAACTGCAGAAGAGTTGGGAGTGCTTCGGCCCCAGAACAGATTGCAAAGACTAACTATACTAAAAAAAAAGAAATATAAAAAATAAAATAATGATAAGTTTTTAATAGATTTTGATGTTGGAATTGTGAATTTATAGAAAAATTGTCACATTTTCACGGAAAATCATAGTGTTTGTTGATTTGATATAAATAACTCAACATTTGACTTTTCCGTCGTTTTGTAAATCAATTTTTCTATAGTAATAAGTATAGATTTTCCCTTTTCCAAAATATTTCCCTCCTTGTAGTGTTAATCAAATTTGTTTCTGGTGGAGGAGATGAATGCCAAGAGGCTTTGAGGAGTTCCCAACTTTATTGTATCATCCATAACACATAAAAACATATATATTTTTGAAAAAAATTTACAATTCTAGCATTTGCATTTTTAATTTCAGAGAATTTCAGATTTAATTTTCTCTAGAGAAACGGGATTTGAGTGCGGCAGCGAAATTGATAAATTAAATCCGAACATTTTCATTTTTGAATGAAAAAGAAACAAAAACATTTTTGGAGAAACTGAAACTTTTCCCGGAAAGTGTGGTGATTTTTGAAAATTGATCGCTTGCACCTCCTAAAAACCATAGATACATAATCTTAATATGGAAAAACTTCAAAAATATTCATCTTAACCAAATTTGGCGATGTACACTCCCAATCATATAAATAGGTTCACCGAAATTTTTCAATTTTGTTAAAAACGGAAAACTTTATAACGGTTTTTTCAATTGTGAAATCAAAGAGTGTCGTGGTTACGTAGTTTAGGAACAAAATTTGTTATTTTGGGAGACCCGTTAGATTTTATTTTAGATTTTAAAAAAATGTATCAATAAAAAATGCGTGATTAGAATAGCTCCACTTAAAAAACAACAAAAAAACATTTGTTATGTTTTGGGAAACTATAATTGTTTACTATTTAGTAGTGATTATGTTTCCTCCATTATTTGAAATCACTTCAAAAATCCTATTTCGGATTGAATCGAATGAGCGAATTTGAGGACAGTTACTTCAAGGCATCCTTTATAGCTGCGATGAGCAAGTCCTGGTCCTCAAATTGCCGTCCACCTTCATAAACCTTTCTTGTCATCCATCCCCACACATTTTCAGTAGTATTTAGAACCAACTTTTAATTATACGAGCCGTATGGACAGGTGCGTAATCCTGTTGAAAAAGCCATTTCATCGGTCCAAAAATGGTATCGATCTTCGCACGAGCACTTTCCACTATCATTCTGTATGACTTTGCTTCCATTGTACTCTTTAAAAATAATGAGTGATTGCACCCCGTGCACCACCCTGAATCATGACACCACCGATTTTGCTGTGTAGCTTCAACAAAACGCGTCCCTTCTTTCTCAAATCACGAAAGTATAATAGTTGAATCCGTCCGAGCCATCAAAATTAAACTTGTTTTTATCGGTAAAAAAAATGTGCAGACCAACTCACCACTTTTTTTGCAAATATTAGATAACGTTCTCGTTGCTTGCCATTTAAGAGTGGTTTTTTCATCATTTGCGCCTACTTAGGTAAGGGAATTATGATCCTTCCAACCGTCGAAATGCTGGCGGAACAATCTACTTTATTTGCGATTTTTACAGATATAGCGGCATTGGAGGCTTCTTTAAGGAACAACCGACTTTCCCGCTCCGTTGTTACTCTAAAACTTTTGCCTTTCATGCGTCCCCCATAATTTTCCTTGCCTTTTATAAAAGAATTGACAACGTTGCAACTTCGACCTATATTGGTTCCAATACTTCGACCGAAATATCCTTCTTCTTGCAAAATATCAATTTTTGATTTTTCTGCCACGTTCAAGGGTTTCCTGTGCCAATTTTATTGCCACAATAAATTGTCTGTAATTAATTTGAAGTATTTTCATAAATTTTTGAAATTATAAAAACAAAATGGATTACCTCGAACAAAGTCAAAATAAAACTAAACCTATTCAGTTCAGATAATTTTTTTTAAAATCTAAAACAAAAGCTGACGGGTCTCTCAAGATACCAAATTTTGTTCTTAAACTGCGTAGCCATGACACTCTTTAATTTCACAGTTACTTTTAATAACTTATTAACAAAAACCGCTACCGAATAGGTTTCAGACTGTCATAGACATATCATATTTGAAGCTTATTTTTTAAATGTTTCCCCAAAAAAAATTTATATTCATTCACCTGTATGGGACTGGTTATACTAAATTAATTTTTATATAGTAGTTTTAGATCATGTTTTATATTTTTATAGTTTTTTTTATTGATTTTTATATAACCCCATAGAGGGGTGGTCGTAAACTAACCAATGAAATGTAATTAGTTTGTAATAAATTCTGGTTCAAGAACCATCCCGATATCAAAAGATACATCAATCCATATTTTTGGTGGAGCAGGTTTAATTATAAACTAACCCGACCACTCGTTCCTCAATAGCAGTACCTGTAATAAAATCGAGGTTTATTCTAATAAATTTTAATTAAAAATGAGATAAATTATGGCATAAGGTAATTCGGATTTACGATAAACAAAATTTGGCCAAAACTGCATTAGAGGAATCTGCAACATCTGACATATTACGCAGCAGCATTAAAGGCTGCTGTAATTTGTCCAGTTGGCCTTAATATTTTCAATTTTGTTGAAGTGATGCCAAGAACAGAGAGGAGAAAGAAAATCCAATATTCCTCGTTTTAAGGCTAAAAATTTAAAAATTATGACGTTTGCGCCATCACTACTACTTTAAGAAAAAACGTTATTCTACAGACAGATCAGCTCTATACAGAGTACAGATATCTACAATAAGTTTCTTAAATGCAAATTTATTTATATAAAAATTTCCCCAGCGTAAGTATCTGCAACTTAACTTTTTTTTTTTTCAAATACACAAATTGGAAAGTGATCAAAATTTTTGAGTTATATTAATTTTCTTTTTATATATTTGCTAAGCTTAAGCAAAAAAAGATTTTAATTTTATTTTAAGAAAATGTAAATATAGTTTTCTTCAAATATATATTCTGTATAATTGTACATATAAATACATGGGCTTCGTTTCTCTCGTCTGCTGAAGGTAATATTATTGGAAAGAGATTAAAGGAATGAGATTAATAAAAATATGTGCCACCAAACACATACATGATTGATGAGAACAGATGTAAAATATGCACCTTGCATGTCTTATGCAATTTTAGAAAATTATTTAGGTTAGCACAAGTGAATTTATTTATAGAGATGAACTCGAATTGACGTGGATTCGTGTACGGTGGAAATATTTATAGTGAACTTTGCGAATTCCTAATCACGAAAATCATTAAATTTATGATCATTATAAAATTTATTAGGTATTTTCTAATTAGGTGGAATTAACCTTGAACAATTTTCTTTTAAGAATACATACGTACGTATATACAACAGACGTCGTTGAATCATATAGCACGCGAAAATTTTCTAGTGAAGATCATAAAAATATTTGTTAGTTTTTTTATTATTTTATTAGAAAATTAGAAAATAGAATATATATATATATATTTTCAAACAAAATCGAAAATTAATATACCGTTACACAGTTACTTATCATTGAATCGGGCCAAGAACACGGTCTCTATATTAAATTTCGAAATGTTGGCTCTGTGCGATTAATACACAAATAATGATTTTAGAGTGATTATAGTATATAGCAGCTCATCAAATTTCGCGTTCGAACGACGTACGTTTATTTTATTTGTATTCATTTAATAGACGTTAGATAATATTTAGACTCGTGTTTATTTAGCTCAATCAATTTTTCAGTTCTACGAAAATATACAGCGTTTTATTGATTCATAATCATCACATCATGTGGTTTCATTTAAAACATGATGGGAGTATAGTTAGGTCAATCTAACACAATTTTATTTTTTGGCTATAGTAGACGTTTGATCGAATAAACCAATAAAATCTTAAAAGTCGTAGAAGCAATCGCGGAAAATATGTAGGTTGAGTTTTCATGGTTCTGATTATTAAAACCCGAATCTCTGGAACAACTTATGCCATCGAGTTATAATTTGTTTTAGTAATAAAGTCCATTTCCATCCAGTTCTTACATTAGAATTTCAAATATATTTGTTTTCTATTTTCTGTAGACCTAAAGTGGGTGGCCTCAAAATTCCTATCGTCTGTTATTGGTTACCATCCTTCGCTTATCCTGCTAAGTGGGATACCATTTAGAATAACATAAATTGCAGCTTAAAAATGATTTGTTCATTTTGTAGCATAATGAGTGCAGTTTCCAAACTGGGTTGTTATTTTATTTGAGATTGCATGTTTTTCAAATTATTAGCAAATTTGTTGCCCCTATCTCTAATAAGAGCTGAAATAGATTAGAGCAGAAATTTATCAATATCCTCTTGCAAATAACTTATCTTTATTTAGCATATGATTTCTGAAATAAAGACGATAAATCATAGTAGCCAACTCAACGAAAAGAAAATTCAAAATGGCGGCAATGAAAAAATTTCCATCTAAATACCCAAGAAATTTGTATTATAAATTTTGAACTACAAATATATACATTAAAATAAAAAAAATTTAGGGTAAATTTATTACGCAGGAGTAAAATTTATTTATTTATTTAACACGTTAGTCGCGTCAGTCATAATGTGTCTGACACTAAGAAGATCCACATGAGCCATATCAGACATATATGTCTGACATACTGGATTTAGTAGAAGGCCACGTCAGTCATCTTTTAAAAGCTTAGCCTACCAGTGGCACTATTCTGGTAACTCCTCGGGAAGGGGAAACTGGGGAAAGAATTTATATGTAATTTCTGTTCAAATATTTTTTTCCGGCGAGTCAAACATATATGACTGATACGGCTTGTAGAGAAAAGAAGTTGTATGCATGGCCGTGGCAGTCATTTGCGTGTGACATAAAAAACAGTGTTTTCCGGAAAATTTGTTAAAAAATATTTTTTTACAGCTAAATTATGTAATCAAATTACCATGGCCCAGACGAAAATTTTATTGAAATTATCGGGGCGATTAACGTGTTAAAGAAATCTATTCTGTGATTTACATGTACATACACTGCAGTTCACTTGAATAGAAAAGACCATTTTTTGCAATATTTTAAAATCTGTCTAGCTTTTCCAAGATTTTTTTTACAGGATGAGCACTTGTTCAAAATGACAAAATATTTAAATAAAAATAATTTAGTAGGCCACAAGAAATTTATTTTATTTTGTTTTTTCTTAAAAAGTATATTTTTTTTTTGTTTCACTTGAATAGAAACGAAAATATTTATCAATATAGTGTTAGCAAATTTAACTTAAATTAAATTAATTTATTTGAAAAAAGTTAGCTAAGTATGCAGCTCACGCTAACATAAATTTTAACGCGGTCTCCACAATCGGGAAAATTATTTTGTTCATCCATTTAAAAAAAAAATCAAATTCACGTTTTGTTGTCAAAATTTTTCTAAATTGTATTGTTCTAGGCAGATAAATTGCTGCGAACACGTTTGTAGAGTTTCACTAGCGCAGTCAGTATGTGAATGAGATAACTACAAACTTTTTACGCAGCTACGTACCGTATCTTCGAAATCATGATCTAAATATTTTTTTGTTATTTCTTTAGCTAAATTTTACGGCAAATTTGTATGTAAAATTTATCTTAACGCGAGCTGGATACCGACCTTTAATATAAAAAAAAATAAATTTATTGAGTCTTGAATCCCGTAGGTTATTTTTGAATGAATTATTGTTATATGGAATTGTCAATGGAATAGTTTACACTTCTTTCCTGTCAGAAATTAATTTTTAGTTCCTTCTTATCGTTCTAGGAACTTAAATTTATTTAAATGTCCAACTGCGTCGACGAACATTGGTCTAGCTGCACCACGTTTTCGATTAATGCATAATCATGACTTATTCTTTAGTAACAATAGCATTGAGGTGTTTAATGTGTCTAAAGATAGATTTAGAAACTCGATAATGAATGTAATCAATAACCGGCTAAGTTGAATAGAAGAATATTATTATTTTGATTAATAAAATTAGTATTATTAATATTAAGAAATTAATCACATGAGTATAGGATATTAATAAGCCTTGACTTTTGTGGCGAGTGGTTGCATTTTTACCCAATTTTTTTTTTGTAAAATTATTGGATTTTAATTTTATTTTTTTAATATGGATTTATGACTGACCAACTGGTCTGTCTACGTAAGTTTAACAATAATTGAAGCTAAAAAAAACGTCTAACAGATTAGCAGAGAGGAGCAAGGAACCAGCAAAAAACATTATCGTCTACTGCGTTATTCTACTGAAAGGATTTTACAAAATGATGTTGGTAACCTCAGGATACAAATCATATAATTCTATGACACAAACCTCCTTGTTGAATATAAGTGAAACAAGACAAACGACCCACAAATAAAAGGTTTAATTTATTGGATTTTTTATGACCTGCACATCATATTCTAAATGAGCTTATACGCACCGATGTGAAAATGGCACGAAAAGTCAGCATGTATTTTTTAAAAATGTACATATGGTAATACGTTTATAAAATATCAAAACCAAACTTTTCTTATAATAAATTAAAAAAATGTACAAAATAAAATAATCAATTATTATAATAATTAATATAAAAACATGGACGTATTTAAGTTTACTAAGACTCAATAATAAATTATTCTAAAACATAATGGTGGTTTGAGTATTAGCTAGAGTTAGCACGAAAATTTAATACAAAAATTAATTGAGTGATATCGATTAGTGCTGGGCTTTCCAAAAACTTGTCGGGCATGAAATTGATTTTATTCAACCAATTTCATATAAGCCGCAAATTTTCCAAAATGCCCAGCACGAATCGATATTGCTCACAAACAAATCATAAGAAAATTCTGAAACTTTCTGAATAATTTCGTAATTGGCCCTAGTTTAATGTAAAATCCATTTCATGTCAGACAAATGTTAGGAAGGGCTCAGCATGAACTTTTAGTACTCACCAATTTCACAAAAACCGCAAATTTTCGGAAATGAACAGCACGAATCGATATTGCTCACAAACAAAACATAAGAAAATTCTGAAACTTTCTGAAAAATTTTGTAGTTGGTCCTTCTTTAATATAAAATTAATTTCATGTCCGAAAAGTTTTTGGAAAAGTCCAGCACGAATTGATATTATTCAACAAATTTCATAAAAACCGATATTGCCCACAAACAAATCGATATTGCTCACAAACAAATCATAAGAAAATTCTGAAACTTTCTGAGTTATTTCTTAATTGGTCCTACTTTAATATAAAATCAATTTCATGTCCGACAAATTATTGGAAAAGCCCAGCACGAATCGATTTTACTCAATATTAAATTTTCGTGCTAACTGTAGCTAATACTCAAACCACCATTATGTTTTAGAACATTTTATTATTGAATCTTCTTATTTATTTAATAATAAAAAATTTAATTATTGGACGATGGATCAATTAACGAAATTATTATTAAATGAAAACGTCCAGATTTATAGTAAACTTAAATACATATGTCCATTTTTGTATATTTATTATTATAATAATTGATCATTTTGTTGTGTACTTTGTTTTAGTACTATTCAATGGAAAAAAAATTGGTTTTGATATTTGAAAATTTTCTTGCATAATTATGTCATTTTTAAAAAATACGGAAAAAAGAAATTCGTACTATATTTTTAAATAATATGTGGAAAAAACATTTTTTCGTGCTAACTTGTACTAAAATGACATTATTCGAGATCCAAACCATCAGTGTTCCCTCAGTGTTTTACGTGCTAACTTTTCGGGCCAACTTCACAGACATCTTATAAGCTCAATATTTGGTGTGTAGATCATTACAAAATTATATTGTAAATAAATAAATATTAAAACTTTTCTTTTTTTTTTTGTTGTTTTCTTACAAAAATTACTGTACATATATTTTTTCTTTTGTTGGGTGAGACAAAATGTAAATTGAGCTCTGCTCTGTATTTTGCCCAAACTTTACAAATAAATGAATAAATATAGATTATATAACTACCGTACTTTTATAAATACCAACTTTTTCGTAACTTCCTTTACCGTTAGTGACGGATTATTCGTATAAAGACGAACTTATTGGCAGCCATTTTGTTCATCACACCACTCGGACGACCAGATCTCGGTTTTTGATTTACGGTGCCTTCTTCACGAAATCTTTTCAAGCTTTTTTGGACTGTTCTCATACTTGTATTACGCACATCTTCCCTTGTCGTTGTCATTTTGATAAGTAATGATAAACTACGATGCAACTTGTATAATGCGATGAAAACAATAAATCACGAATATAAAAAACAAAACACGGAAGGAAAAGGACAGCTATACCAAAAGTTACCGCAATACGAAGAGGCGACATTATTTTCGCGACAATGTGAAACTATCATTCGAATATGAAGAAGAAACATTTCTTGTGGTACTACAGCACTTAGCCTGATACGTACTTTACCTTCATGATATTTTCAGAATGAAAAGTCTTTCCAATTTAAAGAAGTTTTATGGTTGAAAAAGTGCATAACAATGAAATGGATATTTTTTCTTTTTCCAGCCGTTATTCCAGCCGTTTTTCCAGCGTTTTTCCAATCGTCTGCCGTTCTCTTCATTTATTTTAAATAAAACACATTTGAAATTATTGGTTTTAGATTTTTATTTTGGTGATGGATCCTTAACAATATTTAAGAGGCTATAATCCGTCTTATAAAAATAACTCGACAAAATGTTTGTTTACTATACTCAATCGCGACGCTAACATGCGTGTATACTGATATGATGGGTCGCCTCAAAGATTTTCACTCCACTACCGATTGTAATCAGAAGTAAAAATTTCACTTTTCTGTTGGGTTCTAACCCTGCAACTCCCGTTTTCAATGTCAGAGCTTGAAACCACAGCACTCTTTGACCGGGTGAAATGGCTATCACGAAATATTTTTCATATAATTCATCAAATTTTAAGAAAAGTTGTATTAAATGTTTTTCTTTTTATTAAAGCTTTTGATAACTCTTACCTGTCACATGTCGCTGAGAAGCAATTGAGGCAAACCACCATGTTAGTTATGGCCTTGTTCTATACTGTTTTGTAAATTTATTAAAATATCTACTCTATTTGTAGTCATCAACTAAAGTCATCAACTTTTAAAATAAAGTAAATTTAATGATCAAAGCAAAAAGCCTTAAGCAGCAAAGATGATGATAAGTATTCTAATGCTGTCCGATAGGCAGGACGGGATTGTGAAAACGGTGCGGCAAATAATGAAATTTTCTATGGAAATCCAAAAGAATTTTTACTGTTTTTATTATGTTTTACAGAGAAAAACAAAAAGCGTTCCTTAAGGACTTAAATGCATCTGAAAGTATCGAGCTAATTTGTACCTTGGAGAAACAATAGAACAGAATCGGTAAAGTTATTAATTTCATGAACATAGTATTAAATAAATAAATTTTTAATTTATTCGAGTTAGTGTCATTAAATAATATTTTTGTTTGGGTGATTCGTCCCACTCACAGTAACATAGCTTTTAAACCGTTATTAGATGGAGAGGGATTAGTCCAAATCCTTTGCTGAAGGCTTTCCTGTTACAACCATATATGGTATAAAAATCATTATAAATCAGTTAGGCACTCAAATAGAAAGTGCTTGCAAAAGCAAAAGTTTTTCTACAGACTTACGACTGTAAATCGTTGTTTTTATTTAAACGATGTTGTTCAATTAGTGGCGTTTAATTAATTACCTTGCAGCTACCCTTAGTCAAATTTCTCCAAGTATGCAGAGTGAAAAATTTGCTTTCGCAGAAAAATTTTTGAGTTAAATTTATATAAGCAAAATTACTGCAGTTAGAAATCACTTATATAGGAGCTCAGAAATGATTGATTATAAATTTATATTTAAAAATCATTTAGCTTCCAATACATTTTTTATATGCGCGTATATATAGAGTTCAGCTGTTATGTAAATCAAAATGTTATTCATATTTATGAAATTAACATTGATATTCGACGTTGAGTGACAGCTTCGACCTAATTTCTTCTGTATAGCACGAATACAATAATCCTATTTACCATTGAACCGTCAAATTTTATTTTAACTCGTTTGCCCACTGGCAAACAAACTGATTCATGAATGTAATGTTTTAGAACCGTACCTTTAAATTTAACTATTTAATGGTATTTATGGTACGAGTACTACTCGTAACCACTACAAATATTATTTAATATTTGTTGATTTTTATCTTATATTAATTTATTCTAGATGGAAACATAAAATCGGCAGCAGGGATAAGACTAGAAAAAATAATAATAATAAAACAATAAAAATGAAATAAAAATGAAAATTATCGTTATTAATAAATGAATTAAATATTTTAAATTGGCTTTTCTTTGGAAAATTAAATTTTCTTTTAAGCCAATCGTGTACTCGTTACGATAGCACGTTAAAGTAATGCCAGATAATTGTGTGTTGGTTCGTTTGGCACGGAGATGATATTTAGAAAAACAAATAAAAAATTTAACGCGAAAATGACTAATTTACAATAATCGTCAGGTTACGACCAGAGTTTTCAATATCAATAATTATATATCTCGCGTGTGTGACTTGCATGTACCATACAGACATTTTGTTATAATTAAATTTATATTTATAATTTTTTTTTGTGCTTCACTGTATTAGAACGATTATTTCTTTTTGTCATAACGTTTCGTGGGTTTTAGCCACACTTAAAATTTTATTTATAGAAATATTATTACTTATTTTTTGTTCTTTGTCACCAACATTTGTATTTTTAGTGAATTATGTAATGGTTTTCACTTTTAACGGTACATATGTATAGTTGCATTTTAGTGGATAGGTAGCTTACTTGAATTTTTTTTATTGGGGTAATGACTTTTGGGTTGGCCGTAACGATTTACAATTTTTAAACTTATCTGCGTTAAGTGCTCTTCCATGACTTACGAATTATTTCAAGTTATTTAACCTGTGATTGAAAGATTTGGTACGGTGCCAATCTATTTGGAGAGATTGCGTTTTTTCTATTTCACATACTATTTCAAATATAACAAATTACTCGAGAGGCGATGAAACATTTTTTTTTTAAATTGAACGATTCTCTGTGCAACGTTTTTATTTTATTCGTTCCTGTATGTGTTTTCTGGCCGAGGTCAGGATTCCTATGAAGGAATCCCCCAGGCATGAGCGCACCCAATTTTATTTGTTTTTGCTACAATTACGAATAATTCGTATCATGTTAGTCCAGATATTTTCCACCGTTCCGATTGATTTTATAAATTATGAAAGTTGGGTTGTTTCAATCAACGGCCGATAAATTTCGGATCTCATCAAAATGCACAGGACTCTTTCTTGTTAAAGCACATATGCTGTAATGAGATAAACCTAATCTTTTAAAAATCGTTTAAATTTTATTTGTGGACATCCTTGGGATAACCCCATCGGTAATTTGTGTTTCAATGTACTTCCAGCTTTAATCGATTTTCTGTTTCCAAACAGAAAATCGATTAAATTATAATCTTCTATGAATTGCGCAAAACAGATATTTCTTTTCAAACCTGAAGCACATTGAAATCTCTTTGACAAAGGGGTTTTAAGATCATGAATTTATATTCATGATTTCAAAATCGGCTTATGGCATGATTTATGTGATGTGATCGGTACACCTAACTTTTAAGTCCAAATTCCCGATAGGGTTATCTCTAGGATTTCTGAAATTAAGTACATTAAAACCATAAGGAAAAAGTGGTTTAGATCAGGATCGTACAGTCATGATTGCAATATGAGCTTATATAGTAGATTTAGGTGATAGATGGAGCTAACTTTTAAGCACAAATTTTCGATGGGGTTTTCTCCAGGATTATTTTGTAATTTATACATTTAAATTATGTTCACACACAGTTTACCTTGATGTTGATACAAAACAAAAATATTTCGGGATGGAATTTATGTTTTTCTTGATAAATTTTTCGGGATAGTATTACATTTAATAAAGAAACATACAAAAATTGAAAAAATGTTTTTCGGGTTGGCTTTCGTCCTAACTTCACATACATATATAATATTACGGAAGTACTTTATCATGGAAGTGTTCATATTTTCTTATGCAAAGTTTGGTAGAACAGTTTTCAGTTTTGGCTACAGCGAAAAGCTTAAATCTTCAAATATCGCTTTTCCCGATATATTCCTCCAATTAAACTTTCTCCATTAATAATTGGCTGAATTTGGCGAAATGGGGTTGAAATTTGTGGTTCGGAAAATGGCAGTGTTTACAATTTTTGTAATTACGACGGATAGTTTAGCATTTACAAAAAACGCCAAATAATTAAAATTTTAAAATAAATATAAAGATAAAATTTTCAAACAACAAGGATTGATTACAAGATTTTCTGAAATTTAAGCAGGGATAATGTTTTTTGATTATAAAGTTTCACCAAAATTCTAGTAAGGTTAACTTTTTGCTTTAGAAATCACGTATATAGTGTATTCGAGATCTATGTATGTATTCGGAGTAAAATAAAGTCAGACACTATTATGGGATGGTTTCTATAGCCATAATATTTCAGATCACTTAAGTTTGATTCCCCAACGGACTGGTAGCGAAAGTTTTTGTTTTGAGTAAAACCCATTCATTAAATTCGTTGAGTGGCACCCTTTAAATTACAAATAAAAAACACCGCAGAGTTTGTACCAAAATGTCACTATTATCGGATGCTATATAGGGTTAACTTTTCAAATGATATAGGTTTTATTCCCAAACGGATCGGTAGCGATTAGAGGGCAAAACTTACTTGGACTATTCTAGAAAAGATTGGAAGGTCAAACATGACGCCCCCCAAGAATAAACGTAAACTAGGACCCATAATATGTAGATCACCTAAATGTGCCATTTCTTAAGAGAAATGAGAAAATCTATTTTTAAATTTAAATAAAAATGAGAATATTTTCTTTATGTGATAATTTCTTATTTTCTTAAAGAATAGTAAAAATTGCTGACGAAGAGACTAGTACGAAATAAAAAATAAAAATAAAATAAAAAATCACTACATAAAGAAAAACATATTCACATTTTTATTTAAAAATTAAACGCATAGAAATAATGGAAAATAATCAAAATAAAGAAAATCTACATTTGATTTTTTCTGGTATATTACTGATTTTACTTAAGGCTGTATGGTACTCAGAAAAAAAATCTGTTTTGATGTCGATATTTAAATGCCCAAGAATGTGTCCAAGCTAAACCTTTTTTTTTCTTTTTCCTCTAAACGATATAATATTATATATGTATATGTTTTTGTTTTATTTTGTTACTGTGCTCTTTGTGTATTGTATTGATTACTATAAAGCTCTGATAGTATTAGTTTTGCGTATATAAACGGAACGAAATTGTGTATGATTAAAATTGAATACGAGAAACTAAAAGCGACTCAATTGCAAGAAAATAATTCAAATTTCGTTTAGTAGTAAAATATGTATATTTTAAACAACGGCGTTTGGCTTTTATAGATATTTTAAATCTCGATATGAAATTTTAAATTTATCTTCAATTTTGTACAGTCGCACAGTAAAGTTTACTGTTTATAATAATAGTAATATGATCTAATTCTGATGATGTAGCGGTTATATGGGAGCTATGTTTGTCATAGCTGTGAAATAAACACAGCAATATGAAAATGTTTTTGATTATGATTTTACATTACTAACTTATTTTGAGCTATTTTCAAACCAAATTAATTGTTAATCCCTGTATGGTTGAATTTGAAACAAGGCAAGTTTGAATGGGATGCAATGAAATGGAACCAGCTTCCCCAGTACAAATAGACCGAAGTGTCTGGGTTTCATCTATGACAGAAAATTAAACTAGACACCTATAAGTTATTAATAAGCTGAACTAGTAATAATAAATAATACTCATTTGTTCTAAACATATCTCTAATACTACCGACTACTCCTCAAAACATGTTTTGATGAGAGATTTGGAACTCATATTTGGCCAAATTACCCTAAAGAATTACGCTAGAATAGACAGCAAAAATTCACGGTAGCTTATTCTTATTTCAAATCGTATCATAAACTCTCTCGATGAATTTAGACAATATTAATTGAATTTGACATATCAACCAATTTAACTTCAGAAGGTTTTATAATAAGATAATTATTCAAAAGCCAACTGGGTTGACAGAATATACTTGCTACAGAGATTGTTGAAGATCGCTTTACTCATTATTGTATTGGTCAGTAAGTTTTTCAAAGTACAACGAGTTACCGTCATTAGTGATGAAATAAGAGGTAGTGCACTTACTACATTTTTCACTTTGTCATGTGACTTTTTAAATATTTATTTGAAAAATAATTCATGAATCATTGTATCAACTATACCTTTGTCATTAATATCGAAGACGAGCTATATATTTTTATTAAAGCAACACTTATTGTGAACTTCAAATCTAATTTAAAACGATCGAAGCGCATGGTTGTCCTTAAAATATAATTTTTTAACAAACCTGGATTTATTTTGATTCTATTTACTCTGGTGGTGTATTAGTTTAATTAAACACAGCAACCAACTCAATGTAACGGAAACGGGTCGACTGGTCCACCGTGTAGGACCTCCTAGAAGTTTGGCTTAAAAAAGTGCACATCGAACCAAAGTTTAAGTATTACCAACATACAGTCAGTAACGAAAATGATATACACACTGATTTTTAAGGAAGTTTTACAAAATATAAGGATTAGGGAACTTATTTTGAAGTTTTTATTAATTAAATTTTACAAATTAAATTCAAAAATACAAAATAACAAAAAAAAACAAGATTTTTTTGGAACGAAAATTATCATACACTTATTGTATGATCCTTGAATTTTTTTTAAATCATTTACATAAATTATGAATGAAAATGTAATGATTGCGAGTTGTTTGGCCGGTGTTAGAAATCAAACTACAAACGGAGAACGCCAAATAGTAATTAATATGAAACGTACTGGAAAATCTATGTGCGAAATTGGCAAAATAATATCCAGATTCAAAGTCACACAATCGGCTGAAAACGGGCAGCGAACAAGGCGAAAAGCAACATTTTCCAATCGGGACGAGTGAAATATTTTGGATTTGGTGAGAGAAAATCCAAATTCAAGCGCTCCAAAACTAGCTTAAGAAATGGAGAAGGTACTTAATAAAGCTACCCGCCCCAAAATATTACAAGGGTTTTGTGGAAACATGGATATCACGGCCATTCATTTCGAATGTTAATTCCAAAAAAGAATTGAATTTGCAGAAAAATTAAAAATAGAAGACTTCAACTTCTGGAAGACGTTTGTTTTTACGGAGCCGATTTTCAAAGCCGATGAATGAGGTACAATTCGGAGAAAACCCCAACTATTAAACATGATGGTGGTTTAGTTATGCTAAGGGGTTCAATCTCGGCGAGTGGGGTAGGTAAACTTGTTTTTATAAATTAAAATTTGGATCGCTGGAAATTCGTGGTATTCTAAAGGACAATTGGAAACCACCCGTGGAACAATTGAAGCTAATGCCATCATGAATCTTCTAGCAAGACAACAATCCTAAGCATACGGTACAAATACCGTACAAAAATACGGAAAGAATGGATTCTGAATAACGTCCCAAACCAGTTACATTTGCCACCTCAATCGCCTGACCTGATCTCCAATGAACATTTATGGGATCACCTGGAACGCCAAATTAGAAAATACAGGATCATCAGCAAAAAATTTTGTAAGAAGCAATAATGAAAGAATTGGGTAAAATTTCACCGGAAGTTACCCAGAAGTTAGTAGAATTGTTTTTTGAATACATAAAGATATTACTACTCTGAGTTCTGTCGCTACGTTTGGTTAATGTCTCTACTAGTCACATGTATAGGGTGTTCCAACAAGAGCACAGGATTTAATTTAGAAGAAAAACACATTTATTTTTCAATTAAACAAACATTTTTATTTCACCTTATACGCGTGCAAATGCAGATCTTTTACCAAAATTCGTTGCACAACGCTTCTGGAAATGTTTAATTATTGTGGAAGTCCATGGATTCTCGGCCACAGATTCCCTTACTGTGGCTTCCCTTACTGTAATTAAACGCCTCACTGTCGATTCATTTGGCGCATTATTGCGACCGAAAACTTGACGTAAAACTTTCACTATTTTTGTAATGTGTTTTACAATAATTAAACGTTGTTGGTTTGACTGCTTCTCCATATTCTTAAATCGCGTGGTCTGTACGTGACAATTGTCAAAAAAAAATCACCGTACAACTCGTATTAACAAAATGGCGGGAAATTTAAATCCGACGCTCTTGTAGAGACACCCTTTAGATAGAGGCATAGTTGTGTGAGAGTGGTTTTTTCTTTCTAGCAACATAAAAACGGAACAATTTAATAAAATTGTTTTAATAATTGTTGTTGTTTTTTCTATATAACAAAATAAATATACGGTTGTATGGAGTTATCATTGACAAAGTCTACACTATGCAAATTCACTGATATTTTCTATCAGGGTATCGATGTATGTGTGGGTATTTTATATAAATAAAATTAATTATATGAATTTGCATAGTGTAGACTGTAGGACCCAGGTGAATGAGGTAACCTTAGTTTTAATTTGTTTCGAAAAATATAAAAAATAAAATTTAGTACTTAATACAGATAGCATGTGCTACAGAATTCTTTGACACATGAAAAGTCAAAAATATGTCATTTATCATCCTAGAGTCGCTAACAACACAACAACGCGTTTTGATTATCCAAATTTATTTCGTTCAAAAACAACAACATTTCGTAAATTACGTGAGAGTTTTGGTCGATATGAACTTCTTACTGAGCGTGCCATTGGCAAAACTATGGATCGTTTTGAAAAAACTGGTTCAGTGGAAGGTCGTAGACCGTATCAGCTTGTTCATTCAGTTCCTACTCTTGATGCAGTGCCAGCTGTTACTCAAAGTGTTTGTGATCCAAGCCCATCAACCAGGCAATGTTCACAAGAACTAAACATTTCACGAACCACATTACGACGCATTTTGCATGTTGGTCTTCATTTGCATCCATAAAAATTCAACTAACTCAAAAATTGAAGCAAGGACCATTTAAATCGTCGTCGTTTTGTTAATTGGATGCTTGAACGAAATGAAGGTTTTTAATCAAAAATCCCTTTAGCGATGATGCAATGAGCTTCATCTTAACGGGTGTATCCGTCAATAATGTACGTGCTTAATGGGTATAAGTCAAAATTGTCGAATATGGGAAGCGGAAAATCTTCATGTTATTCAGGAAGCAGAAGTTAATCCTCCAAGAGTCACTGTTTGGTGTGGTTATGGGGCTTTTGTGACCGAAATTGAATAAATTGCGTGTCAACGACCTCTGGTTTCAACAAGACGGAGCGACATGTCACGCAAGTGGTGCAACAATCCATTTATTGTTAACAATATTTACTGCACGCATAATTTCAAGAAATTGTGAAGTTCCTTGGCTACCAAGTAGCCCGGATTTAACACCACTTGATTATTTTTTGTGGGGTTATTTAAAAGTTAAGGTGTATGCTAATTCGAGAATACTGAAAACAGACCAATACACGAAACAATCACAAACACCGTTGCTATCGAAAACCTAAAGTAAAATGTATGCTAATCACCCACAAACAATTCAACAACTTAAAAACAACACTCGAGCTGAAGTTGAGGTCATTAATCCGCTTTTATTGGAAAAGGTCATCGAAAAATATGATATTTGGATGCGAGGCTGTAGACGAAGCCGAGGTGGGCGTATGACCGATATTGTTTTTCATACATAAATGGCATTCAAGGTGGTTGCCTTATCAATAAAAATGTTTGCACCTTTCTATTGATATATATACTTATATATAAGACCTAATTTAGCCAGTACAACGTTTTAAATTGAAAATCTATTCATTTTATCTTCGATTTTATTATAAAACCATAGTAAAAAGAGAAAAGCTTTCTAAACTTGGGCCTATTGATATAGATATTGGTAGATAATTGACCTGTATTTGAGGTTAGGTTTCAGTGGTTTGACACTTAGGCCAATTTTGGCCCATTATGATGATACCACGCATTCACGCCACTTCATTAACGCATTCGCCTATTCACCCACTCTCACACAACTACAGTATACCACCTGCACATTGAAAACTCCATGTTAACCTGTACATTGACGTAGACGGTGGGCCGGCGCTGAATTCTGAACTCCATCAGAGGGTCTTAGTCGTGTTTATTAACATCACCGATTGTAATCTATGATGGAAATTCGATTTGCATCTAGCCTCTGATGGGATTCGAACCCAGTACCTCCCGGCAAGTGCCGAAGCTTTTACCACTGCACCACTTGTCCGGTGAGCTTTCTTTAAAATGGGTAAACTTTTGAAACATAAAATGTTTATTTCGAGCCTACATTAGAGCCTCCAAACTTGAAATAATTTAATTTTTGACACTCTTTTACTACAAATTAGTCACAGATATACCAGTAGATAAACAAACAATGACGTAAGAAATTTATTCCGTACATTATCGAGTGTTATTTTGACAAGAAAAATAGACACGTATATTTTTGTTGATTTGTGACCTTCAGTTATCCCGTTATACGGTTAGGGAATTCGTCGGTTTTTCCAATTTTTAATAATTTTATTTACCAGTTAAATTGAACTGATGTGTTTCCGGTTTTACTGAAGAAATGGTTAAAATTAGTACAACTTTAGAAAGACCGTAGATGGTATTAAAAAATTCAATAAACAATTTCATGAAAGTACCATTATTGAGCTTTTGTCAAATGAATGTAGCAAAATGTTATGACGTGTAGGGGGCGCAACTGAATTCTATAAAGAAGTGTGACCCACCGTTCGTAAGGTGAAGGTTGTACCTTTCTAGATATTAACTTTGAATTTGTACAAGACCTAGTTTCGTCGGTACAGCTGTTTCTATGTTGTAAGTATTTCAAAAATGAGGTATTCCAATTTAAAATATTGTATCGGCTAAACTCATAAATTAATTTTATATTTATTAGTAAAATTTTATAAATAAATTTACTTTAAATTTTAAAAATAAAATGTTAAATACTAAATATAAAAAAAAATCGAAAATATGTACATAAATGATTTAAATAGTAACACTGTCTTATAAACAACACAAAAATATCTCGTTTTATGAATAAACAAAAACAATGACACGTGACTTTCATGTGCAGTAAAGCAATTCGCGCAACACAAATACTACTACCATGCCCGGCTACACACATTTTGGAAAAAACGATATACAAAAATAGGAAAAGACGATTCAAGGATTTATATATGTATATTTATATACACATATAATATACTTATATACAATAATCCACTAAACGCAAATGTTTTACAAAACGTACTTTTTCTTAAATTATATAACATTATTTATGATTAATTATAGAATTATCACAATAATATTTTAAATTTGAATGTGTTATGTAGTATGTATATGTACCTCAAGTAAAACAAAAATTCAACATCTGTTTTCTTATTATAAAACCACCAAACGATAAGTTTCAAATCGTGTCTCCGCTAATTTTTTGTTGTAATATTAAGAATTTTTGAGTAAGCCATCTATATTATAATTTAGCAATTAATTTTCAGCCGAGACATTGTACATGACAAAAATATCCTATCGTTATCAATCGATAAGTATAATGATGTTGATAGATTTTTAATTATATCTTTGTTATTTTAATGTTAATCGTTATAATCATGAATTAATCCCTCGTAAATATCATCCTGTACATGTCAATATAAAAAACAAACAAAATTTGGTGGAAAAAAATAGAATAAAACGATTCGTAAGATTGCAACATTTTTTAAAAATTCGTCAACTTTGAATAATAATTGCGGATTAAATATACAGAATTTTAAAATAATCATGTATTAATCCCTCAAAAATACCTTTAGCTTTGTGTTAAAACAAAAATTATGCCATTAGCTAAATTTTTGTAGCCACTAGGTGATTTGCGCGTAACCCTTATTTTGATAAAATGAGTATCATGCAGCCTTAACATAAGATATTTGTAGGTGGTCACGGAACTTAAAGCGGCAAAGAAAATACAGACTGAAAGCATAGAGAAAAGTAATATAAACAGAGGTAAAGCTGCATACAAAATTTTGAAACAACTTTTTTAGATTGTAACCCCAAAATACAAACTCATTTTACGACTAAAATAATAAACTTAGAATATCCAACTCTTCGAATATTCATTTAGCGTTTCTTTGACTTTTCATATTGTTTTTGTTTCAATTTTTTTTCGTTCAGATTATAACCCTAATTTTAAATTTGGTAAACATAAAACGGGATCGTGACCCCATATTTTACTATGAAAATATGCGTAAAAATTTTGTATGCAGCTTTACTTCTGTTTATATTTATTTTTTTCTGTGCTGAAGGTGATTCATGCAGAAACATCAAGCAAACAAAATCATAATTTGTCAACCTTTGCATTACTAGTCTATGAAAATAAAAAGCGGCCCCGTCATTTAGACGTACGTCATGAAAAATTCTATTTCTGTTGTACTTCTTAATTTACAAAGCTTCCGTTGCACTATAGTCAGCGAAGCAAGTATCTCTTGAGCATACGAGTAGTTTCGACTCAATACAAGATGTACAAAATTGTTATATTCGCGAATGCCGAACTCAAAACGCGTTATCTGTTTCAGTAACGGCGTTTAAACAATCTGCCACTACGAAATAAAAAAAAATTTATATTGGAAAATTATGAAGGCCTTTTTCAAAAAACGAACGGGCCTGATAAAGGATTGGTGAAAATGGGCCCGTACATAGTGCTCAAAATGGGCTTACAGTCTGTAGAAGTGTTCGTTACAAGTCAGCGCTGTTTTATACAAAACGAAATTAAAGAATAACAATTTTACCATGTATAATTTACAATCATTGCAAGCTAGGTGTTTGTTATTGGTTCATGGAAATTAGTCCCGCACAAGATAATGAAATAGATTTTTGACAGTCGTTTTTTAGTTGTTTAATATTTACTTATATTTAATATTATTCTCCATTTTTAATTAATTTTATTTTATTTTTTTTACCACAACTATTTTTTATGTACATGTACATTCAACAAAACAAACAATATGGCGACTAATATTAAAAATATTCCTTTCGTTTTACCTTTTCATCTAGTAGATACTGAAAGAATACGTTCAGAACGCCTAGAATAAATAAAAAAAAATAGCAAAGAAAAGGAATAGAAGGAATGGAATGAATAAAAAAACGAAATATGTCAAATTGGGCTGATTGGTCTCCACGTATCGCTTAGCCCTCTGATAGGAAATAAATAAAACTACGAGGATGTACAGTGGACCAAACATTTCGTTAACATCCATCCTCCGGTCCAGCAGTTTGTAATTGTGTAAATGAGTTAACAAAATAAAAATGTCGCTCATTTACCGATTTTGGAGTTTAACCGTAATATACACGTACTCAAAAAAGTCTCCGTACGAAGTAGTTTCTGCTCTATTACCAACGACAACTACAATGTTTTAATGATTTTGTTGTTTTGGAAAAATGTATTTATTTACATAGCTTTTTAATTATCAATAATATAAAAATATATGTACGTATTTTAATCAGGTAATTAAGTAAGGTAAATCCATCCATATTTCAAATCAAAAAGGTTTCCGTACGCCTAACAAAAATAATACAAAAAAATACATTTATTAAATATTTTGTTGATTGTCCTTCCGACCCAATATTGTTCCATTCCTGTTGTAGTCTATACTTTAATAGATTACGTCCTGATATTGGGTATTTTTGTACCCTCCGTTCCAATTCATCCCATAAATGCTCTATGGGATTCAGGTCCGATGATTGCGGTGGTGAATGGAGCTGTTTCCGGACGTTATACAATAACCATTCCAGCACTATCATCGACGTGTGTTTTAGATCTTGATCTGGTTGGAAAATAAATATATTTTCTAGACTCAATTGAGACGCGCTTTGTTTTAAATTGTTTTTAAAAATATTTAAATACATTGGAAACAGTGTAAATTGGACACTCACGGTGCTGTAAAAAATGGCCAACTTATAAAGGTGTCCAACTTGAAAAGGTTTTAATCAAAAATCAAAAGGCGTCCACGCAAAAAATTTTTTGTTGAAGAATAATTAAAAATGCGAGACAAAATCGTCCAACTTAGCCAGTTGGTCCAAGACAAAATCGTCCAATTTAGCCAGTTGACCAACTTAAAAAGGTGTCCAACTTAACAGGTTTCACTGTATTTATTTTCGTCAGTAAATGTGACTATATTCCAATAATCTATGTATGTCTTTATTTTGATGTTCTTTAGCAAACAAAAATCTCGTTTTACGATTCACCTTAGATATAAATGGTTTCTTTCTTGGTACTCTTACGTTGTATTTAGATTCCCGTAAAACATTTCTTATTGTTTCATTACACGCATTACATAATTTGTAAATTATTTCTCACTTCATCTTCAATTTTGGGAGCACTATTTCTTGGATTTCCTTTCAACTTTCGCACTATAAATCGTTTTGTAGTTTCATTTAACGTTTTCAGGCGTCCGTTCGCGGATTACATATTAATGTTCCGGTATTTGCATAGTGTTCTATTACATATTGCACAGTGGATTTGGATCTCCCAATAACTTCCCCAATTTCTCTCATTGATTTCCCCGCACAATACAACTTTATTATATTTTTACGCGTATTTTATTCATTTTGTATATATATAACAATTTTTACGTGTTACTACTCTCACTACTGCGGCACAACTGATGTAATGCGTATTTCACCATAATCAAATAGATTTCCGACACTGGTGTACGTGACCGCACTACAAATTACATGCTGCGCAACAAACTTCGGCGTACGGAGACTTTTTTGAAGTGACATATGGATGGATTTACCTTACTTAATTACCTGATTAAAATACGTATGTTACATATATTTTTAGTTTTTTTTTATATTATTGTTAATTAAGGAGCTATGTAAATAAATACATTTTTCAATTAAAATATTAAAACATTGTAGCGTTGTCGTTTTTAATAGAGCAGAAACTATTTCGTACGGAGACTTATGTGAGTAACTTTATTTAAGAAACAATAAACATTGCGAGAGAATAAAGAGAAAATGATTTAAAAAATGAGAGATTGTTTGACTGTAATTTTCTTGTTTCAATCTTTGCTGCCACCTTGTTAATACTCGGTGATCCATCGCCTTAGCGTTATGTCTTCATTTTAGCCAACAGGCCATAGTAAAGATGGCTTTAGTGCAAGTAATGTGAGCGACGGGATATTTCATTTCTGAGATCAAATAAACCGTGTCACAAAATTCATAAACTAAAGCTTGAATTTTGAAAAATAATGAGAATTTATTTTGTAGTTAACTAAATTTTAAATTTTTGAGTGTTTCTAAATGTTTAGAGAGTTTAGAAATACATATTTGTACAAGGTAAAAGCTTCTACGAGCATGTACATATGTGAAGCTGGCACGATAAACCAGCCCGAAAACACCTTTTCAATTGTGGTGTCTTTGCTCAATTAAATACTATCCCGAAAAATTTATTGAAAATGCAAGAAAAACGAGAATTTCATTACGAAATATTTTGGAAGTTGTATTAAATAAATAATCATTAATATCGGCGAAAAGGAATAAATATCAAGGTTTTATTTGCTCTATCTAGACCACACATTAAGGTAAAGTATGTGACAACAAACCACCTTACCTGGTAAACTATGTGACAAATAAAACTTAAATGTGTGCTGTTGTATCACACAATCAATGCGTTTTTCTTATTACTTAACTACAGAAGACACGAAACATCTAATCATATACATACACTGTGTCGAGATTGCCCACAAAGATTTAAAACCGTCGAAACCATAAGGACAAATTGCTTAAGATCAGGGTCTTATAGTCGTGATTGAAAAATGAGAGTCTGGTATAACTTAGGTGGTAGATGGACCTAGCTTTTAAATTTAATTTATCGATGGGGCTATCTCTAGAATTTCCATAAATGTTTAACCAATTTTTCATATCAAACATGAAGATCATCGAAACCATAAGAAAAAATTGCTGAAGATCAGGATCTTATAGTCTCATGTTGGAGAGCATTTGGTATGGCTTAGGTGATAGATGGACCTAATTTTTAAACTTGATTTCCCGATGGGGTTATATTTAGTATTTCCACAAATAGTTAATTAATTTAATCGATTTTTTATATCATAAGGACAAATTGCTTAAGATCAGGATCTGTGATTCCAAAATGAGCTTTTAGTATGACTTAAGTGATAGATGGACCTAACTTAAAAACTTAATTCCCCGATGGGGTTATCTCTAGGATTTCCACAAATAATTAATTGATTTAATCGATTTTTCATATCAAACCAAAGATACATTGAAACCATAAGGAAAAATTGCTTGATTTGCTTATTCTTAGTATTTTTAAATCTTTGTGGGCAATCTCGACACAGTGTATGCATATGATTATTACATGTTTCGTATCTTCTGTACTTAAATAATAAGAAAAAATCGTTTTATTGTACAACAGCACACATTTAAATTTTTTTGTCACATATAGTTTACCACGTAAGGTGGTTTAACCTTAATGTGTAGTCTAAATAGAACAAATAAACCCGTGATATTTATTCCTTTTCATCGATATTAATTATTATTTATGTCGGGATAAAATTCTCGTTTTTCTTGCACTTTCAATAAATTTTACGGGAAAGTATTTAATTGAGCAAAGAAACACACCAGAATTGAAAAGGTCTTCACATACATTCTATGAGCTGTTTTGCAATTAGAAAAATTCGAGAAATGTAAAAGGTATTTTTTTGCATCTACCGGTAAGACGACTGAATTAGACCTTGTGGCGAACAATTTTTCGACATAGCTCGAAATCCCTCAAAATCTTTGGTGAACAATTTTTCGTCTTAACTTTCTCCCATTTCATTCAAAAAGTTATAACAGAATACAAATCGGATCCGCTCGAAATGCGATATTTCAAAACGCGATATTTCAAAACGAGATATGACAAAACGAGATATGGTACAAAACGAAATATTTCAAAATGCGATATTTCAAAACGCGATATGGTACAAAACGCGATATGGTACAAAATGCTATATTTTGAAACGCGATATTTCAAAACGCGATATGGTACTGAATATGCGTTGCGAAGCGACGGAAGAGCAGCGACCCACCTGATATCGATCCTATGTACTATCGTTCCTATCGATTTTTAAATTCGTATAAACTGAAATTAAATTTCCCCTTCACTCGCCTGATATAACCCGATCCTAAACTCCCGTTTTATACCATATCGCGTTTTGTACTGTATCGCGTTTTGAAATATCACGTTTTGAAATATCGCGTTTTGATAATTCGCGTTTTAAAATATCGCGTTTCAAATGGGACCCAATACAAATAACCATTGATGGGATTCGGTCGATACAAATTACTTTACATCTTTAAATTCCAGAGGTATAGAAGTGAGTTATTTGACACATGCAAAGCGTGACAACCCTAATTTTTAAAAATATTTCGTAGAATGTGCATTTAACAGTAAAATGTAAATTACCCCAATTAAAAAACTTTTATATTTTGGCTAGTTGGAGCTGCAGGAAGGACGTCAATGTTTAAATTTCGCGAAAATATAAATTTTCGTGGTATTTTATAATATAAATCATTTTTCAACTTTAAGATTTCATATACCGACCAAATAGCACAGTGGTTTTCCTTGGTGTTTGGACCGGGAGATTTCTAGATATATGTAGACTTCAATTCTTTAAACGTCTTTTTATACTGGGAGCAACATGTAAAAGTATCAATCAAACAATTATCTCAAACATCACACACCATTACTGTAAAGTAGAAATTTCAACCTTAATACATAAATTTAATTTAAGGAGGCGACGAAAATATCATTTAAATATAGCTCATTGAGCAGTACCACACAGTGCTTCTTTGAAGCAGCTTCGTTTCTTTCCGCGTTTACCTATAAAACCGGTTTTAATTGCGACTAATTTTTTAACCAAAATTTGGCAGAATAAAACAATACAAAGAAATTTTCTGTCTAAATATAAAATAAGGTTTTAAAGTAGCAATATAAAATCTATGGCGACTTATTTTGAAGCATGAAGCAGTGCAAGACTATAGTGTGGAACGGGAGATCGGCTGCAATAGTGTCACAACTCAAAATTTACTCATTTCTAAGATATTCGAATCAAACGATGTAGTTTTTTACGAGCAAATTAGGTAAAATTCCATATAAAAAATTACTCAATTCGCGAAAGAAATATTTTAAGATATTGGAAACAATTTGAAGAAAATTTGCAAATTATTAAAGAATTTTAAAACTTAAGATCCGGTTGAGGATGTAGGAAGAGAAAAAAATATTTTACTAGTCAGAATATATTTCTATTTACTTTTACCAAAAACAACGCAGTTTTTACGCACAATTTTGAGTGATATTTTCAAATTGCTCTACTAAAAAATGACAAAATTTGGATTGTGTCACTATTGCGGCGAATGAGCGATATGTATTATTCTATACAGATCTCGGTAAACTTTGCACTAATGTATGTGTTTTATGTAATACCTTATAACTTTAACAAAGATTAATATATAGAGATAAAATAAATTGCAGATTGCTCTCAGGATTGACCGCTTCAAATCTATTTAACTACTTTAAAATTGGTGCAGTGGTTTCAATTCAACCCGAAAGCGAGTAAACGGAAGTGATGCGGACGGTCAGATAGACACTTCAACTTCATTTACATGTATAGATGTATAGATAAATCAATATGTTTCGACTGATAAATTCTAATAATTTGTAGAAAAACTTTTGCCAATTAACGAGATATTTGGAAAGATATTAAGTTTTTAGTGATTCCTATAAAATTTTTATTTTGGATGATTGGATGTATTGGTCCTTATTGATATTGGATAACGATATGCGATATAAAGTCATAATTTAAAAAACATATTATACCTAGGTGACTACTACGTACTAGGTAATTGTTTAAAGCATACCATATACCATAAATTTAATTCCAACTTTTTCTGCATGGTGTTTTAATCCAAGTCTCCAAATTAATCAGTCCCTCTTCCCAAAAGGCATAATAAAACAATAAAATAATACGATGTTATGCAAAATTATATGTGCTGTAAATTTACGAAGGCAAATTGGTATCGTAAAATGCAAAGATTCAGCCGTATATAATCTTTAGACGGACAAAAAATATTTGAATAGAATTTGTGACAAACCCGTCATAAACAAAATTACTTATAATTGTTATAAATCTAAAGATTCACTTCACTTTGAGCTATATAACGATTTTTCCTAGCACAGAATTGGATCAAGCAAGCTTTAACATTCACTAACAAAATTATAAAACTCGACCAAATTTTGTCTTAAAGAATAACCTTCCAATTATTGTTGCCTGGAATGAGAAAGTGAAAATTATTTTATGATAAATTGATAAATAAATTTTATCTTTTTTAAAATTAATTTCGCGCTAAATTTTCGCGATATATTTTCACTAATTATAAAATCAAACTATAAATTTTAAATCATGATAAAATCAGATTATTAAAATTAAATTTATCCGCGTTCATTGCGAAATCGGCCAATTCAGCGCACTTTGTACAAATACATATACGCATTTCAGGTTCATTAAACACTCTTTATTAAAAACACTTTGTTGTAAGTTATGCGTTGTTATTACAACTTACGCCGCAATTAGCCTAATTATTTTATAAGAAAACAGTGTTTTATTAGTGTGCGGCTGGGATACTGCGGAAACCTTACATTTTGCCAACAAACAGACCAAAATTTCGTGTCATTTGCATTTTGTGTGTGGCAACAACCGAATTATTAAAAATTAAAATAAAATGAAATCTTTTTTATTTTTTTATTCTTCATCTTCAAGTGAGCAGAGATTTTATATTTTAATCATAAAAATGCGGTAAAATAATTTTCACGATTCTACAAAATGTTTACGATGATTTTGAAAATATATTACGTACGTATAATAAAATAAGATAAATTATTTTTGGGGAAAAACGAAATAAAAAATAGATACAACACCAAAGTATTTGTGGTTCTCGGTTTTTTTTTTTTTTTTTATAAAAATAGCGACAAAAATTTATTTAAGAAAAATTTTGTGGTTGTCAAGGCTTGAATTCTAATTTTTTTTTTTTTTTAAATATAAGACAATGTTTTAATAATTCTGTGATTTTAGGCGGCCGTGTACAAAATTAACGAAAAATGTATATTTTGGGTATACGCACGATCAATCAGTTTAAAATTAGAAAAGGAAGACCTTGATGGGAAACACTCCTCCCATCGATAATAATATAATCTTATGGAATATATTTGATTTGGTTAAAAATAGAAAATTTTCTGAGGTTTACACGAGTTCAAGTGTATGTAATATAGTGTAGATATTAAACGTTGTTTTAACACAGACGAGTTTCTATATAAACACAGCCGAGTTATAATGAATTTTCTTAAAGTAAATAGACGACATGGACGTAAAATGACTAAAACAACGAAGTGGTTTTTTAAACGTGAACTGGAAAATTTGTTATATTTAACGTATATTGGTTCGGTACATATAGCACAGCTGTATAAAAAGTAATTATAAATGTCGTTGGCAGTCTTTGCCTTAAACTTTGCGCATTTTTTATAACGTTTTTTTTTTTAAATTACAAAGAGCTTAGATATATTTTACAATTAATGTTTTAATTGTCATGAATCTAAAATTTATTTTACAAAAGAATTTTTAGTGCTTAGTCAAATATTTCCTTCAATTAAATACATATCACAGATGTATTTTTTTTTTATTACACACATGAGTAAAATCTAAAATGTATATACATACTCTCGTACATATAGGTGGGTACCAAAAAACAAGATATAAAACACAGATGGTTTTGAGTTTTTAACAGCATTTTAATACATGCCAGTCACATTGTTGGCATTATTACGTTATCATAAATTTAAATCAGGTCTGGGCAACCTAAACCAATTTGGGCTACCAATATACAACTTAATAAAAATATGAATTAAATTTAATGATCAATGATCATTATGCGAGATAATAAAATCTATTCGTTTACGAAAAAAATTGTAAGGAGAAATTTATGTTTTTCTCCCTATATTGAGATCTTGGTAATGAATTTAATCGATTTGAGAAAACCTGTACTGTAACCACCGTAATACCCTGTGTGCACAAACATTAAACTTTCGACTATGATGAACAATTAATATTTTTTATGTTTCTGGACTATGGTTGTGACGATACGTCAAAAATGGGAAACCATTAACACATAATCCAAACCATTGACGTATTTGAAGTTTGTCCTAACTAGTCCTAAAACAAACAACTACGTTTCGAGTTTATAATTTAATTTAACAGTGTATTTTGTATACTTCAAAATCGCATTAAAAGTGCTCTGTCCTAAGATATTTCTATAAGGTTACTACTGTTGGAAATGGGGTGTTTTCACTTTGTACTAGACCCGGTCCAAATAAAAAAATATGAATTTTCTTGAAAAACTAGGGGAACACTGGGTATAATATTTGAAAGATTTGTTCGTCAAAATCGCATTAAAAGTGATTTGTTCTATGATGTAAGAAGTTTCTACGGCTGTAATGCGATTTAGAGGTATACAACTTCTGAATATTACACCCAGTGAATTTTCCCCTAGATTTTTCGAGAAATTTATGTTTTTCATTTGGATTTGGGCTAGTAAAAAGTGAAAACAACGCCATTCCAGCAGTAGTACCCTCTTAGAAATGTATTAGGACAAATTAATTTTAATGTGATTTTGAGGTAATAAAAACCTTTTGAATATTATACCTCGTGTTCCCCTAAATGTTCCGCAAAATTCATGTTTTTAATTGGAGCCCTAGTAACTTTCTTAGAAATACTTTAAGACAAAGCATTTTCAGATACACAACTTTATACGAATATTATAACCAATAATGGGACACAGTTCTTGTTCCAGAACAAAGTGAAAACACTCCTTCTAGCCGGAATAAGCTCTTAAAAATATCTTAAGACAAAGCACTTTTGATGCTATTTTGAGGTATACAATTTTTGAACATTACCCACAGTGTTCTAATAGGTTTTCCGGAAAATTCATATTTTTAAATTGCATTGAGTGTAGTACAAAGGAAAACTCCCATTCCAGACGTGGTAACCTCGTACAACTATCTTAGAGCAAAGCACTTTTAATGCGATTTTGAGGAATCCAACTTTTGAATATTCCACCTAGTGTTCATCTAGATTTTCCGGAAAATTAATGTTTTTTAATATAATTTGGTCTAGTACAAAGAGAAAACATCCACTTCCTAGCCTCTCAGAAATATTAAGATATTTCTGGAATGAGTATTTTCACTTTGTACTGGATCCAATCCAATTAAAAAACAAACTTTACCAAAAATCTAGCGGAACACAGAGGTATTATACTATATATTATATTCACAAGTTGTATTTCTTAAGGGATAAAGCAGTTTTAATGCGATTTGGAAATATACAACTTTTGAATATTATACCCAGTGTTCCTCTAGATTTTTTGTATAGTTCGTGTTTTTTAGTTGGATTGAATAGGAAAGAAAGTAAGAACACTCATTCCAGACGTAGCAACCTCTTAAAAATATCTTAGGACAAAGCACATTTGATGCGATTTTGAGGTATCCAACTTTTGAATATTCCACCCAGTATTCCTCTAGATTTTCCGGAAAATCCATGTTTTATATCTGGATTTGGTCTAGTACAAAGTGAAAACACGCAATTCAACCATATTAGTTTCTTTGAAATATTTTAGCACAATGAACTTTTACAACTTTTAAATACTAAGTCTTCTCTAAAATTCTTTCTGAAGTACAGCGTGCTTTTTATGTTTCAGGCCGATTTTTTATGCCGCCATTTTGTATTGGATGACATTTGTCAGTAAGCATTTAGTCTGTCGTTCAGAGTGGTTGATAACAATTTATTTAGGTTTATTATGGAGCATCTAACGCCGTAGCAACTTGTTGAAATTATTAAAACATTTTATTTTTGTCTAAAAATGATTATTAGCGATTATTATCACATTTCGACGTGGGGCACTGAGAAACCTCAATTGATACACCAAAGACCACTACATCCTAAATGTAGAAATTGAAAGAATGTTTTATTCAAAGTATGCACCTTCGGAAGCCGTAACCTTTGCCCATCGCTCAGTAAATAAACGGATTCCTCGAAGGAAGAAGTCTGGTTGTTTCAAGGTGATCCAGTCATCGACCCACTTTTTGACGTTTTTATATGAAGTGACGTGTTGCTGTGCCAGGGCTGATTGCATCTGCCGGAACAAGTGATAATCAGAGGGTGCAATGTCTGGTGAATACGGCGGGTGGGGAAAAATTTCCGAGTTCTGCCTGCCCACGTAGTTTTTGATAAGTATAGCAACATGTGGTCTAGCGTTGTTATGTTGCAAAATAATCTTATCGTGCTTTTTGTCCCATTCCGCTCGTTATCCAGCTAGAGCTTGCTTTAAAGCCATCAGTTGTCATCGATAAACTTGTTCCGTAATGGTTTCACGCTCTTTCAGCAGCTCATAATAGACGACACCCTACATAACTAATCAAATACAAAGCATCACCTTCGAACCATGGATATTCACTTTTGGCGTCGACGGCCCTGGTTCACCTGGCTTGACCCACGCTGATTTGTGCTTTGGATTGTCATAATGGATCCACTTTTCACCCCAGTGGTGACCCGATGCAAAAACCCCTTCTTTTGTTGTCGTTGAAGCAACAATTCCTGAAGGGCACAGGACACCTAAATGTAATATTTAGCTGACCTGAATTCGTAATAAATTTATTAGCATCGTAAAATTGAATATTAACAGGTCGTTTATTCAGGTCGTTTAATTTAAAGCTAGCGGAACCCAAATGGAAAATTGAACCAGAACCAAAAAAATACGAAATACTTGATTTAGTTACATACAACTAAGTTTAGGCTCTTTATCGCCTAATCAAATGGCCTATTAAAAATGTTGGACTCCACTCGATCTTGACCTAACTCTTAAATCAGGTCATCTTAACTTACTTGAGCTAGCGGAACCCAAATCAATAAGTTCGACTTGGTCGATTTTGGTTCGATTTAGGTTCTGAGGCCGTATTCTTGAAATCGGTGAAAATTTCGCAAATCGCATGCCCTATTCTTGAAATTGGTGGAAATTTCCGTAATCGGAATACAATTTGCTATGAAATCTTTATATTATTAAAATTTTTCGCCGGCTACTTTGATCATATTTTTAAATTTCTTTTCTTTCTTTTAAATTAAGAAATATAATTTGTCCCTCTACTAAACGAATAATTCCGACTGGATAAATCGATTCGAAATTATTCCCTGAGCAGGGAGACAAAAATTAGTAAACTTGAACACAAATTTGAAAAAATGATTAAAGTAGCTGGCGAAAAACTCGAATAAAATAGAATACTTCAATGCAAATTGTATTCCGATTGGGGAAATTTTCACCGCTTTCAAGAATACGGCAATTGCTAGGTTTAAATTAAATGACCTGAAGTTTGGGATACTTGATTAGGCCATAATGAGCCTTAAATTATTTGTATGTCGATTGATCTTGATAAGCGTTCTAATTTCGGATTTGGTCCGATTTTCAAGTTGTGTTCTGCTAGCTTTAAATTAAATGGCTTTAAGCGTAGTCAAGAACGAGTGGAGACTCAATTTTTTTACCGGAGAATTTAAATAAGCCTTAATGAGCCTAAATCTATTGGTATGTTTATGGATCTTGCTTTTCGTTATAATTTCGGTTTTGGATTTTTGATTTGGGTTCTGCTGGCCTTAAGTTATAAAGCCTATTGTTTTTTCTATAACGAGCAGAATAAAAACAATTTTAATAGGGCATTTAATTAGCCTAAAAATGTTTAATGGTTCTGCTAATTTTAGAGACGTAGTATTTTATATATACAAATAGATAAAAAAAATATTATCCCTTTCTGCCAGAATTTTTTTTTTTTGTTTCAATTCCTCCTACACAAATGTGTATGTAAATAACCATAGTTTGTAATGGTTTTCGTTTTTTTATGATTCTCTTTCCCACACGATTTTTACGTACACAATTGTGATCACGGGCCGGACAAGGGTTATAATAATTATATAAACAATATTACAAAAAATTTGAAAAATTGACATTCTAAATTTTTTAAATTTATTAGTTGCTAAAATTCAGTATTTCGTGCTTCAGGATTTTACTACTTCGGAGTTATAATTTTTTCAGTATTTCATGAATTTCATTTTCTGGGTTTCGTGTTTTTTCTTGTATCGGGATTTTGTGTTTCGGACTCAAATGGAATCCCTCTTTCAAAATATGTACAGCAGACTCGTGATAACATGACCAAAATAAAACCAAGCAAATTCATGTTTACGAGATTGTTCCTGTTTGCGGGAGTTAATTTTTTTCATATGAATTTTGAATGTCTACAAGTTTATTCACCCTGTCTTCTTCAGCCCAGTTTTCAATAAAGCCTTATTGAAAATTTTAATTGCTTTATTTGGTTGAATTTTTTCTTTCGGCTCGGGAATAATGTCAAGAATCTCAATGATATGCTCTATTGCAGAGGTAATTTTAGCATTCCATTGACTTCTCAAAAAAAAGGAACATCCGCATCTTCAACAAAATTTAATTTGTTTTTCATACTCAAGTCTTTCACAAGCCGCAGTTAAACAAAGTATATCATCTTTAAGATTAATTTTTTTTAGCTCGTTATCTACTATTGAAGCTAATAAACTAGTACGATAATAAAGTTTGGTTATCCTCTCTCAGTAAAAGCCTGTTTCATCTGCATTATAAATTTAGTTTACAGACAGACCAAGTTCAATTATTTTTTCTTCCAATTTTCTTTTAAATGGCTCTACAAGTTCAGGTTGAGAGGACAACTTATCTCCAGTAAATTTAAGGAAGTACACGCCAAAACCAATTTTGAAACTTTGTAGGCACCACTTGCATTGAAAGTGTTTTTATTTTCGTTTATTTGACCATGTAAAAGTTTAAGCAAATTTCCTTTAAGTAAAGGCCCCATAAAGGTGTTGTTCGCCTCGTTTAAAATTTCACCAGTTTTTTGTTAATTGCATAAATAGTAATCTAACCTGAGCTCTCCACCTGCCATTACCATTGAGTTACACCATTAATTTTCGAACAGTTTGCTAGTGAAGACTCGCCATCGAACTATTATAATTGTTACGATCATAGTAATAAATATCGGTGAAGCTTGATGGTATACAATATTTTGACATTTCGTAAAAATTAAAATGGCGTCAATAGCCAATAACCAATAGAAATTTTAAATATTTTATGTTTTGGTGATCTCAAGGGATGTCAAATTTATGTTACGTTTACTACATCCGACTCCATATTAAAAAAATTTCATACCATTTATGTTAATGGTAATGATATAAATTATATCAGGTGGAGATGCTAGGTTAGCAACATTATTTTTTCAGGATAAATTTGTAACACTTTTTCCTTTACGACATTGTTCAATAAGTTCAAATTTTTTTTACTGTTAAAACTTTTAGTTTTTTACACATTTTTTAACTAGTCACAGAGCAAATACAATTTTTATAAAACATACTATAGGTTATCGCACAAAGTATTTGCTCTTACTGCTACACTTTCAACTTTACTCAATTCAAAGTATGAAAAAAGGAATAAATTGAGAATCCCCGAATCTCAAATTCAACTTCACTTGATTCAAATTTACGCAAAAACAACAATTGACAATCCCCGAATCATGCGAGAGTGTACAAAATTTAATTCACGTTATCAAGCTTCCTAATTGTTCACGTTGTCGAGTAGTTCACGTTACCAGGAGTTCGCGGTATACAACGCTCATGTTATCGCGAGCCTACTGTATAATTATCTGTACGAAATGAATGGTCTATTCTAAGTAATTCCAAATCTTAAACACAAAGAAAGTCTAATGTTGTTTTTATTTATGCTTGCTTCTACTTTACGGACTAAGGACGTTGGTACTATTTCCTTAAATACATTTTTTGCTTTGGTTAGTGTAACACCTTTTAAATACAATGTGAACTAACAATTGTTCTCGCGGAAAATAATTTTCCAATGATGACACTATGTCATGTAACTATGTAACTATGTCGAGTAATATGCATTACGATATATATAATTAGGAGGTGAAGAATAACAAAAATACGTAAGTAAAGAATACAACCAACGCACAAACACAAAACAAAAACAAACGAGCTTTAAGAAAATGTGAAAAAGAAAAATATGATATGAAGTACAATATTAACTCTCACTTTTCTTTTGACATATGAGCTGCGATACTTATACTTAAAATACAACAACACCGACGGCAAATAAGATGTTATGAATAAATAATATAAATTGCAGAGTACATATTAAAGTAAAAGTATATAAAAAAAATGTTAAAGAATTTTACACTTTCTTTTGTGGAAATAAGAAAAATAATCGGTGATGTGGTATACATGTATGTACAATGTACTTACAATTCTTAAGCATCAATAAAAGTTGAAAACATAACCGTATTGATATTTATTACTATATTGTAATAACCATGCGGCTATATAGCATGCAAATTTTATAGCGCCTAGCTATAAAAAATATAACAATAATTGGGAAAACTTTTATTGGAATTCGATTTTTATTAGGGATTGGAAAATCAGTAAAAAAAAAAACTTCCGTCTACCATACAAGATAAACAGAAATTTTATAACTATATAATCTAATAAATTATTAATTACCCGGCACAATTATTGTTAAGTAGCACAAAATGCATGCCAATAAAAACACAAAAAACACAATACAACATCTCATCACAATAATCAAAACATTTTTATGTTTATTATGATAATTTAATTTATTTTTAATATTAGCACACTTTTTTCCATCCATTTCGAAAATAATTATTGTAATTATTAAATAAAAATTTCAACAAAGTTTTTTTTTGTGGTTTCTCTAAATTTTAAATTATTTATTTATTTTACTTAGTGGAGAGAATTAAATAACGCATTTCCATTTACACAGTCAGAGTTAAGGAAATTAACTGCTGTTATATTATTTGATTGAATTGTACTAAACAGTTTGTATTAATGAAATGGGCCCCCACTTTTTTCCAGTTGAATTTTTTTTTTCTTAATTTTTACTTTGTTTTGATTAATAAATTGTGGATGATATTTTTTTGTGCATTATAACAAAATTATTGAGATATAAAATATTTTTTTGCAATTTCACTTTTCAATTAAAGATGGCCTACTTGACATTGGAGTGTTGCAGAGCAGCATACATACTGATGAAATAATGAAAATACAACAGAGATTTTACTTAAGCGCAAAGAAGAGTTTTAAATAGTAATGTGCCCCTCAGAATCCGGTTCATAGACACCTATCTTGCTATAATCTCTCATTTGTTACTCTAATGGTAAGAGCGTCATTGTAAAATATTTGCACTGAGAAAAATTTTGATTTGTAAAATTGAAAAACAAAGTTTTTGATTTCTAAAAATTTGAAATTATTTTTGAATTTAAAAATTATTTGTTTGTTATTAAATGAAATTTTTAACAATTAATAAAAAGTTTTTTGATTTTAATAAAATATTTTGTAAAATTGTTTAAAAAATACCCTAAAAAATATTTATTTCAAGAGAATAATAAAATTTAAAAAGAGATTATTTGCATTTAAAAACCATTTGTTTGATAATGCGTATACAAACTAAAATGTAAGTTGCGTACATGACATCGGCAATAAATAGTTCTATACTCACTAACGTACTCAAAACCAATCAAATTATGTGAAATGCTTTATACCATGCCTACTAGTTCCGAACTCGACTTGAAATTGTTTTAAATCTTTTGTTCTTTTAATACATTTTGAGTGATACAAGGGTATTTTTTCCGAACTCACGATGTCATGAACGCACTAGTAACGATTGATCAAAGAAAATATACCAACGAAGAATGCCAAATAATAATTAATATGAAAAGTATTGGAAAACCTGTACGCAAAAATAGAAAATTGGTTGGGCAAAGTCATTCTACAGTGGCCTGAATAGTATCGAGATTCAACGTCACACAATGGGTTGAAAACGAGTAGCGAACAGGAGGAAAAACAACATTTTCCAATCGGGATGAGTGAAAAATTTTGGATTTGGTGAGAGAACTCCAAAAACAAGCGCTCCAAAATTAGCTAGAGAAATGGAGAAGACACTTAATAAAGCTACCCACGCCCAAAATATTAGAAGGTTTTTGTAGGAACATGGATATCATGGCCGTGTGCCACGCAAGTAGTCATTAATATCGAATGTTAATTCCAAAAAAGAATTGAACTTTCAGAAAAATTAAAAACAAAAGACTTCAACTACCGCAAGTAGGGTAGGTATATTTGTTTTTATAAATGGAAATTTGGATCGCTGGAACTATCTATAGCTATTTTAAAGGAGAATTTGAAACCATCCGTGGAAAAATGGGGCGCCATCATGTATCTTCTTGCAAAAAACGGTCCTAAGCATACGGTACAGAATCACGCCTCAAACCAAATTAGAAAATACAGGATTACCGGCGAAAAGACGTTGCAAGAGACAATAATGAAAGAGTGGGATAAAATTTCACCGGAAGTTTCCATGAAGTAAAATTCTTAATTTTTTTATTTTAACATTGAAGATGTTTTTGGGGTCGCATTATATAAAAAAAATTCAGCGAAAATTGGTCCCAAGAATATGCCACGAGATAAAAAAAATAAAGTAAATACGAGAGAATCAAAACACACTGGTGTGCCAATTTTGTTTTGTGAAAGAGCACCTATTTCTCATCTACAATATCAACTAGTGAGCATAATATCCAATTAAAAATAAAATAATTCCAAGTTTGAGCCTAAGGCTAAAAATTTAAACATCGAAGATGGGGTTTGAAATGTTGCTTAATGCCTAAATAAAAAAGCTGAAGCCTACTATTTGTTTTGGGCTAGAGTACTTGTATTTATATAGATCTAAAAATCAAAATAAAAAAAGTACGAAACTTTTTTCGCCACCAGAAGTTTCAATTATTTTAAACACTTCTTGCATTGACCTGCTCTTCCATTTTTCACCCGAATAAAATAATTTCACGGAGAATTTTTATCCATGGCTGAAAAAAAAATTAATTTTTCAATTAAATACGCAAAATTTTAATTATTTTGTCACCTCTTCGGCTTATTTTGGAAAGCTTGTTTATGAAATGATCTATTTAAAAAAAAAATGATTTGTACATAATCAAGCTTTGATCTTTACTAAATAACAATTTAGGAGCAAGTCAGCAACGAAACTAAATCCAAAATACAACAGAGAGAATAACAACAGAAAAAATAACTGTTTAAGTAGAAAAAATAAAAGTGGACAAAGATATTTTTCTTTTCTTTTCTATTTAATGGATGAATGAGTGTAGTTTCTTATTGGATGGATGAGAATAAATGGATGAATTTACCGGTAATTACCGATATAATTATGACCCTAATGCTGCACCAGCACTTGTAGCACAATCCAATGAAAATGGTACTGGATTTTTTTATAAATTAATTACAAATTTGTTACACAGTTAGAAATTTTTTTACAGGTCCCGTTATCCTGCAATTCGTGTTTGGGCTAGCGTTAGACAAAGCTACACCACACTTTTCGTATTTTTGTTAATATTTGTTGTATCGTACTGGGGGTGGTACTGGAATTTTTCCAAATTAATTACAACATATCGGCAGAGTTCAACCCCCAAAAACCTACCCCTAAGGGGTGCAAAACCCATATTTTTCGTTAAACCATGCTTTTGGCATATCAAATAATATTTCTCGTATCGGACTGGGCTTGGTATTGTAATTTTTTACGAATTAACTACCACATATTGGTATAGTTCAAACCCTAAAAACTTCCCCTAAGCTAAGGAGTGAAATTTGCATTTCTGTGAATTTTTGTTGTATAGTGCTGGGGTGGTACTGAATTTTTTTTACAAACTTACTACAATAAAACGGCATAATTAAACCCCCTAGTAAACTACCCCAAATGGGAGAACCTTTTAAAATCATTGTACCGTACTGGTATATACAAAATATTTTTACTAAATAAATTACAATATATTGGAATAGTTCAATTGTCAAAAACTTCACCTAAACAGTGCAGCTTTTTAAAACCATATTTCTCTGTAAAGGTAAAACCCCTCAAATAACTACCCATGAATTTATTACAACAGCCCACTCCCACAAAAATCGATCATTCTACATCGAATAAACTTCCTATGCAAGAAATAGGCACCCATGAATTTAATACAACAGCCCACACCCACACACAGAAATCGATCATAATGGATCGAACTTCCTTCGTACGCAAGAAATAGAGGTACCCATGAATTTATTACAACAGCCCACACCCAGCACTATACAACAAAAATTCACAGAAATGCAAATATGGGTTTTGAAGAATTGTCCCTCTTTCCCTCCTTTCGCCTCTGATCTCTCGTGAAAATTTATTTGAATAAATACAGCACGACGCTTTATTTTTGGTTTTATTTATTTTTTCCCTCCTCATTGGTTTTGGTCTATTTCTTTCAGTTATTGTGTTGTCATGTCACCTAATTTTTCCCTTCTTTCATTTGGTTTGATAAGATGAATTACTAAATTTTTAATATTGGTATGATGGGGGGGGGGGAGGAGATCTTATTTCGTGTCGGTTTCTTAGTTGCAGGCTGGGCATGTTACTCCCGGTCATCCCCTTGGCAGGACATCCGCAGGATCGGTGTGGCGGGTACAGCGCATATGTCGTCCATACGGGGACAACCGTAAAATCTACACGGTCTCCCCGTGGCATTCCGGCAGTCTCAAGCTGTCGGAGTGTGAATTGTGGGAGACTACATAGAGGTCTCTCCGAGTGAAGGGAGGCTTTGTCTGTTGGAGAAACTACCCTACCCACTTATAGTGCTTCATTGTAGCTGGGTATTGGCCTTCAGGGGTCGATTGGTCATTCGGAGGGGTTTCTTCAGCAGACATTGTACTTTTCATTCGGGGAGATCCAGTCGTTCCTGAGTGGGCACACCCGGTTATTATTATTTTATTTTATTGTTCCTCAAATTCCGGCCAACATAATTTTGGTGTCATGTAAATCTAGTTTTTGGTGTCATGTAAATCTACCCAAAACCCTGAGATCTAGTCGGCAAAATGGTCGATTGGTCATTCGGAGGGGTTTCTTCAGCAGACATTGTACTTTTCATTCGGGGAGATCCAGTCGTTCCTGAGTGGGCACACCCGGTTATTATTATTTTATTTTATTGTTCCTCAAATTCCGGCCAACATAATTTTGGTGTCATGTAAATCTAGTTTTTGGTTTCATGTAAATCTACCCAAAACCCTGAGATCTAGTCGGCAAAATCACCGTGAGAGAGACCTCTGCTTAGACTTTTGCCGCAACAATCACAGACGTAACGATTACATTCACATGCTAGCGAAAAACTGTATAACACGGTTTTTATCTCTATAATTTTCTGGGATCTTAGGTATAGCTATTTTCAAATAGTAAATCAAAAATTCTTTTTAGTTTAGTGACCTTTAAAAATATATAAATATATATATATATATATATATATATATTATTATTATTATTTTTCACTAAACTTGTAGGTTGGATTTTTTTCGTCTCGAAACTTATATAATTACATGTAGACCGAAATGAGAACATCTACAGAAAAAAATAAAGTGTAAGTATGTTTTTTGATTTACCTAATTTTGTTTCTGAAGGTAGCTACGGCAGCAAACATCAAAAAAATTAAATTTATTAAATTAGAATAATTGTGTGTGCCAGTGAAAATGCACGGTTTAACAAAAATCGCGAAACATAAAAGACGACGTACAATTTAGAAAGATTTGTGTTAGATTTACATGATTTAAAATTTTTTAAAACATTATACAAGTGTTATTTTTATTTTGTTCATTATTAACATGCACCCGATTCACACCATTTATATGTTTTTCATTATGAACCTTGACTATTTTACAAGACGAGCATATTTTAAAAGTATAGTTTTGATTAACACAAAAACTGGGAAAATGAGGTAATTAAAACGATCTAGTGTTCTAAAAAAAAACATTGTGGTGAATAATTAACAATGGATTGCACAATATGAGAATGGTATACATACGGGGTCGATTCACGCAGAATCATATTGTCAACCAAAAATACTCTAAAAGCTAATTTAAATTTGCTTACGCAAATATTAAGACATTAGAATATTGATGATCTTTACGTAGATAGGCGAGTACATACAAACCGAAGAATATTACAAATTTGTACGATAAAAATAAATATTATGCTCTTTATAGAAATATGCGGTTAGTAGGGGTTTAGTCTATAAATTATAAGTATAATATTAAGTTCGCCCGGTAACTATGAATGTTAGATATGACAGCATAAATTACATGAACGCAATTCTGCATATTTTTCATAACAAATGTCTGTAGATCGTCAAAAATATAAATTTTTACTTCTTATACATTCCTTTCACCACAAAAAATAATTGTTTTAAGAAGAATAAATTTTAATAAAAGAAAACCCGATCTTATTTTTAGATTTTTTGGGAAATGGTTTTCCACTGTCGCTATAAAAATTATTTTGACATTTCAAGATCAACAGTTGCGATAATCTGATCATTTTGGTATGGCAGAAAATTTTGATTGGGTGTTGTTATACACACACAAAGTATAAACACTTTTATTTTATAAATATGAAATACACCAAATTTTAAACTTGAAATTAATTTTTCAATATCACAAACCCCAAAAAAAAAGAATTTAAATTTGTGGCGTAAACCCAACAAATTCCATTTTTAAACCAAATTTTCCCGCCACACCGCATATAATATACATACGTAAATCAAGAAAACTTCTAACATTTATTTACAACACAATAAGTAATAAAATTTAAATTGTATTTCAATAATGTGTATGTACATTATTTCATACATGTGTGGATCAATTTCAATTGATGTAACATTTTTTTGGTGCCCAATCTTTTTTTTATCTTATAAAACAATCAACTATCAACCGTTTTGTCTATTAAAAAGCGGTACGAAAGGAAACACGTTTAAGAAGAAACCGGGTTAGATAATTAAAAATGAAGAAACAAATCGAAAAATCGCGTCAAAATCGTCGTCTTTGTGTCGAAAAACTGATTTTCGACGCTTTTCATCGTAAATTAATTTATGAGTATTCAATTTTTATGATATTTTTTAAGCGTGGGTAACACAATAACGTACACGCAGCAGTACCAGCAAATATAGCCCATTTGTATAAACAACGAAGAAGATTAACTGTTAACGCAATAATGCAAATTGTTAGTTCTATTGGGTTCGGTTTTGGGAGCGAGACCACATGACAATCATAGTGTACGTATTTACTAACAATCGTTTATTTTTATAGGAAAAGAGCCAGGGTACTAACCAGTGAGTATTGTAAACGTTGTTTTTATAGGTGTAATTTGCAAGTAACACAAACAATTATTTGGTAAATATACATTTTATTCTAAGACATTTTTATCACGTAAACAACATTTATATGAGGCCACAATTTTTTCACCATCGTTTTATACATATATTGAAGTTTAAGTCTTCAAATGTCTGGGTAATGATAAATTTTATAAAGTATAAGGGGAATATGAAAAAAATAGACAAAATTAATTTTCTATGAAACTATTCAGACTTTGTTTTTCCTAATTTTCAATTTTAACTAAACTAAATTAAAGAGGGTGTACTACGAAACCATAATTTTCAAAATTCCGGTTTTCAAAATCTCGGTTTTCGAAATCCCGGTTTTCAAAATTCCGGTTTTCAACATTTTGTTATGCAAGATTTTGTTATGCAACATTTTGTAATTGTAAGATTTTGTACTTGCAACATTTTGTAATTGCAACATTTTGTAGTTGCAATATTTTATATCGATCCGGGAAAAACTATTACACTAAATATTCATTATTTCATTATAAAATAATCAAAATAGTTATTTCGGAAAATAAAATTTTCAAACCGGGATTTCCTAAAAATCGGGATTTTTTATAAAAAACCGGTATTTTGAAAACCAGGATTTTAAAAATCTGGATTTGGAAAACCAGGATTTTGACAAACCGGGATTTCGTTACACACCCATTAAAGAATGTACAAAGCAAGTTCAATTTTTTGTATTTCAAATTGGGGTGATTTTACAATTCAAATTCAAGAGCTTTTACCAATCCAATTAAAATTGTTGAAGGATTCACCTGTTTTTTGGTAGAATTAACCTTTGTCTTTTAACTTAAAAACCAATTGTTTTGTGGTCGTCAAAAGGATATTTGGCAATGAAAACAACTAATAAAGTAAATATTGGTGGTAGGAAAACTTTTTTATCAACAGCTCTCTGTTTTTTAGATGTGAAGCTTTATTCGTTACACGCCGTACCGTTGAATTGTGGGCATTTATATCCAGGTCATGTGCTTATTTTTAATCATTAAATTAGCTGAATTTATACCTTTCCGAAATTCAAGTGCTTATTAACTGGTGCAGAAGCTTTCCAAGTACGTCCTTTTATGTTATACCAGGTGTACAAGTATGAAATGCGTATTTTTTTACTAAAAACATGTGTTAAATTCTGAAGAATGATAAAAAATGTTTTATTTAAAGTATGCTCTATCGCTTATTAAACATTTTTTTATACGTCACTCATCGATGCAAACAAGTATAATCGGAAGGAGCAAGTCTGGTGAGTAGGCCACATGGTGTAGAAATTCCCAGCTGTGTGATTCCACCGTGACACCGGTTTTGCCGTATGTTATGGAGCATTGTCATGAAGAAAAATGATTTTGTGTTGCCTCTTTCGGTATTCTGGCCTTTTTTCAAGCAGCGAACGGTTCAAATCTGTCAATTATTGTTGGTAACGTTTAGTATTAACCGTTTCTCTAGGTTTTAATAGCTCATAACAGACCACGCCCCTCAGTTCCTTTAAAATGCAGAGCATCGTTTTTATGCCAAAGCGATTCGGTCTTGCGGTCGATGTGAATGGTGCGCCAGGTTCAACCCATGATTTTTTGTGGTTAGGATTCTCAAAATGAATCCTTTTTTCATCCCCTCTAACTATACAATGTAAAAGCGACTTTAATTTGTACCGAGCGAACAAAATGGCACATGTGTTTTGCGCTTTTACTTTTGCCAGTCGTTCAACACATTCTATCACCATCTACTCTATCTCACATCTTCGTATTTTTTGAAGTTTTTCACGTTCCTTGTCTGCAACATCAAAGTCACTATACTTTTGAAACGCCGATATCATCGTTCGCACGTATTTTACGATGGATCAGCATAAGCTTGTCGAAGTAATCCTTATGATTCAATAGCAATTTCCTTCAAATAAAAAACAAAAAATTAATGCTGTCCGCGAATACCCTTTGTTCAGTACAAATTTCAACATATTGAACACAACAATGCAACACTGTGCACACACTTTTCCAATTTATCACTCGTGTGCATCTGACACTTGTTGATGACCCAACAAAATAGCGCAGTGTCAAATTTGTATAGCAGAAACTGCATTAGTGCACCATCTGTTGTCTAAAATCCACATTTCACACTTGTACACCTGGTAAGTCGACAATAATTTTCCAAAAATTTGTTAATGATATCCCTATCTAATCAAGGTGAGATTACCAAGACTTTGGGGAGGTTTGGTTTCGAACTAATGAAACATTGATTTTTTTGTATTTAAAAAATTCGGTCGTCTCATTAGACTGCAGTGACCAAACTACAAAAATTTTGAAAATACTTTGAACTAATCAAAGTATAATCACAATGCCTTAGCGAATTTTAATGATTCGCTACGCAATTCCCAACCCCTTCGTAACCTCGCCTTGTCACTGCAGTCTGATGAGACGACCGAATTTTTTAAATACAAAAAATTCAATGTTTCATTAGTTCGAAACCAAACCTCCCCAAAGTCTTGGTAACCTCACCTTGATTAAAAACACTATCTGGCTATTATCCAGAATAACCCAAAATTTCATATCCCTATCTATTGCAATATTGAAAATCTAGTCGTTGTTGACGTCAGTTTGGACCTTTCCCACTGTTAAGGTTTTTCCAACCATTTTTCACATTTATTCAAAATTTTAAACAAAACTAAAATATATGACGAAGTGGTCTTTAATAGGCCTGCTATGATTAAACAAATAAATAAATAAAATTCTAAATTTAATTCATTAATAACCGCCACTAACAATGACAAAATCGGTAAAGAACCTTAAATCTCTGTGAAAAGACAATAAAGAAAACTCGACCCACACCATGACATCCATAGTCAGACGGAATGGTATAGAAGTCTATCCGGACACCGGAATAACATCTGCGGAAAGAAGCCAATACAAACCAGGATGACTATGTTCGATGTATACTGGATTTTACACCCTGTTCATGTTGGAGTATCGCAGTACAGTGCATGATACGATAAGAAAATTATCTGCCGTGGTGTTGTTTGACAGGAAGCCTCGCCTACCGTGTGGGAACCAGAAACCGGAATTAGTCACACAGAATACGTAGCCGATCTAAGACGAAAAATGAAGAGGATTCATAATGAAGTAAGAAGCAATCTCGCAAAGGCCAGCGATATAATGGAAACGAAATAGGTCATAAGAGCGGATTGCGCGGGGTTTGCAGAGGGAGATTTGGTTTAACTGAAACCCCAAGACAAGCAAAGGAGTGTAACTGAAATTACAACAAAGTTGGGAAGGACCTTATCAAATTCAAATTACTAGACATTTAAGTTTTTTTTAGCTTTTATAGACAAAATATTATTTCTAATGACATTCACAATGTTTACGACTTGTAGGCCATTGCAAACAAAGAGGCCATCTACTCACAATATCTACCACAAAAAAGTAGAAAATTCAGCCCAAAAATTAAAACTTCCTCAAATTTCTTTCTTGGCAGTTTGGTTTCGTGCTGATACAAAGTTGGAATACTCATCAGGTTGCAACGACCAAACTGTAAAAATTCAACTTATACATAAGGCATAACACAAGGCGAATTATATCACCGTAGAATTATATCACCATAGATATATTGTGAGTAGATGGCTTTTTCGTTTTTAATGACCTGTAAGTCGTAAATATTGTGAATGTCATTAGAAATAATATTTTGGCTATAAATAGCCGAAGAAATCTTAAATTAATTAATACAAACTTTTTTTTTCTACTAGCGATGTTAGAATCGAAGTCAATGGATACCAGGGAAGGGCAACGTTCCAAATATTTAAAATAATTCACGTCAGGCTCAAATCACTACTAGGGCTGCGGGCTAGAATAGTCTGGTAAAAGTCAATTTAAAGTAAAAATATTTCGGTAAATTCATTTATTTTTCAAAAACTCTATGACAAACTGATCGAAAAATCTGTTCTAAATCCGATTTTTACCATAGTAAACTATTTACCCGACTATTGGCCCGCAACCCAAAAAGATCAAGTTTGCAAAATTGTGTAATATGTTAATTTTGTAATAATTTTTGGATTGTAAAAACAACGATCCTCATATTTTAATGTTGATCCATCCGATTTCTTCGTAAGATTAACAAATTTTCAGAACTGTTTGTGGTTCGCAATAAGATCGGCTTGCCTCAGGTTAATATACATTCATTGTAGACTTTGTTGGGCAATTTGCTAAATTCATTGTAGGCTAAAAATGTCTGCAACTGTTTTTTCGGAGATTTCGGAGTGCGCGAAGTTCGTTGCAATGACAATATGTTTTTTTGGACAATGTATGGTACTAATTTTGCACAACACTCACAAATTGCAAAGTTAAAACGAGCTGTTGGTATTTCAATGTCGCTGAGCTTGACTATTCGACAGCAAAATGTTCTTGACATCGGTGGATGGTAGCAGTCAAAGCAGATGAAAATCCAGATCGAGTTGCCTGTTCAAGCTGTTCTTGAAAGCTTGTTGTTAGTTCTAGGAATAAAAAATTCAGAAAGTCGAAGTTAGAAGTTAGAAGGAACTATTTACTATATGAGAAATCCTCGTCCGTGTCGATCTGAACACTGTGATCGCATATTACCACTCTTGCGAAAAACATTAAAACCAGCTGTGAAATAGTCGTTGCTTTAAAAGTCGCCGATTAAAGTATTGTAGTTTCCGTTAAAAGAAAAACATCAAAGGAATATGTTTGATATCTTAGAAATACCTCACGAGATTTAGCGCTTTACATTTTGGAAGGAAGCATGTGCTTAAGTGTTGGTGGTTAAGGTTGTTGTTACGCTAATCAACAAACTCTTGTACAAAGTTAGAGTTAGGCCACGAGTTGAAGGACATGATTAATTCGAGCATGGACTCAGGAAGCGTGATTTTGAGATGCTACATTGCCATTAAAATGTTTAACTTACTATCACACAAAAAATGTGAAACTAAATTTTAGTAAAAATAATAGGGCACAAAGTAATAAATAAATAAGTTTTTTCATTTTAAAATAAAGCAAGACGTCATATATTAGTAGAATCGTTCAGCCTCGAACAAATGTTACATAGCTTCAAACCAAAACTGAATCTGATATAAAGGACGTTCCTTAAAGCGGAACCGTAGCGATTATTTAAAAAAAATCCAACAATGCAATTTATATTTTCTTTGTGACTTCTTTTTAATCTTTCTTTTATATAAAACCGATGCATCTAAAGGCGCCTTTATGAATGCGTTCGTTCGTTCGATCAGTCATTTATTCGACCGATCATCTCTTGTGGAAAAAACCAGAAGAAAAAGATCGTCATTTTTGAGCAATTTTGATTGGTCGAAAAAATTGTCAGAACGAACGAACACCAACCATAAAGGCGCCTTAAATAAACGGATTAATAAATTGGAACGAAACGCAATTTGTTAGATGAGCTCTTTATAAAAGATTTTTCTGAACCTTAAATAATTTGATTTTAATTAGAATTAAGCTTACATGTGGTGAGATGGGGTCCCATACGGTACGGCACGTTCCACAATAGGATGAGCTAAAACAGGATGTGAAAAAGTAGGATATCACAAAACAGTACATGGTAGGTGGTACATGGTGGTACAAGAAAAAGATGAGTTCCTGGGTTGATTTTGCTGTGGACGAGCGTTGTCATGGAGTAATATCACCTAACGCGTTCCTTTGCTCGTAAATGGTCTTTTTTCATCCAGAACATCGCTTAATTTGATTAATTGGAGCTGTAGCTTTGCCTGGATCAATTCATGATTTTCTGCATTTAGGATTATCGTTTAAAATACACTTTTCAACAACCGTAATGATTGAACCGTAATTGACCGTAATGCAACAAAGCAACCTTTTTTTGAGTTTGACACAGATCTTCATCTTCAGCAAAACTTTAAGTTCTTCGCCTTCAAATAGTTTTACTGCACCTGTACGTGGAACGTCCTCAAGACTGAAATTACTATCACGAAATCTTGCAAACAATTTTTTTACTGTTGCATGACTCACAGAATGTTCACTCAAATTCGAATTAATCAATTCCATAGGTGCAGCGCAGAGCAGCATTTTTTTTATTTGAAAACAGAATAGAATGCAATGACGTAAATATTGTTTATCGACATTTATCTCTTAAAATTGATGCACACGGAATGGCAGCTTGTAAATTACTGATTCTTATGTCATAAAAACAGCAATGACAAAGCTACATATCTCTGAAATAGCGAGCGATTCGTTCAAGCATATTTTAATGCAAGCAACTTCATAGCCGAGTTTCCACTAGCAAACAGAACTGTCTGGTCCAATTCAATTATAAACAGTCGACTTAGCATTTTTCGCCATTTGAGCACAGAAGCCTTTAGTTAAGTTGGCAATGGGTGAGCCCTAGAATTAATCTTTATAAACTTGTTAAAATTTTTCCTTAAATAATTTCTCTTAAAATTTCATAAAGTAAGATGTGGTATCCCTTTGCTAAAATTAAATGTTTATTAAAATTCCTCAATAACTTTATTTTCACACAAACTACACTAACTCCAATGGTTAACATACACATCAATTAGGTAACTTTGTAACGCATTTTCATGCGTATGCAGATTTATTCCATTAATTTCAAGTATTCGCATACTTTCCGTATTTAAATTTTGCAATTTGTATTTTTTATTTTTTTTTTTGTTATATTTGCACCATAAATTTTGTTTTAAGTAATCGTGTGTTCATTTGAAACGTGGGTGTTCAAATTATGATTATAAATTTTAAAATCTTTCAATATTTTAATTCTTGTGCGAACACAAACAACACTCGCAATAAATTGCAGGTATTTTCCACGCATACTTCGGGGCCAGACACGGACGTTAGGTATAATATTGAAAAATTTATCTAACAAAATTATAATAAATAATTTTAATTTTCTTTGGTTTGCGCGTGTACTCGAGGTAATTTTTTTTTTCTTATAATTTCAATTAATTAAGAAAATGTAATTTCATTAAATTTATATTTATTTCATTTTTTTCGTGTTTTTACCATAAAATGAAAATGCTGACAAAAATAAATTAAACCGAAAAGAAAATTAATTTTAATTTACATTAATTTAACGAGAAAAATATAAATAATTATACAAGCCAAAAAAAAACTGTATGTATAGTAATAATAATAATAAAATTGTACAAAATTACGAAAAAAATTGTATTATTATTTTTTGTGCTGTGATTTTTATTTTCTTGCTATAATTAAATTTAAGTATTAATAGAATTAGAAGGAAAACTAAAGACATAAAAAATTAAGTTCTATAATAATTTGTTACGTCGGTGGAGATTAGGATTAGTGAAGTGTGTGATGTATTTATTTTTAACTATTTGTAGTTATTTAAAACGATATAGAATTAGGTTTACCTGTGCCACAATATTCTACCAAAAATGTATTTTAGAGTGATAATGTCAAATGAACATTACTTAGCATGCTATTCAAAATCACTCCACTGGTATATGGCACTTGACAATAAGATGGAAAGTTTTTCTTTTTCAGTATTCTTATTAATCTCAGCCAATTTCGGATCTTTTCACAGCTGTTCATTCTATATTTTGGTTTTTATTATTTATTCAATATTACAACTGATTCAGAGATGATCTAGTAAGTTATCTATCTTAACATATCGCTTTATGATGAATAAAATATGGAATATTCATTTTATTCCAATTTTAAGCCCCTATGAATGTTATCGCCATTCACAATCCCCTGCAGCACCTTATTTTGAAAGCACATTATCATTTGTACATTGGTCTTCTTGGCAAAACCCCAACGATGGATACCGTAGATCCATACTGGTTTTAGCATTTGCCTTTTTTCTTCATAATGTGCTTTTTCCATCTTACATTAGCATCGATGGTCATGCGGCAGGTTTTTCACTGTATATTTGTATATGGAATTAGATTTGAGTTAAGAGCCATGTGGATTCCCGTTCCCGTGGATTTTGGTTTGTAAAGTTGACATCATTTAAAATGCATCATGTAAACCACCAACCAAAATACACTTGTCATCATATCAACTTGCTATAAATTATTAACCTCGTTATTGACATTATTTATTAATACAACGAGGATTCATTTGGCAAAGCAGTGCGCTCCTTCTTTACCCAACAATGGAAGTCAAGAGAGCATGTAAAAATATATTTGTGTAATAAAAAAATAAAATTACGTTGTTTTAAAAGTGAATGTTTTTATGTCATAACCAAAACCACTATAATTGGTAAGACCCGACGTGGTTAAATAAGTAAATACATAAGACATTAAATATTATTTACACTTAATTTATTAAACACTTGTTTTTTATTTCACAAAATTAGATTTTGAATATTTTAATTAAAAAATTTGTTCAAAAAGTTTAAAAAATCTCTCGAACGATTTCGACTTGTTAGGGAGTCATCATCAGGAGTATCTACTGATTTGTAAAAGTAAAAATTTGTTAAGGTATAAAAGGTATTAAAGTAAAAATTTGTTAGATATGAAAAAAGCAGAAAAAAACAAAAAATAAATAAAAGGGAGGGATGAAAAATAGGCAATAAAAATTAATCTACTAACTGTTAGTCATACGGAAATAATAATAAAAAAGGGGCGAGGAGGATAGCACAGTAGTTTTGATTAGTTTTGCTTTTTATAATAATAACACAATAAAGAAAATGAATTTCGAAAAATTTGCAGCGGCGCATATTGTGACATATCACAAAAACGAGCTCGATCATTTGTTCCATTGGAGTACCGACGGCCAATCATACGTAAAGTGCATGAACTTACATACCCTGGTGTTCGCGGCACACAGAAACTAGTTTGTGATCGGCTTGTGTGGCCATCGGTTAACAAAAATTTGTCAAACGTTCGTAAAGGAATGTATACAATGTCAACGATCAAAAATATTACGGCATAACAAATCGCCAATTTCGAAGTATACCAATCCAAATTCGTGATTTGAACACATCAACATCGATTTATTGGACCCATGCCACCTTCTACTAGAAATAGACACTGTTTAGCAGTCATCGATAGGTTCACTAGATGGCCTACAGCAATCCCGATGGAGGATATTACAGCAGAATCTGTCGTTAGACGTCTGATCATCAGAGGATCGATTCAACATTTCGGAGTACTAATAAAAATTACATCGGATTTGAGACAGTCGCAGTTTGAATCGCAAGTGTTCAGAGAAGAACTACGCAAAATTAGTACTACACTTGGGGGCAAAAAATCGCACATTGCTCAATTTTCCACACAAGTTTAAAAATATCAAAAAAAACTAATATTTGTTTCATTTTTTTAATGCAGATTTAAAGTATATTTCAATACCAATGTAGTGGTACCTTTTTTGTATTTATACGTGCCATCAAACTGAGTTTTGGGAGTAAACATCTGAGGTACACATTTTTGTGAATTTGTCAGCACGAAAATTAGGGGCAAAAATCGAATTAAAACATGGAAATAAACAAAAAAACAGTTTTATTAATAAGAAGTATTCCCGCCCTGGCCCGAATGACAGCTTCCATTCGATGCTGGATTGATTTCACCAAAGTATTAACAAAATCTTAAGGTATCGCCTGCCATTCCTCTACGATCGCTTGTTGCAGCTCCTGGAGACTCGTTGGAGCAACATCTGTGGTTCGAACCTTTCTTTTCAACTCATAAATGTTCGATGCGATTGAGGTCCGGGCTTCGAACTAGACACTCCATAACAGGCACATACGCCTCTTGAAGGTACTGGTATACTACACCAGCCCGATGCGTTCTCGGATTATCCTGCATACACAGAAAATGTTCACCAATAAACCCGGCAAAAGGTACAACGACTCAATATAAATATTGTGGATTATTGTGGAGTCATCATATAAATATTTATTAATACAACGAGGATACATTTGACAAAGCAGTGTGCTCCTTCTTCATCCAACAATGGTAGTCATGTAAAAATACATTTGTGTAATAAAGAAATTAAATTACATACGTTGTTTAAAAGTGAATGTTTTCAAACAAAAGTGAAAGATGCGCCATTTTTTAGTCCAGTTACTCACTGTATCAACTGCATTTTGAAGTTTGTTCATTGCTCCAGTACACATTTTCCAACTGCTATGATAGCTGTATCGTCTGCAAATGTTTCAATGAACAAAATAGGCCCAAGTACGCCTTGTGGTATACCTGCTGATATTACTTTTAGTTCAGAGTGTTTCGAGTTCAAGTTTGACTCTGCTATGTGGAATTTAAGAATTTTATAAAATTGCTTAGATAGATCTCGATGCAGTTTAAATTAAAGGCATTGGTGCCAAACTTTGTCAAAAGCTTCCAAGAAAATACTTTATCTGCATATCTTCTTATTCTCAAGTGCGACCTCAATGACAATCTTTATTCTGTGAACTTGTTCAACTGTACATAGTGATTTATATTTCTGATATTACTGGAAGTAGTGATATCGGCCTATAAAATTTTTTATCGTTTGCTAATTTACCAGGTTTAGGAATCATAATTAGTTCTGCCAGCTTTCATTGACGTAGAACTTATTTCAGTTCGAAGTCTGCGTTAATTATTTGGACTATATTACGCAAACCCGTCTGTGTAAAGTTATCTTTTTTATTATCATTGTACTCACAAGTTCTTCACTATTTTCGATACACGTGTAGTGCTCTAAAACTCTTTTCGTTATAAAGAAATCAAGAAGATCCAGTATTTTATGTATGTATGTCAGTAGGGCCAATATGTTGGTTTATCGCCAAAGTGAAATTTACAGTAGTGCTCGCGAGCTGCACTAAATAATCCTTTTCCTTTCGAAGTTGTAAGTCTAGATCCCAATAGGTATTCTTTGAATTAAAATCACCAACGATGTTAAAATTTGGTCCTAGTTATTTAAAAAGTCGACTGTAGTCTTTTTTTAAGTTTCCTCGTGGAGGACAGTAAAAAGAGGAAAAACTGACATCCCTATTATTGATTGATTAATCTATTATGGTTTAACATTGCATAATTTCTATTTCAATACCGGGCTCTTCGTAATGCTTAATATTATTCTTAATAATTACAGTAGATCCCACCGCTAGCGGTCCCTCCTGGAAGAATAGCATGGAAGCATTCATAGCCACATATTCAAATAAATGAAGTATCTGTTAAATAAGTTTCAGATACAAGACATATATTAAATTTTTCTAAGTTTAGAGAAAATGCTAGCTCTGGAATATGCTGTATGGAACCCATTCGCGTTCCAAATGACTATTTTATGTGTTCTGGTCATTTGATTAGTATAGTGTTGATGTAAGCTCATTCGTGACTTCTTGTCTATCTATAGTCGATTATAAACAGCCAGTCTAGACACGTTCTATACTTCGGAATATCTTTTCGAGTGGATTTTCTTTAGTAGCATTAGTTAAATGCTGCATTATTTGCGAGTAGGATTTCTTCTTTAATCCTATGGGCTATGGTTGTGGCACGACACTACATATAGTTTGAATCCTCTATCTTGTAATGTTAGTGTTTTGAGTCGATTGGGACATGTTATTTCTTAATCTTTGTAGTTTATGTATCATATATGTAAATAACTAAAACAGAAAATCACATTAACACTAGAGGGTCCTGGGAACCATTAATTTAAACCAATAATTCATGCATAAATTGGCCATACACATATGGGCCTATTGTGTCAAACTCAACAAACCGTTGAACTTGGAATTTTTTTTATAGATAGTATGGTCATATTTTATCGAAATCACTAAAGATATATGACGACATATCAGGTTCATAGAAACCATTAATTTAAACCAGAATTATGTTCATAAAAGTGTATTGGGCATTTACGCATATGTACTTTTAGGATCATTTGAGGTACGACCGTTTTGGTGCCAGCGAAACCAACATTTAAATAGTTCATTTACAATCCTTGCCCTATTCAATGCAACTAGAGTGCTAAGCAGTACCTCTTATTACGTCATTAAATTTATGTTAACAGTTTCATTTCTGAACTGTAGATGGCAGTAATGTTTGAATGTTTGTAAAAGTTCTGAAGATTTAGAGGTTTAATGAAATGTTTTTTTTTCTTTATTTAATTCACATTTTAACAATTAAACTATAAATACATAAATAGTGACCAGCACTTATTAAAGGCTGAACATATTACAAAAACTGCTTTAATTCATATAGAATCGTACTGCAGAATTATTTTTAAAATTAGGCCAAAGCGCGTTTGTGAAAATAGTTTATAAACTCAATAAATAAATAAATATGCAGATCATCATATCTTTTTAACTTTACATCTTTTTTTTAAAAATAGTTATTTTAATTGGAAAAGTGTAGTCAAAATTTTTTATCAAACGGAACAGCTGTGCTGAATTGATGGAATAATAGTTCCTCACCACAAGAGGCTTGAATAATTGTAAACTGGTGTTATGTCTTACAGTTGGTGGCAATTGGTAGAGGCCACGAAAAAATACGGTATTGTTTCAGGCAGAAGTTGTAAACTGTGGACCCCGAAAATCGTATTATTAATTATTGTGTTTTCGTCTAAAGTTCTATTCTCAAATATTATATACACCCAGGTCCCGCTTTGCGTCGCAGTTCGGTTCCACACGTAGAGACGCAAACTGAATTTCGACGCATAGCGAATAATTTAAAATATATGTGTTTTCAGAAAGAATTACGATTTACTACACATTTATCTAGATAAAGTTCCAAATAATATCACTTTTTTAATATAATAATTACATAAAATGTTAAAATAATACATAAATACTTAAGTATGCATTATTATTCTTACTAAATTTTCTCATGGCAACGAGAATTCTCATTAATTGTATTCCAAAACTCGAAAATATAAGAAAAAAAAGGAAGACGCATAACGAAAAACCGACGCAGAGCGGGTGTTTGGTTTTTTTTTTAAACCGACGCAAAAGCGAATAGACGCACAACGAATGGACGCATAGCGGGACCCGGGTGATTTATTGACATTCAGCAGCATCATATTTATTTTAAGCCAGTCAACAATTCTTGATCTGCCTGTACATCAACCAATAAACTCTGTAAATCCTGATTTTTATAAAGTATGGCAATATCATCTCCACACATTTGTGCATTACCACAAAAATCGATCATCATTAAATCGTTTATAAAAATTTTTTATAAATGATTTAATGATGACCTAATGCCGAACCTTGTGGGGCACCTAAACTGACTGTTTCTATATTGCTCTGAATTCCATTAACTTCTACTAATTGTTTCCTGTTAGATAAGTAAATTTCAAAAAACTTTATTTCATTATCAGTCCTGTTTAATTTTCCCAATTTTAATAATAAAATTTTAGGATTTATGGAGTCAAAGGCTTTGCTTAAGTAAATTGTTTTTTTTTTTCAATTCCCACGCTTACGCTATTTGTAAGGTGTAGGCACGCTGTGGTTGTACATATTTGAATTTTTGGTAAAGCCAAATTAGCATGATGATATTACATTGTTAGTATCTAAAAAAAACTTGTTTTCGCGAATTGATCACATTTTCAAACAATTTTGTCGTCGAATTTGGGATAGAAACTGGCCAGTAATTAGGCAATTCTGCGTTAAAAACACTTTTATAAATCGGAACTACCGTAGCACATTTTAAAAACTCAGCAAAACTTTGCGTACTCACATTCTCGTTAATTAGTTGAGCTGATATGCTTGTTAACCTATCAGCATATCGAATAATAAACCGGTTCGAAACACAATCGAATCCATTGGATCCTTTAATTTTCAAATTTTTTATTACGTCCTTGATTTCCTCAGTAGTTATATTTTCTAGTGAAAAAGGTTGACTAATATTGTAATGAATGTAATCAAAATGTGTTACATCTGGAAATTGTAGGTTCCTAAATAGATCGGACACATTATTAATAAAAAAAATTATTGAATAATGTAGCAATTTCGATATCCTTTCTAACATGGCAAAATTATTGCTATCAACTCAATAATCTTATTACGCGGTTGCCTTTTCAATACAAATTCATTTAAGTTTTTCCATAAGACATGCGGTTTATCAAGATTATTTTCAAATAAGTTTAGAAAGTATTGTTTTTTTGCCGAATTGATTTTGGCTATGCATAATCTGCAATAAAATTCAAATTTTGTAGCACAATATTCAGAATTCAAATGTTTCTTTCTTAGTTTGTGAAATTTTTCCCTAAACCAGATGCGGGTCTAGGTCGAAATTGCATATTTTAAAATGACATTTTTTAAAATGACATTTCTCAAAACTGCATATTTCAAAACTGCATAAGGTACAAAACGGCATAAGGTACAAAATTTCATTTTTCAAAACTGCATATTTCTAAACTGCATAAGGTACGAAAGAACATAGGTACAAAACGGCATTTTTCAAAACTGCATTTTTCAAAACGGCATTTTCCTAAACTGCATTTTTTAAAAAGACATTTTACAAAATGGCATTTTTTAAAACGGCATCTTTCAAAATTGCATGTTTCAAAACGACATAGGTACAAAACGGCATTTTTCAAAATGGCATTTCTTAAAACGACATTTTTTAAAAAGACATTTTTCAAAACGGCATTTTTCAAAATTTCATTTTTCGAAACGACATAGGTAGAAAATTTTAAGTGAAGGAGAATATTATATGCATACTAAATCTTCAAATAATTTCTAATTTCCATGAAGGTCCTTTCTTATAACATACCTATACTAAACCTAAACATGTGAAATTAAATCTTACTCGACTAAGAAATAGAAATAGTTCCTTTTCATTTGACTTTATCCTAGAATTTAATCCAAGAACCGTTCACAAATGTTCAAAAATTTCATTCATCTCAAATTTCATCGTGTAATAAATAACCGTACCTGTTGGTCATATTCCAGAAATTAATGAAAAGATAATTCTAGATTCATAATCGATTAAAATATTTCATTCTGTCTTGTGCAGTTGAAAAATGCAGTTTTGTACCTATGCCGTTTTGAAATATGCAGTTTTAAAAAATGCTATTTTGGAAAATGCCGTTTTGAAAAATGCCATTTTGTACCTACGCCGTTTTCAAAAATGCAGTTTTAAAATATGCCATTCTGAAAAATGTCGTTTTAAAATAGGTCGTTTAGAAAAATGCCGTTTTGAAAAATGCTCTTTTAACCCTTATGCCGTTTTGAAATATGCAGTTTTGAAAAATGCAATTTTGTACCTTATGCCGTTTCGTACCTTATGCCGTTTTGAAATATGCAGTTTTGAAAAATGCAATTTTGTACCTTATACCGTTTCGTACCTTATGCAGTTTTCAAATATGCAGTTTTGAAAAATGCAATTTTGTACCTTATGCAGTTTTTAAATATGGCGTTTTGAGAAATGCAATTTTAAAATATGCAGTTATGAACGGATCCCACCAGATGCATCTATATTTTTCGTCAGTCATCCAAGGTTTCTTGTAATTCATTTTAATTGTCGATTTTATTTCAACGCAATACTTATGTATTACTTTTTTAAGTTTATTGGTAAGAGATTCAAAGTTATCAAATTTCTCTATTCTATCCCATATTGATTTTTATCGACTAAATCATACTGTATAATACGTTTCATACGAGGTTTGGAGCTTGAATCAAAAAATTTTTCTGTCTTAAATCTAAATGTTACATGCATAGTTTAATAATAATATGGCCAATAATATAATTTTTAATTAATATTTTTGTAGAATTTATTGCTTTGTTTATCACGATTGACGTTTCACGGAAAAAAGATTAAACCAAAATATCATATCATTTATTTGATTATACAGCCATCTATGGCCAAAGATCGGAACTATAGACATAAAATGACCTCCCTCCACTAAAGCAAATTAAATTTATATGAAGTTCTTGTTGGCAGTTAACATTGAATTTACAAACATGCACTCTAAATGCTATTATAATACGTGCTACTGATTTTGAAAGTAACGTTGCAAAAATCTTAATCTTCTTATTTTTTAAAAATATATACTAGTTTTTTTTACTAGAATTTAAGGTGATAGCACCTGTACAAGCAATTTATAAAATTATAGTTAAACACAATTATTTTAGTTTCGGTTTCTATTTCTAAACTGACACGAGAACAAACTAAAATTTAAATTTAGCCATATAGAACAAATATTTTACAAGTCATTTAACAACTACTACTAATGACACAATTAGAAAAATAAAAAATTTAATAAGAAAAGGCAACAATTTTGTTCTTCTTTCAATTACAGTATTTTTTTAGTTATTACAAAACTAATAAACATGCAAAGTATTGGCGTCATATAAAATAACAATTGATTGGGGGTTCTAAATAAATTCAGTCGGCAAATGAATATTGTTAAGTACTACTGTAAACGACTTTTCTTACCGGTCGAATTGACTTTAGATTTTATAATTTGTTATTGAACTTTTTATTTAAGTAAATTCATTTTTTTCGATTAAAAAAATTACAAATTCACATGTAAGTTCAATTTATTAATTTTTACACAGGCAAATAACTGATTGGTCGATGCAATCGGTATGACCGAAGCAGGAGTGCATATCAGTGGAATTTATTTATTTTAACGGCCTCGGTATGAAAAGACCTTAAAATATTCCTCAATTATAGGAGCTAAATGGATAATCTAATTAAATTTACAGCGTATTTTTCACATGAACCTAAAATAGAAAAAGCGTTTAATAAACGAAAAATCTACCTAAATTATAATGATGTACGAGTATAATTATGAAATTTATCAAAAAAAAAAAAGTAAAAATTTAATTTATAACTTAGAATATGAAACAAACCAAAAATTCAATTAAATAAAAATTAAAATTATTGCTTCATCCTTAAAATTTGGCATCAAATTAAATTTTGGTTTTCTCAATTTTATGATACATTTGTACAAAAAAATTAAACTAAAAATAAAATTGAAATAAATGTTCTTTTGAAACAACAACAAAATAATAAAAGAAAATCAACAAGTTATTTTTTTATTCGTTTAATTAAAATAATTTTTTTTATAAAAAAAATCGTCTCTATATATGTTTTTGAACATAAATGATTATCTACTAATGTATGTATGTCAACTATAAGTGGGTTTTAAAACAAATTAATTTTAGTTACGGCAAAATTAAAATCCAGGTAAAATTGAAAAATAATGCGGCATAATCTGTTTTCTACACATGAAGAACAAAAAGGGTTTAGGATTTTAATTAAAAATATTTTGAGCTAAATGTTAGGGATTATTATCTTAAGTATTGTGTCTTGATATGAATGTGATTGCAACATTTTGAAATATTGGTAAATGTAAAAAAACGCGCTTTATGGTACCTACATGTGGTTTAATATTAGAGTGTTTCCATCCAACGAAAAACGTGCCAACAGATATGACGTCTCTATATACAATAAAAGAAATGTCTTAAAGCGTAATACGGCTTTGGCATACTTTTATAGGATGATTAAAAAGGTAACCAGCTTTTCATTTCAAACACACATGAAAAGATTTTACAAGCATCCCGTATATAATTCAATTGTGACATGAGTCTAATTTAAATGAAGGCAAATAAAAAATATTTTGATCGGCTGCCATCTATATAAATTGAGTATCACGTGAATATAAGTTAAAAATGTTATGTGTAGTTTATTATAATTATTATAAACAATTATATACATAAAATTTTTGTATTTGTATTTAAAAAGAATTAAACAAAAAGTAATATTCGTATTACACATGTGTAAAAATTCTTAATTAATTATTATATAAAAATAAATCAAACAAGAAAATTAATTTTTCCTTTACGTCAATCACAGTGCAGACAACCGCTTACTTTAGTTTGCTTACTCTGTTCTTCTCCCATACCCATCGAATTCGTCTTACTATGTTTTCTTATTTAAACGATTTAATTCATTCGAAAATAGTATATGTATTGTATAAGCAAAATGTAGAAAATAAGAAAACATTGAACGAATTTAAATAAATAAATAAAATAAAAAAAAATTGGATTTAAAGTAAAGAAATTGGAATCGTCATTATAAATTAGCTAGAATTTGAGTGACGTCTGATATTTTAGTATGGAATATTTAAACAGATTTTACGGAAATAGTACAGATATTGTGATATATGCCAATAAATTCCACTTTCAACCTTAATTCCTATACCTATGTGTGAATTTTCTATGTATACTAGATACACGAACTAAAAATTAAATTCTAAATCTTTAAAAATTAACACAGTTTCAACACGAAATTAACAGCTGTAATTTAACAATGTGTTTTTTTCAAATTTGATTAGATCGTAATATTATTTTGCTATTTTCGTAAAAAAAGTAAAAAATTGTAAAATTAATTGTTGGCACGAAACGGAATCACAAAAAATTAAGTAAATCCTAAATATATATGATTTCAAATTGTTTTGGTGTCTATCAATACAAAAAGATTAAAGTTCAAATTTGTAAATGGTTATACTTGTTTATTCTAATTTATTTAGAAATATTGCAAACATATAGGGTCGAATACACAGACCAAAATAAATCATTTCGGATTTATGCAAAATTTAAATATTCTTCGATCCGCATTTGTTAATCACTTAATTCTCCTATTAAATACTTTTTCATTTCATTACTATAAAATAAACATAAATCTATTAAAAATTTGGCGTCAAAGTTCAGACTGTGATCGGTGATTTCATTATGTGGAAATTACCGATCATTTTCTTGAATTTTAATCTCTGGTTTACATACCGAGCAAATGAAGTGTGATCGATTCGATCGAACTCTAGTGTGGCATTCTTACCAGCACATTCAATAAGTACGTGTTCGCCACCGGGATGCTGGATACATAAAATTACAATCACAAATTGTTCATAATGCTTAGTTCATTATGGCCTTACCAATTGTCGGTAATGGGTTAAATCATAAATGTAGTAGTCTATTATTACCCACAGATTACCAGCCGAATTATGTTTTGCTACATCTTCCGAACAAATTTTTTGTATTGGATCTGCCATTATAATTTGACTGTAATATAAAAATTATAAATTTGAACATTAAAATATTTAGTAAAACACTAAAACAAAAATATGTAAAGAAGTTATGCATTGCTTTTCGTGAAAAATAATCAAAACTTAAACCACATAATATATTGTATGGTTATTTACTTTAGGAGCTAGGATTTGAAATAAATATTCAATGCGAAGAATGTCATACCTTGGGCAATTTATGGCCACTGCCGAAAAAATTCACGAGGTTGATCGTACTGTGTATGCACAATGAGCATGCACTTAGCAAAAGGCATTTAGAAAGAGCTTCGTGAGAACCTTGCTTAAAACCAGTACATTGAAAACTTAAAAAAGCCTTATCTAAATAGAGTCAACCACCTCGTTAATCCTTAAAAAAAATCTTGAAATATTCAAAAAATGAAATATTCAAGATGTATGGTAGTATACTGTGCGGACGGCCAAATTCTATCGAATGATGTGAAGGTAAGTGAAATTTTATGTATTTTAAATACCTTACCTTGAACAAAAATAAGGAATTGTTCCTTAATATAGTACATGTTTCAAAATAGGAACTTACCGTATAAGTACCGAAGCAGAAATTAATAATAACCGACATAAATAGAAACAGAAAATGGAAAGCCACAGAAACACCAGACGTTAGTTGGGAAATCTAAGTCAATTGTTTAAGTCGTAAACCAGTTTGAATTTTGGGGTTACAATAAAATAGGTATTTTGTTTGAATAAGAAATTAGAAATTTTACCTAATACTTAAATATTGTTCTTTAAATTTGAATTATTTGGTTATTTTAATTATTCGCTATCAGGCTAAATGGCCATTAACATATGAACTCGCTTTACGTTCTGTTGCAAGCATTTTATTGGTGATCAAAATGCCATAACAATTTTGTCATGAGTTTGTTCGCAAGCATCTGACATCTAAAATGACAAAAGCTTACTAAAAATGCACAGTACCTAAAAAAGTGCGTATGTATTTTCTTGCCACAATACCTTATTCAAGAGCTTGCAACTTAAAAGCGAATTACAAGTACGCTTATTAATTATTACGCAGTAAAAGTTTCGCCAAAAATAACATATTTCTTAATAAAGTAAATTAAAATATACGGGTAGCAACGCACGCACATTTAAATTTGGGTTCACGTTTCAAATCACAAAAATTTTCGTAACTGCGATGTGGCGATTGTTTTTGTAATTTGGATTACGCCTTATCAAAGAATATAGCAATTTCTTAATATTTACGTACCGAATTTTATTATATTAACATATAAACAAGGTTCTAAAATATTAGTAAAATTATAATGTTCACCAAATAAACTTCTATTTGTATAAATTAATTAGAAAAAAAGATTAAACAATAATTTTGAAGTGAGCCATTTTGGATTATGACATGAAAATTCAAAATTGTAAACTATAATATGCTTTAACGTTCGCAGTGCGTCACTTCAAAAATATATTCGAAAAACAAAATGGAAATTATATCATGATTATAACATGAAGCATTTTAACTAAAACCCGAATAACCAAAAATTGTGATCACAAAGTTTATTGCCGAATACGTTGTTGCATTACTGAAATGTTCACACAGTTTAATTTACTTGACGGGTGAACGTAAAATTTATAAGTAAATTAATTTAAAAATCTTAAACGTTGCAAATCTGTCAAAAGGCAAATAATTCATAAGGTATTAGATAAAACAAATTAGAGCCATATTTCTATTCGATTGGATCATATTTGTTAAATTTTTTATGTTTTAATTAAAACAACACGAAAACGACAACAAAATAGATGCAGAAGTTCGATTGCAACCGCTTTGAACTAACAGCATCAGCGCTTGGTTCCAATTGGTGAAAATTTAATTGTAGATGCTTAAAATAACATCAGAAATAGACAGTTTTTTAAATGTCATGTTGGCAGAATTGACAGCCGACAGTGTTCAGAGGTATTTGTTCACATCGCCGACCATTTTGAAAATTGTTGAAACTTTCTGTCCACCAGAAAAACCCCATATCGTTAAACGATATTTATTAGGACAATTTGTACCCTCGGACTCGAAACGTTACTTACCGCAGAAGACATAGGCGATCGACTCCATCCGAAGCATTGCACTATATACAAGATTTGGAAGGAAACAATTTCACAGAGAGGATCGTACGCTCTTTGTGGATACGGAAATTAGAAGAACCAATAAAAGTTGTACTATCGGCAACCGACGAGTTAGTACTCTAGAAAAATTCGCATCCATAAATAAACAAATAAATCCAGTGCAGATAAAATTCATGAAGTGTTGACACTTCAGCCACATATTTAATCAATGCAGAAACTTACGAAACTGTCCAGGTTCGAATTAAGACGGAAACAAACGGAATTTCATAAATGTCTTCTCGAGGCAATGCTTGGACGTCCTACTGTGCGTGCAATTCGCAAAACTATTGATCGTTTTGAAGATACTGGTTCAGTGGAAGGTCGTAGACCATATCAACATGTTCATGCAGTTAATACTCCTAGTGCAGTGGTAGCTGTCAGTGAAAATGTTCGTAATGAACCAAGCACATCAACCAGGCATCGTTCACAAGAACTAAACATTTCACGAACGACATTACGACGCATTTTGAATGTTGATCTTCATTTTTTCCGCAAAACGAACAGCAAAATGCCATTACTGTGAATGAGGAACGTTATCGCAACATTTCAACTGGTTTGTTGTGGCCCAATCCATTTATTGTCATTAAAATTTGCTGATCGCATAACTTCAAGAAATTGTGAAGTTCCTTCGCCACCAAGAGACCGGATTTAACAAAACTTGATTATTTTTTGTGAGATTATTTGAAATGTAAGGTGTATGCTAATCATTCACAAACAACTCAAAAACTTAAAAATAATATTCGAGTTGAAATTAAGATCATTGATCCGCTTTTATTCGAAAAAGTAATTGAAAATTTTGATGTTCAGATGCAGGCCTGTAGACGAAGCCGTGGTGGTTATATGAACGATATTGTTTTTTATACATAAATGGCATAGAACCACCTTTTCTTTAATAAAAAATTTTGACTTTTTATCTCAAAATGTGCATTTCATTTACAAATGAAAAAAGACAGATGGCCCATCCTGGATCAAGGTCCTGGTACAAGCGATAGGCCGGCAGTTACTAGAACCTAGCATTTTTAATACTATAATTTAAGCGTTGGTCATAGCCTAATCGCCGTTCGTCTTGCTTCTTCTAATCGTAAACGCCGAAAACAACGACCCTCTGCAAATATGGACGGGAACATCAATAACTCGTAAACAGCTGCGTAAAATAAATATCTACTTCACCATGCTGCCAACGTTCCTTTCCTGATGAGATACATTGTTATAGCTACTCAGCCATTACCTTAGACCTTAGAAGACTACGATTTTCCCTAACCGTTGTCGCATTCACTTGAGCACAATTATGGAATACTCGCGAGTATTCCATAATTGAGAGCGCATCTTATATAGCGTGAAACCCACAGTTCACTCTTAGCGCACACCATCATTGTACAGAATTCGTGATTCGAATATACGCTCCTTTTTTCAGTAACTTGTGGAATGCTTATTCATTTAGACAGAAATTTAATAGGTCAAGAAATTTTCAAGGTTTTGCACAACTTGCAGTCATTAGTGCTATGTTTGAGATAATTGTGTCGATTCAATGTGAACCTTTTATTTTTATTTTCTTCTATGCTGCTATTTTTACTAGGAAAACTCGATGCATTTAAGCAAGCAAGATATACGTTTAATAAAAATTTTGAAATAAATATTGAGTGGCTTTTGAAATAATAGAAGAATAGAAAAAATGATAAATAGAAGATTTACAAGGGATCGACACCAATATCTGGACCCGCGAGCCTCGACCTTTCGACTTTTTCACAAGCTTTCATCAATTCCTCCCTCGCAATTGAAAATTTCATGTCGTCCATATGCTCCACATAATCCAGTTGCAATAGGAAAGAGGCAGTCCTACGTTGGAGGCTTGAAATTTGAAATTTTGAGTCTCGGCTATATCCTGATGGACAGGATGATCCTACTCCATGGTTGAAAGTTAGGTTCAGTTCGAATCAAGAGATATTTTTTCGTCAACATTCTTAACCTTCCACCCAACTAATTCTATCTATTTACATAAGGCTTGAGTCCTTGTAACAAGAAAAGTACAACTTTATGGTCAGATGCAGAACATTGTGGTACGGCATTGTGGTACGCTGGGCAATTACTACTAATATTTACGGATTGTTTTCTTTCTCAATACATGTGCAAGTAATCAACGTCGTTTGCGCTAATCCTTAGTACATGTTTTAAATATTTACGAATTTTACGTGTATCGAACATCCTTCTCGCCACTACTTTAGGGGAAGCCACTACGTCAAGCCCGTGTTTCACCGTATGATTTTCACAACAACTTGATTATACTCATTTGGAGATCATTTTCATCCAATGTCCTTAATCTTGATGAGGACCTCATCTACTTCCTTTACTAAAACCTTCCAATTTTCGATCTGCCTCAATCTACATGGGATTTTAAGGCCATTGTTGAAATGGGAGCTTCGTATAATTTGTGTATCCCTTCTTATGATGGTTTTCGCCTGACGTTTGGTGATTTACGTGAAATATGTCCTAATCTGTCATAAAATACATCAACAAATATTTAGGACAATTTTAGGAAACACTTCACATCTCTATATATATATATAGCAATATGAAGTTTTTCCTAAATCTTAAATATGTTTGAAAGTATTAGTGAAAATAATAGATAAAATAACGTTTAAATCCAATTTGCCTGAATGATGACCATTTTGAAATATAAACACATGCGAACACTACGGCAAAATAAATTTAAACTGCGATGCACTGCTACATAAACCACTAACTATTATAAAATAATGTTTTTATTATTTTAATTTATTTTAATTAATAATTTTAAAAGCACAACATTAAGTCGTCACCTCGTACAAAAACAAAAACTGGTTGGGGGAGTTTCTTATTTTGAGATATGAGTATATATATATTTATAGTTGGTAAAGTTGCCTATTTAGAATCTCGATAGAAACTGCTCGTACTAAATAAATTACCACTATATGTTTATATATTTAAAACATAGGTTTTTATTTTGATAATTTTATATAAATTAATTAAGATATTTGTTAATACAATTAGTTATGAATTTATAAAATAATTATTAATTGAATATTCTATTCACAACGTGAGCCTATTGTCAGTTAGTGAATGAATGGTAAACGATTATTATTTATTTTCAAGAAAATTTCCTTTTATATCCACTATATTGTTTTGCGATGTTATCGCGACCCAAGTACATTGTTCACCAAATTTATTCACCAAACGACAAAATCATTTGCTAATTTGGATTACGACAGATAGATGGCAGACCGCAAAGAAAAGTAATAATAAAAATGACAAAACATAGAAATCAAATATTACTTGAGTTTATTAAACAACAGTAGTTTCTTTGGTAGTATAAAAGCCGAGTAACAATAATAAGGTAAATAAATTCTGATTAAAATCTTGAAGATGGAACACCACACATCCTGCTCTGACTTGTGACACATGAAATAGCAAATTTTATATGGGTAAAATCGTTACACCCATTCTATAGTATATAATTCTATGATCTCATATCCCTATCTACATCATTTAATTTATCGTAGTTTACGTTTGAAATCAATTATTTTTGATACTAGAACGAAATTGGTGAAATAGGTATTGTTCAAATGTATTCTAGTAGGTTGCGATAGCAATAGCGAAGAAATGATTGATAAACGAAACAGAATTCAAATTATTTCTAGCAGAAAGACAAATTGACAAATTTTCGAAAGAATAAGTTAAAGGAACGTGGAGGATTGTTAAAAAATTTTGAAAGTGGTAATCGATAACCCTAAGATTAAAGTGCAAAAAACCATGAATTTTCTTCGAATAAACGCTGCAAACTACCACAACTGGAATGGCTATTTTTTAAAATGCAAAGGTATTAATAAACCAAAACGTAACGGTTCTCTGAAAAATCTGAGATTGACAAATTGACTACGTAGTCAACGTAGTCAATTTGTCAATCAAAAACGTGAATAGTAACCCCCTTCTTGTCATCTGGTCTAGATTTTTCAAAGAACCGTTATTTTGCGGTTAATCGAGGTTTCCTACTATAAGAAAATTGTAGTTCCAGGTGTGGTAGCCGTCCGCGTTTATTCAAAGAAAATCCATGAAAATATCCTGTTTCAAACGTAGTCAATTTGTCGATCAAAAACATTGAATACTAACCCCATTCTTCTCTAGATTTTCAAAGAACCGTTATTTTGCGAGTAATTGAGGTCCTTAACTATAAGAAAATTGTAGTTTCAGATATATTTGCAGTATTGCTTTGTATTTTTTTTGTTTTATGCATACGATTTTTTTTGTAAAAATATATACGTAATTTTATTATATAAAATTAATACAAATCTCATAGAATTTAATTTTGTTCGTAACATTATAATGCATTTTATTCCATATTGGTCGAATGTTATCCCATTTCCAATGTCGCCTAAATGTAGAGTTTTTTATTTTATTACATTATTACTAATGCATTCTCACTATAAATGTTTTTGTTGTTGGTTTAGGAAAGTTAGGACAAACTTCCATTTTGTCATTGGTGTGTCGTCGTTGGAAGCCTATAAAAAAAATACTATCGCTCCAAATTTAAAGTTTTCAACCAACGACAGTAATAATAAATTTGCGAAAGCAACAAATTTTTTTAATGTTTTTTTTTTCAAAGATAATTTTAAAATTACAATTTCGCACTAATAATTTTCCGCGCACGACATGTCGAAATGATTTTGTTTCATTCTCGCACAAGAATAATATCCATTATTCGGTCGTGTTACGTGTTTTTAAAAATGTTGTCATTTTTATATGTTCGTACTATATTATAAATAATAATAATAATAAGATAGTCAGCCTGATTCATAAGATAAATGGTAGACAATATGTTAGGAATATTATATAGATTTCTCATCGTAACATGCAATAATCGAAATGCATGGTATTATGTTTTTCATACCGTCCGTTTGGCGCAGAGGATAGCGCGTTGGACTTCTAATCCAAAGGTCGTGGGTTCGATCCCCTCAAGGGATGTCAAACATTTTTGGATATTTCATCGAAACATAAATTTCTTACATAAAACATCTAATCCAGAATATGCCAGATTTACGTTATGACGTAACTAAAGAATATTAACAAACATATGTCAGACTATTTTCCACCTACAACATTTTCTTAGTTTTTACTTTTTTTTAAATCTATTTGCAATGTTTTTCCTCATTTTTTTTTAAATATATATTTGAATTTTGAAATTAATGAAAAGAAACTTATTTTCATTTGAATTGATCTGTTAACGCATTATTAACGTTTTTTTCGAACTTTCTTCAGACGTTGTAGAGTAGAAGAAAAATGTAAATCTGATTCTCAAATTAACATTGGTAATTTGTCATAAATGTGATTTAAGAAAAATCAATTTTTATGTATTTGCGAATACGACATCTGTAGAATGTTACAGCCTTTGCGCACTTATTTAATTTTAACGGGGTCTATTAATCGGACAATCACTTTTCGCGTATAAATACAGTTCAAGAAAATTTACACCCGGGAAGATTAAACGTTTTTAAACCGAGTGCCAAAATTAAAATTTGCCCTAATAAAATGACTTTGATATTTTTCCACTTAAAAAATAAACAACGATTATTTCTCTGTAATACCCCTGTAATTGCACTGTAAAATGGTTGCTGACGGTTTAATGTACTGAAATGAAATAATCCAAGGGTAAGCATTTATAATCGCATTAGCATTCGTCTGTGAAGCACCCATTAACTGAATATTAACTCATCGTATATGATATATGTGTATGAATGGTATATGTGTATGTTCCAGTAGAGCATCGTCTACGTGTGAATTGGTTGTGAATTTGTGATAAGAATAGCACATTTCTTTGATTATTTATTAGAATGTTTGGCTTGACAGAAAGTAAAAAAAAAAAAAAAAAATCAAAAATAAAATAGAATCTTTGAGACACCTTCGCAAAAATATTTTTTTAATGAATTTAACAAAAATGCTACGACATTTTTTATCATAATTTTTGTGTAAGAATAAAAAATCAAATTGTTAAGCGTTACGAATAATAATTCAATGTTAACAATATGGAGCATATGTGCTGCTGTACGGTATAAGTGCTAAAGAATTTTATTTTGAATTTTATGTTTTTTATGTATAATTTATACGAGTATATATTTATATATACACACACACACACGGGTATTATTGGCGTTTCGCAAGAAAAATCAATCGAAAAATGATTTGCATAAAACATTCGTTTGATGTGATGTGGAAAACTATAAAATAAATTTGTTTTTTAATTTAAATTATGGGGATTATTATACATGATATATAGGGATCATAAATGGTATGGGTTTTCACTATCGGGAAATTAAAAAGATGATTGTTCTTTATTTTCTAATAAATAATTATTTGAATTATGACTCATAATTCTGATGAGTTTAACGAATATGGCATGTGTTGCAGCACTTCATTCTAATTTACCATGAACGGGTATGAATCGTGAGTACATGACAATTGAGAATATTGTGATTCCTGCAACGTGTCTGCACCTTCCTTGTTATCTTACCACGGACAAATTGAAATACAGCTGATCCTGATTTATCCTTGTATTTATAGCCCTCATCCCAAAGGTTCCTTTAGAATAATCATATTTAATTTACATATTTAATTAATATTTTGTTGATATTTAATCTAACCGCAATCCGTTCGAGATCGAATAAATTAATACGGCCACGTTTCAATTCGTTGAACCAATATCTCGCGGTTGTCATAGATGGTGAAGGGTCCCCATAGACAGCATCCAACTTCGCTTTTATTCCACCGCATGTTTTCTCATCCAAAAATAAAAAGCGAATTACGATTCGATATTGCTCTTTTTACATTTTATTGAGAAACACGAAACACGCGTGATACTACTAGCTGCGAAATAAAAACTAACCTGTGAACTAGATTGAAATTTAGTATGATGTTGTTTGACAGATGACAGTACGCGATAGTAATGTTAACTTCCCTAAGAATTGCCACCTGTTTACAAGCACGGGTACTTATTTATCGACCCTCGCACTTCAACAGATTTGGACATAACGCATATAAATGGGCAGATATAGCCGTTCTAAGAAAGATACACATTTTATTTGAATATTCTAAATCACTGTTGAAATATTTTCACTATCATCCCTTTTAAAAAAAAAATTTTATACATATATAAATTTAATTATTAATAAGAAGAAAACGACTTCATTATAACAAATTGTGAACTTTAATTTTATTTTATTTTTTTATTATTTAGACCCGAACTTTTACCACAATTAAAATTTTTCTTGAAAATAAAATGTGCTTGAAAATATTTTTTATTTCGTTATTGTTTGTGCTATTGTGTTAAAATTTTTGAATCTACAAAAATTTAAGTTTAAAAAAGAATCCACGACAAAACCGGTTTTGTTGGTAAAGGGGAAAAAACGAAGATCTTACCGGATTCAAGTTACTCTAGTAACGATCCTTATGTGACCATAACCAAGCAAGGTGCATAGCCGATTCCACATATTGGGCCAATCTTAGGCCGATTTAAACCTACTAAATTTCTGTCTACTGTGAATCTTTCTAATGCTTTTTGGCACCTCCCACTGGTCGAAAGAGAAAGCTGTTTTCTCGATTTCTTCCCGAGGTCACTTTCAATTCGTCGTATAACGCCATTTGGCCACCATTATGCTCCACAGACACAAGCGCGGCTTATGGATATTGTGTTAGGTGTTGACCTAGAACCCTATGTTTTTGTCTGGAAGACATAATACGAATAACATTTGTAGCTTTAAAAAATGGTGGCTGATCGTTTAAGTAAATCAGGTTTAACGATCAATCTGGAGAAAATAAAATTCCCTCAAAAAAGTATGACGTACCTGAAGGTTCAAGGAATACTGGATTATTAAATATCTAAGAATATTAAAAGTATCCGTAGGCTTTTGGGAATGGCGGAATGTCAGCAATTTTATTCCGAACTTTGCTAATCTGCCTCAATCTCGCATATTATACAAAAAAAAATTAAAAGAATATCTTGGACTGAGGCGGGTAATTCTGCTTTCTTAAAGTCCAAATTTCGCCACCTATCCTTTCCAACCCAAATTTTGCTCGGCTCTTTATAATTCAAACGGACGCCTGAGATAAACGTGTAATCTTATTCTTTTCACAAAAATTAAAAGTTCCACAAAAAAATACCATACAACTAAGAATGCGTGTTTACCTTACCGTAATTTTAACCACCGGAAAATTTCGTATGGTTATAGTGAATATGACGTTGTCATCTTGTTGTAAAAAAAGACATTTGGCATTTGTTATTTCACAGCAAAATACCGAATTTAATTTGTTCTATTTCATAAAATAAAAAAAACTACAATAACTATTAATAAAATGAAAAATTAAAATACATTAAAAAAATTAAAGCCAAAACTTGTTGCTTGCAGATACAAAAACTAACCTCTTTAAAAAATGTAATAAACGTAATTATATAAATAAAACTACACATCATTCGAAACATATATGTACAAAATTCTGAGCTCCTAAATAAGTTACTGTAAACAAAAAATTTACACTTTTATATATCATATACTAAAGTTATGTATGTTATAACTTTAGTATATGATATATAAAAGTGTCGGGAATGATTTTTTCATTTTTTCAATGCTTAGCTAAGCTCTCCACCTACCATTACCATCGAGTTACACCATTAATATTCGAACAATTTGCTAGTGGAGACTCGCAATACCATCGAACTATTATTTATAATCGTTACGATCTAGTTTACAATATTGGAAAAGCTTGATGGTATACAATATTTTGACATTTCGTAAAAATTAAAATGGCGTCAATAACCAATTTAAATTTTAATTATTTTATGTTTTGGTGACATTTCGATGTTGTTTGGTGACACAAGTGACGCTGTTGAATATCATTAAACGAATGATTTTCAAATGTCAAATTTATGTTACGTTTACTATAACCGACGCTATATTAAAAAAATTTCGTACCATTTATGTTAATGGTATTGACATAAATTATATCAGGAGTGAACAGTGCGAAGAGTGGTTAACAGTAAAAGTGATTTTAGAGAGTAGTGAAATAAGTGAATTGTTTCCTATATGTTTCCCATAAGTACGAACAAACAAATATTTTCTAAATCCAATAGTTTATTTCTCTAAGTATTCGCATACAATTTCTTTGGATTTTAATCTCTATACCTACATTGATAAAATATATTCTAATTCGCATAACTTTTTCAATACTTTTTCGAAGACAGTGTTTGCGAGAGACTCATTTAAAACAGGAAGTTATATAAGGATTTATTTGTTACTCGCAGTCTCGAAAATTCCGATTGTCATGACAGTTTTTAACTATCGTAATAGCAAGAATTTTCGGGACTGAGAGTAAAAATATGGCGATATTTTGGGCTGAGACATCTCATGATAGCAATAATTAGTGCTGCCATCGCCTTTTTCGGAGACGGAATTTGGACTCTCTTCATATACATATCAAAATTATGGCTTCCTTGCCCCAAAAATTTCGACTGTCATGACAATTTTTAACTATCGTGATAGCAAGTATTTTTTGTACTGAGAGTAAAAATATGGCGATTTTTTGGGGTGAGAGTAAAAAATGTAATAATTAGTGTTACCAAGGCATTTTTCGGGATGGAATTTGGTTTTTACAAACAACAAATTTCGCACGACTGACAATAAAAATATGGCGATTTTTTGAGCTGATAATAAAACATGTCATCATATCAATAATTAGTGCTGTCGCATTTGCCGCATTTCTCGGAGACGGAATTTCGACTGTCTTCATATACATTTTAAAATTGGGCTTCCTTGCCCCGAAAATTTCAACTGTCATGACAATTTTTAACTATCGCGATAGCAAATATTTTCGTGTAAAAATGTGCTGATTTTTTTGGGGTGTGAGCGAAAAATGTTAATTTGGGTTACTTGTACAGGGTTTTTCAATAGGAATGATATGATTTTTAAGTTACGTTTCGGCCATTTGTAATATGGCATGATCTGTCATTTTTTTTTCATTGTATTCAGTAATGTTTACAATTTCATCATGGTGGGATATACCATGCAAGAACAACGTTTACAAATTATTCAGTTTTATTATCAAAATAATCGTTCTCCAATTGCAACTTTTCGTGCGCTTTTGCCATTTTATAGTCGTAATAATCGTCCAAGTGTGCTCGCTATTCGTCGAATTGTTGAAAATTTTGAGCGTACATTTTCTTTACATAATTTTCTACTGCCAATAAGACAAAGAAACGCTCGAAGTAATGCAAATATTGACCGCAATTTGTCGATTCCAAGACGTTCTCAAGAATTGGGACTGTCACAAACTACAACCTTTCGGAGTTTGAGAAAAGATTTGAGTTTGCATCCGTACAAAATTGTTTTCACTCAAGAACTGAAGCCATTGGACCACCGGAAACGTCGTGAATTTGCTGATTTTACCTTGGAACAACTTGAAAACGATACCGATGAGGCTCACTTTCATCTGAGTGGTGCAGTAAATAAACAAAACTGTCGATTCTGGTGCGAAGAAAATCCACAAATTATTCATGAAAAACCATTACATTCACCTTAATTGACATTTGGTGTGGTTTTTGGTCTGGTGGAATAATCGGTCCGTATATTTTTTTCGAAATGAAGCTGGTAACACCGTTGCTGTCAATGGAGATCGGTATAGATCGATGATAACCAACTTCTAATGACCGAAATTGGAAGAAGTTGATCTTGACAACATGTGGTTCCAACTAGACGGGGCCACGTGCCACACAGCAAGTGTAACAACTGAATTATTGCGCGAAAAGTTTGGAGATTCGATTATTTTAAGAAATTGTGATATTGAATGGCCTCCAAGAAGTTGTGATTTAACACCATTAGACTATGTCTTGTGGGGTTATTGGAAGTCATTGATCTTTAGCAATAAACCAAACTCTCTTCAAGCTTTACAAGTCAATATTGAACGTCAATATTCGTCAACATTCATGACATACGACTTGATTTAGTGGAAAAAGTGCTCGAAAATTGGGTTCATCGAATTCGTTCCTGTAGAAAAAGTTGTGGAGGCCATTTGAATGAAGTTTTATTCAGAACTTAATTGTATCGATTGTACTTCACATTAAATAAAAAACATTTCAATTTCCTTAACAATTAGTGTGTTTTTTTAAAGAAATCATATCACGCATACTCGTTCCAACAGGACCCTAAGATACAACGCCTTTGCAACACTCTCTTTGACCAGCATTTTGATGGTGATCTTCTCCGCCATCGCTTGACCCTCTCAAATTTTAGCGATCTATGGTCTATCCTCCAAAGAATTGGCCGCTTGTCCATCTTTTCCATGTGCCTTTCTTTAAATTGATGCCCTCAATAAGGCTCTTGTTTACCACTGCTCTCCACCAGTTCCTTCAACAACCTTGGGAGACCATGTTTTTCACCTGCCTCTATTCTCCATTATTCACAAACCATGTTGATCCTTCGTGATGATTGTGCAGGATCCTTGTTGTTGTTGGCAACTTCTGCACAAATCTCATCCACAGGCCGTTGCAATAAAAAAAACCACCAACGCTGGCTGGACAGCCTCTTCCTGTGAATTACTTTTATCATCCTAGCAGTCATAATTATGAATTTTTGACTTATAGATGACAAATGTGTAAGAATCACAACAAACAGTTTCGAACAGATGAGATTATTGATTTGAAAAAATCAGTCATCAGGTCGCGACGACTAACGTATTATTTTACATTGGAATATTGTCTATATATAGAACAATACCATGTAGTTGTACTACTAGCGAATTACTGCATAGCGTACGAAATTCGATTCTTTCACATTTCTCATCTATATTCTGTTTACACAATTAACTTTTCGTATTTACGAGTTTCATTATATTTTACTTTGGTTTTTTCGATTGTAGTAATGGTGTTGGTGATTGTTCGAGAGTGCTGAAATAGACCAATATACGGAACAATCACCTACACCATTACTACAATCGAAAAAAAACAAAGTAAAAGTCATAATTAGTACAACATCCGCAATCCCATCTCGCCTTGGCTAGTATCTCCAACAGATACTTTTCAATGTTAAGTTTCACTATGCCGTCCAAACGTAGCTGCTACAGTTGCCCTTCGGCATCATACAAAGGTTATCCAGGCTGTCATTTTAAGAACAGTAAATTCACTTGATAATATTGTATTTTTCGTTTTTGAGAACAAGCCGAGGATTACCGAAGCGAGAATTTGTTTATTTATTTTAAATATAGGCTGATTTGCAAAATAATTAGGCTCAAACAATTTTCCCGAATTTTAATTTTGATGCATTACTGGGCCATTTTTTTTTTCTTGCTTCATTTGAAAATTCTGTATCTGCCCATAGTTCAAGTGCATTGCTCTTTCATCTATATAAACGAGTTTGGACATAAAACTGTATTTTGTAGTATATCTGTTACCCATAATTCACTCGAACAAAGAAGATGGCAAACATCAAGTAATAAACTCATTAAAGTGAATTGCTACAAAATATGAGTAGAGTATGTAAAATACAAGAATGTAATATTTTCATTTATATACGATTGGCGAAAGATCTCCATAAACAATCTGATTTATATCAAGAAACAAAAATAAACTCTTAAAGTTGTTTACAACAAAACAAAATTTTCGTATATAAACAAAATCCGACAACCGGTCAGTCACAATCCAACAACCCATTAGGTCAACCAATTCATATTTTACATGAGATCATTTTACCGAATTAAAACCAAATGTTTATTATCACATACATATTCATACACATAACGGTAATAATATAATGTAGTTGACCGTCCAAAATCCATTAACAACACCGTACAGAATCTATCCCGCCCATGCAATGTTGAGGAAATGAAAAATCATTCTAAAAATATTTTGGAATTTTCACATAAATTTCGTCGATGTAATTTACTGTTCTGCTGCTTGCAAAATTTATCTATTTTTATCACTAAATAATATTTTTAACTAAAATATTTTATTATCACCAATTTTACAAAATTTATTTTTAACCTAATGACAGTTTAAATGATTGATTATCAAAAAAAGAAAAAAATATAAATTCTTTTTATCTACTTAATATTTTTTTTTTTTATTTCGTACAAGGAGGAAAATAAAATTTTCTTATAACTAACATCTCGTCATAATTATTGTGCTCTGCACTCTCTCACCCATCCAATATTTAATAAATTAAAATTTTTCAAGATGATTTAATAACTTTTTGTTTTGTTTTGTTTTTCCTATTTCCATAAATAATTAATTAAAATGAAATTTTGCTGTAGTTTGTGTCGTGTTAATAATAAACGTTCGATGTTCTTGTTGTAATTTAAATTTTTGTTTTTATTAAGAAAACCGCGGAAATAATTTGCTTGTTTTTGTTTTAATTATAATTAAAAATTTATTATATTTTAATAGAATAGAGAATACGAATATGTTTTCGTGTCTAATGGTGAATGAATATTTCACTCAGTATTGTAAATTGGAAACCTTAAGCTTTCAATATGATTAACCTTGATCCATATTAACTTTTAAGAACGAAAATAAAAAAGGTGAACAATAATTATTGATGCCAAAATATAAATAAATGAAGATCTTGTTTTCTTTTTGGCGGAAAGGAATTAAGATTTGTAATTTATTTATTTTTTTTTTTTTTTTTTCATTTTAGTTGTTTTAAAAATAAAACACCTTAAAAAAATTGTAGAGTGAGTTTTAATTGTGGATTTTACTATTTTTACGATTTTAAATTCGAATATTGCACAGTGTATTTGCGGTTTAATTTTTTTGGGACGCGTAATTTACCCGGATTTCGAGGGGTTTTCACAGGTATACCTTTTTATATAACGCACTATAGTGTGGACACTTATTGACGTTATAGAAAAAAAATTTATTTGTATGGAACTTTTTTAATCTGAGTGACATATATTTAGTTCGTTCCGACATTTTTCTTATTCTTATTTCCGTCACATAAAGTTATAATATTATCCGGTAGAGTAAATACTTTTTAACATAAACTTACGGCTTGGTTTGGAAAATATATTTTTTTTCAGTTCTAACATTTTTGTGTTTTTTCCTAATTGACTATTCTCGCAAAACGGAGTAGGAATTTTATTTTTCCTATGTTCAGAAATTTTGGCTTTTAAATTTCCCTACCTTTTTCGAGGTAGGGAATTAAATTCCTAGATAATATTTAATAATATTTAAGAGATAATACTTAATTGAGTGAGATTTAAATAATATGAGATTTGATTTTTGCTCAAATTATTTAATAATTTAAAATAAGTAAGACAAACTATGTAAGTATTACAAAATTAAAATTTAAAGCTTGGAAGTTTTGCAAAAATATTAATATATGAATATTAAACTAATGATATTTAGATAAAATATCGCAGTATAATTAAACGCCACAAATATTTGTGGGTTAAAAATTTATTCATAAATAATATTTTGCTTCGGATCTTCGTCTATAACGCTTCTATCCATAACAATCTTTTGTTCTTTTAACTGGTATTAGCGCTTTGTCGTAGAGTGATGTACTAACACTATATGTAAATAAAAATTCCAAAAAACTATTTCTTTATTAAGGCGAGTACGCAGCTGGCGTGAAATGAAATTTTCGCTGGTCTCCAAAATTAACCAGATAAATTATTCCATGAAAAATTAGTTTGTAGATTTTCGTAAAATTGTAATGCAGACAGCTTCATGTTCAATTATTAGTTTTTTATAACTTCACGTCACGTCGTTGTTTAACAACAAATAAAAAGAATTTGTGAAATGTCAAAAATTTAGCTTACTTTTATCGTACCTGCAAATAAAAATGCAGTGAAAAATGTGTAGAGTTAAAAAGAGACATCTACATTCTAATACGAAAAATACCAAATTCATTAGCTAAACTGCGTACCACAAAATAAAGCGTACTAAACATAATGCCAGAATAAACCATTGGAAATATTTTGTAGGAAAAACTACAATAATTGTTTTGCCCCTCTGTAGTATACAGCTGACGTGAAATGAAATGTTCACTCGTCTCCAAAATTAAGCAGATAAATATGCCACGAAAAATTAGTTTGTAGAATTTCGTAAAATTTTAACACACATTCTAAATATTTGAAATTAATAAAATTTTCATTCGCCAAATTTAAAATCACTTGATACGCAGCACTACAACAAATAAAAATAATTATGAAACGTAAAAAATTTTGCTTTTTTTATCGAGTACTAGACCTCAGCTCGATTTCACGTAAAATGTCCATACGATTTTACCAAAGTGAAATTAGAAATGAAAAATTCCACTTCTGTTTTCATTTTGTAGTAGTACTCAGTTCACCAGCGTTAAATCCAACTGTGTTCAATACATCAAAGATGGTGCACATAAACTCTCCAAATTATTTTCGTGTGAAAATAAAGTCTCGGCACATTATTTTCACGCGAAATTTTGACATTTGTTTGTGTTTGGCAATAAACAATTTTTTAACACCACAAATTTTAATTAAAGTCAATTTAATTTAATTTATTTACCTAAAATAAACAAATTCATTTATGTATGTCTACAAAATTTATACGTTAAAATTAAAAATTCTCCAAATAAAATTTCATTTCTATTTCATGCGAAAATAAATAGATTTTTGGAGATCGCAGTAAAATTTCATTTCATTATGAACTGAGTCCTAATCTTAACTGCAAAAAAAAACGCAGTGAAAATGTGTAGAGTTAATCAGAGACATCTATATTTTAATACGAAACATAGCAATTTCACTAGCTAAACTGCGTACCGAAAAATAAAATATAGCAGGTTAGGTTAGGTTAGGGTGGTTGTCCTAAAGGACTGCCATAGACACAACACAATCATTTCAACGAAGCGTAGGGTATCCATGAAGTCCATTTTACTGAGGTACATCAAGTCATTTAGGAGGGAAACTACCAGGAATTGTAGTGTGCTAACCTCTAGACGGGGACAGGTACAAAGCAAATAGGGAACAATTTCTTCCGTCTCTTCATCTTCGCAACTATATCAGAAATCATGTGAGGAAGCTCCCATTCTGCTCGTATGTTTATACTTATGAGATAGTTTGGCATAATAGTACCCACCACAATACTGACATGCCGCCGCAGTAGCGATACCAGTTGCCTGGATATTGCCAGGTCTAGTTGTGGTCAGATCTGGATTAGTTATGACGTATGAGGTACTATCGGACCATCTGTCGTTCACTGCTCTTCTAAATTCCTCTTGAAGCAGTAATTTGCAGGTAGCGAGCCTTGTATATCAACATCCGCTCTACTTGGTGAAATGCAGTAGGTTGTGCCTTGTTGAGCGAGTTCATCCCTTTTCATTCCTCGTAATATTCAAATGCTCTGATACTTACATCAGGTAGATGTTGCACTGATCTGCCATCTCGTTATGTCATTTGAGTGTCTTAATTCTGTTACAGTTCCACATGAAAATGGAGTTGAGCCTTATAGTTGTGATATGAAAATGAATTTCCCTGCTTGAGTCGATGTGTTCCTAAGAGCCCCACTCACCAAACTGGCCACCAAATCGTAGCTCCATATAATAAAATGGCCCTAATAGTAGAAATATAGAGCCAATATACAATGTGAGGCCCTAAGTCCCATCTTTTTCCAATGGCACTTTTAGAAGAGTAAAGCACTATATAGTAGCTTTCTTTACTCTTTCTAATATGTGAGTTTGATGCCCAGAATGAGACCCAAACACTTCGCTTTATCGGAAGGTCTATCCAATACCATTTAAGCTGGGAGTTGGTTTGAGGAAGTTTATATTTTCATGATAAAAGGACTAACTGCGAGTTTTGTTTGGATTCATATTTAAACCGCAACTGATAGCCCAACTGGAGAGCACGCCTAGCGCATTTTGCATGCGCGTTCTCCGAAGGTACAATTATATTTACCGAAGACACCAATCGCAACATCATCCGCATAAGCAACCATCCTATAGCCACACCCTTCCATATGTCATTTATGAACAAGTTCCAAAGAAGAGGGGAGCTTCTACTCATAAATCTGTTACTGGAGGGCCCACCCAAACGTGCCGTCACGACCTTGCTTTTAATCGCATTTGATCAACCCAACTCATGGCTTGTCCACGCGCAGAGAGGAGAGTGCCTGCGTAATCGCCACTGGGTTAACGTGGTCAAAGGCCCCTCCCTCTATATCCAGAAAAGTTTCAATAAAGTTTCCCTTATGTTCAAAGAATTTCTTGATATGAGCAAAAAAGAGTGGATAACAGTTTCTACAAATTTCCCCTTGAAATATTGAGCATATTGGGATTGGGATAGACTATTTTGCTCAATCGATCTCCTAGTGTGAGGTTCTTTCTGTATTTCTAAAAAATTTAATAGGGAAGAGAGTAAACTTATAGATCTTAGGTCTTTGGAGCAGCAATGAGAGCCTTTTTCCCCCTTAGGTATAAATATTACATTTACTTTCAGGGCCCTTGAAGATAACGTCTAGCCAGGATAAGGTTAAGTCAGTCGTTTGTTGGATATCTGCCGGTATAATGCCATCCAGACCTGCCAAATTGAAAAGCTTACAAAGGCCTTTTCTTCTGCTTACAGCTTGGCTTATAATACCTACGACTCTGTTGTTTTTCAGTAGTAGCTTCAAGGATTTTGCACTAGTTAAGATAATACTTTAAGCAACCTATGTCTCAGGAAACTCCTGTATTGTACTACAGTATATAGCCTCCATGTTTTGAGGGCTCTTTGTAGCAGCCCCAGTAATAAGCAGCTTTTGAAGTCTGTTGGACTACCGCGGTGGCCGAGGTTTACCCAGAAGTCTACTAGGAAGAGAGGCACCTAATATGGCATTAGGCGTCGGATAGCTGGTCCGTTTAGGCATCGAGCTCTTGCTCTATCTTCCAACTTTTACAGTCTTTCGTCGAACGTACTTAATATCGCGAGTAACTTCGCAAAGTTTGAGTGATGTCAACAGCTTTCTTTTTTTCTTCTGAGATTTTCTTGATACCTGCTAATTTAAAGGCATAAGTCATATCTTGAAGTGGAAAGAGCTTATCACCACTATTTCCGCATCAAGTGGTCATCTTTTGGTTTATTTTAAGATTTTTTGATAATAACTCTAATATGTTTTATTATATAATCTCATACGTGTGAAAGACAAAAGAGCCTCTACTTAAAGTTTTCATCAGACTTCTAAAGGCATCTCCGCCTTTTAAGTTGATCTTAATTTTGTCGTCATTCATTAATTTTGTAAATGCTTCTTCTAAAATACTCTGTTTGATTATATCATAGAAATCATACTAGTTTTTGATACCGTCGACCACAATAGGTGGCGGCGGCGGTATGTTTCTAACACTTTGTTGTGGTCTGGGTTCAATTATTTGCTCAATTATCGTTTGTTACTTTCTTTTTTTCTTCAGCGCATTATCAAATCTTCCTCATCAGTGTGGTACTCGCACTGTACTTTAGCAATAATTTCCTGCCTAGTAATTTCGGGCTGCTTCATAAGCGTTAGTTAATTTTTTTTTTGACCTAACAAAGATAGACGTCATTTGTTCTTCAAATTTATTCCTATTTCTCTATATAGTCTCCTTGTAAGTATAAACACTTCTCCCAGCGATGCTCCGATCTCCTCAACCCGTTGGGGGTGGTCATGCAGTGCAAACTTTAATTCATGGGTTTTCGCCGTGGCAACAGCTGAGGCCGCGTTTTGACTATGTTTTTGATTCTGGAGTGTAATGGTGTATCCAAGTTTCATTAATAGTAATTATCCAGCTCCAAAACTCTGATTTATTGGGCCTAAACTGCGCCAACAAAGCGTTGGAAATTTTCATTCGAACTCGTTTCTGGTTGAAAGTGAATAACGCGGTATCTAATGCGCGGACAACTTTCTCATGCCTAAATCTTCCCCTTTAATCTCTCTAACTTTAATTCGTCGAAAATAAATGTTTAATGCGACTGCTCGATTCTCGATTTTTTAATTTTCACAAAAACACGTTAAACGACAACTGCACGTCCAAAATGGCTTATATTTCGGTGAGTCTTTCAATGCATGCGCAAACTTACCTACAGTTATTGAGGAGTGCTTCCATCTTCATGTTAAAGTCAAAAACTTTTCTGACAGCCCTCGTAAATTGAGAATAATAACACTTTGTTGGTTGTTTTTATTGATAACTTTCAGTCATTCATTTATTTTTAAATTTTATTCCAACTCTCTTGAGCGAGCATGTTGTTACCTGTTGGTGACGCTGATATATCTTTTTGTAGAGGCTTAATAATGAGTGAAGCTTAATAATAAGTGAATTCTAGTACTGTCAGGAGGCCTGTTAATTTTTCAGTTGCTTTGGAATGGATTTTGAATTTTATTTGTTCTTTGGTGTAATGAGCCAGTCAATTGGGTCAACCTCCAGGGAACTGGATTATTCAGTGTGCTCACTGGAGTGAGCCTGTATTTCTTTCTTTAGTTGAGCTCATTGCATGTTGGCTTATTGGTCCGCGGAAGTTATTTTATTTCCCTCGACCATTGAAATCTGGTCAACGAGCAAATCCGATGGTGGTGTCCACGATCCGTGGTTTTTCGTCATTATTTCCGTTATTATTTTTGTTTTTTTTTTTAATTTTATATAAAAGAAATTGTTAGGCCTGCCAAAATACGAAACATTACGAAACCAACTGGAAAGTAAAATAATACCAAAATTTGATTCCACTTCATGTGAATTGAGAAAATAACTTCGAGGCGAAAAACAGAGTGATTGTTTTAGAAACGGAGCAAGAATTTTGCACCCCATATAAATGAGCTGATATGCTCAAAATGGGATGAGTGATTCTCAAAATTATTATTAAATATTAGTACTTGAAAGCATTTATGAGTAGCAGCTTTTCCCTCTACATCAATCTAGGTGAAAATCTAATGTTCCTTTCCGAATAAATAGTAGAGCGAGTATTCAACGCAACGAGTAATTAACAGAGAAATAAATTGGCTGCGTACCAACCAATAGTCGGGTAAATCGTGTACTACGGTAAAATTTTCATTTAGTACAGATTTTTCGATCAGTTTACCATAGAGCTTATGAAAAATATTTAAATTTACCGAATAATTTTATTAAAATTGACTTTTACCGGAATATTGGTACGCAGCCAATTTATTTCTATTTATCAGTGTATGATTTATTGTGATTTACGTAAAGTCAAATAATGAAAAACTTGAGGAAATTAAAGTGAACAAATCTATCGGTGTATAACTGCTGTGAACTCATTCGCATATACAATTGTGAACCCGTATAAACTGATCAAAACAATTTCAAATTTTATTTGTTTATAAAATAGTTTTTAATTAGCTGAAGACTTAAATAATTAATATTCATCACTGCTGTTAATACAACCTTTCGTTAGCTTAACAATTTATATAATGGTTTGTTTAATACTTTTCGTTTTATAAATTAATTATGATTAAAATTTGTTTCTTATAGTGTTTACTATAAGGATAGATCGGTTTAAAATTTGTTACATGTTTATATAAAGATTCGTTTGATGAGAACATTTTAATATGTACGAACATGTATGTGTGTATAGGTAGGTATACCAAAATAAAAAATCAAAATTAAACTGCTAAATAAAATCTGTCTCTTAACGAGATGTGTCACATTAAATTCGAAGACACATAAATCTGTCGTTTTATGTAGCGCCATGTATAACCAACAAACATACTCGTATATCAAAATATATATTAATGACATAATTTTCACACCCATATAATACTTTGTATAATTATGTCATGTTGATAAGTGGTTTTTGAATTTTTGATTAAGAGTTAATATTATTGTACCGTAATGCGAAACAATTTCAGTGCACACAAAATCTATTTTATAATCATACCTATACCATCCAATTTTTCGCAGAAAAGTTCTTCTATCTTCCCGTTTTTAATTTTTTTGGAATTTTTGTTAAAGGAACATCTTTAATAATGTTCTCATACAAACATTTAATTTCTTCTTGAAATTGTTTGCGGTATGTTATATTTGTAAATATACACATATATCATTTAAATATTTATTAATAGGATAATTCTAAATATATATGTATATATATCATAAATTATAAATGGTGACTCTTTAACAAGTCATTCACACTGGCGTTATTATATGTAGTGAATTAGTAAACTAGCCTTTTCGACAGTCTGGTGCACAATGATTGCGACTTTCCTCTGGAACTACGTGTTAAGTTTAGCAGAGACCGACATTCTTTAAGTGAATTTACCTAACTTAGCTAAAACACTTGTTCAAATTTACACCAACAAAATCCACCTAAAATGAAAATTATTTTCCCAGAATAAAACTTTGCTTACCTACTTACCTTGACCACAGAATATAAATATAACCAGAATAGACATTGCGTAGACCAAGAAATTTTTTCCTACCTTAAATTTTTAAGGAAACATAACTTTTATGTTTTCTGTTGTGATTCCGTTGAAATATACTGTCAAACTTCTTTATGACTCCGTTGTGTCGATCAGAAGCAAAAGGTCATCTTTGTCATTTTAAAAAAAAATTGGTTTGACAGCGCGATCTTGTTTCTTTTTCTCTACTGCATAGGTCATGAGTCAGAGATTGCTACGCATCTCTAAGGTTTTTTCCATTTAAAAAAAAAGTAGCATAAAGTGATCTTTTCCATTTTATGTTGATATTTGCACCACAGTGAATATCAGAATGTCTTTTTTCCATTAAAAGTAAAAAATTACAAAAAGTTGTCATTTCTATTTTTAATCGATTTAATCGAAATATTGTAGAACAAATAGCAATAAAAAATCCAGTACGTGTGATATTTCGGAGATTCCCCAATTGAGATTTTTTTCATAAAGTGTTTTTTTTTAATTAATCTTAGTTTTTGCTTGCAGCGGTATAGACTAGAAGTGTGTTACTGCTGTGCGTAAAGCTAGTGAATGTTTTTAAAGTTAGTTTTTAGTGTGTATGTTATAATATGGAAAACAATTTTCTTTAAGTAGTACCAGAAGGGGCGAAAGCGAGATTACACATTGAATTTTACTTCCGCATCCACCGTATTCACCATATTTTGCCTCCAGCGATTATAATTTGTTTGCAGATCTCAAAAAAAGCTCCAAAGAAAGAGATTTGGATCCAATGAGGCGGAGATATTCCATATTTCAATTTATTGTATTCCTGAGTAATCGCTACCTTCGCTGTCGGAAGAATACTCACACGAAGGATTGTTTCGATTTCCAAGTACGCCACAATTTTTACTTAAGATCTAGCAGTATTTCTGTATATAGTATGCTTTATCATCTGGCCTACCTTCCCTTTGCAAATAATGAATCACAATTCGGCCGATAAAATGCGAAGGCCCGGCGGTATGGTAAGTGGAACGTAGTATGGTAATTGATTTTGTAGTTCTACACCTTCTGAACACTTAATATAAATTGCTCCATCTTTGAGCGAACTTTTTAATAATACGTAATACAAAACGTGTGGAGTATATAATCGTATCTCCGTATAAAAACCTAAATAGTCACATTTTAAATGAATTAAATCAACGACTATTTCATTTTGGAAATGAATGACGGTTGCCATTCAAAATTATTCAGAGGGATTAATTCCCCAGAGTTCATTAGATCCCCCGTTGAATAATAGGGCCGATTGCGGGATGTAAAATTGTATGTTGTGTTATGTTGTTTTTATTTTTTTCAAAACAAATCCTAGTAGAAAGCGGATAAATAAAATAACATAACAGGAATTTTATGCGATGAGAATCGGTAAGGGGCTTCAATTAAATTGTTCTTTCGTTTATTCAACTAACAATATAATGGTTTCCCCGTATACCAATCCCAAACGGAAAGGAGAGAAATAAAATAAGACATAATAACAAATAACATAATTTTCTGCTGCGAATATCGGCCGCATACACAAACAATAAAAAATAATGCTAAATTAAAATAAAATTAAAATTTTAACACAAATTACTTTTCAAACCGTACCAATTCAATAGTAAATTAAATTGAGTACATACGGTTCAAAGGGTCGAAACGGTTCACAGGAATATACAAAAATTGGTGTGTATGTGCATAAACTAATTTCAAAATATGTTTATGCGAAAAAATGAATTTTTTAACAAAACTTTCCACTGTGTGGAAAAAACTGTTCTAAATCCACAATGAATTCCGTACTACAAATTATCAAATCCACAAAACTTTCAATTTAATCCAAATAAAAATTCTTTCTCTTCCTTTTTGCGAATTTGTGTTTTTCACGTTTTTTTTATAAATTGCTATTTTTTTTTTTGTATATTCATTCTGTTTCTTGTGGCAAGCCGACGAATGAACGCACGGTTCTGAGTTTTTTACGTAATATTTTTAACTATAATATTAAATATAAAATAATTGCATTAACCCCGCCAAGGAGGATCCGGCCAACGCCATTGGAATAAACAGGTAATAAAATTCAATATGTCGGACATATTTGTCAGATGACGCTAACTTTTCATTCATTATTTTGTGTTTTTAAGATGGATACAAGAATGATTTGTACACGTAGACGCGTAGTAATTTATGAAAATACATAGGCGGAATTTAATTAGTTTAAATTAACCCAATATGCAATGCCGACGGAATTCCATTTACATTCGCGTTCTAAAACCACACTGCTTCTATGAAAAGAACCATGTGTATCACGCGGAAATTCGTACTCCCAGCCAAAGAAAAGTGTGACAAAAATTCCGGTGTCGGTGTGAATCCCAACTAAAAAGAGAAAAAAATCACAGAAACTAAAGGCACGTGTTTGTATATATTTTCCAATTGGAATAAATAATAATTCTTATCCGAAATAAAACAAAATTTTCCATTTATAATAAAATAAATATTAATATTTTATTCACATTATTTTTTATTTGTGTACACATATTTAAATTTCATAAATTGAGTTTTGTATTGCATCCGCGACGTTGTATTGCATCCGCCACGTTGTATTGCATCCGCCAACATATTGAGGTCTTGAAAAAAAAATCATTGAAAATTTACTACGTAAATGTATTTCGCGACGACGCCATTGTGAGACAGATCTCTATTACCTTTTTAGTCCAAATTTGCACATCGCGATCACTAAATAAATTAATAATTATTATTATATACATATTTAAATTTAAAATTGTTTACTTTAACAAATCGAAAAACATATAATGAAACACAACACTTTAAAGTAAAAAAACTTATTATACTACTTCTGACAAGTCGACGTGCACGGTTGCACTACGCAACCGTGCACGTCGACTTGTCAGAAGAAACTGAAAATAAAAGATACAATCGAAACTTATAAAACAAAAATAATATTACCGCGGAATAAAAAGAGAAAAAAAATTATTTTACTCCAAAATCAATATTTTTGTGTCTTTGATATTTTGTAGTACGGAATTTTGTCCGACATTTGAGCAGTTTTTTCCACACAGTGGAATAATTGCATACTGGGAACAAGCTTACGAGTATAATTATAAATGTAAACTCGGGTTTATCGTACAATTAGTGGTGTGGTGTAAAATTGACTTAAAACATTATAATATTGCGCGATATTAGACTCGAATTATTTACTCCGACGTTGCCAATTTTGATAAATATATTTATATGGCCGAGGATACATAGATTGAGTGTAGATTTTATAAGCGTGCGACTTATAAGGAAACTGGTTACCTTGATAATTTTGGTCAATAATATATGATATTTGCGTAGACACGGTTGGGTTTTTTCGATTGATGAGTTTTTGATGATGATTGAAAATCTTAGTAGTTCGATCGGGCTTTTTTGCTGCTAACTTGATATTATAATAACCTTAAGACAAGGGAATTTCGGAATCGAATTGACTTTATGGGATCAGAAAGTTGCTGTAATGTAAAAAAAACAAACATTGTAAAAATTAAAAATAAAATAAATTGTACAATAAAACTATGACGAAAACTTTTTTAATTGCAAAAGAAAATTATTATTAATTTCATGAGAAAAGTACTGTGGAAAAGTGCGCTCTTTACATGCGGTAACGTGTATTAAATTAGTAGGAAATGTATATGGCATAAGCCGAGTTTCCGACCAAATTCCACTATGTTTTCGAATTGATTTTTTTCTCTTTTTAGTAGGGATTGTCACCCACACTGGAATTTTTGTGACACTTTTCTTTGGCGAGTAATACGGTTTCCGTGTGCTTTACATGGTTCTTTCCATAGAAAGAGTTTGGTCTCTGCACGCGAATGTAAACGGAATTCTGTTGACATTGTATATTGGGTGTATATGTAAAATGTATTGAACGACACCTTTGTTCTAGCATTGTAACTAATTAATATTTTTATCGTGCATTGTACATATACATTTTAGTACTTCCCCAATATGCAATGCCGACGGAATTCCATTTACATTCGCGTTCTAAAACCACACTGCTTCTATGGAAAGAACCATGTATATCACGCGGAAATTCGTACTCCCCGCCAAAGAAAAGTGTGACAAAAATTCCGGTGTCGGTGTGAATCCCAACTAAAAAGAGAAAAAAATCACAGAAACAAAAGGCACGTGGTTGTATATATTTTCCAATTGGAATAAATAATAATTCTTATCCGAAATAAAACAAAATTTTCCATTTATAATAAAATAAATATTAATATTTTATTCACATTATTTTTTATTTGTGTACACATATTATTTAAATTTCTTAAATTGAGTTTTGTATTGCATCCGCCACGTTGTATTGCATCCGCCACGTTGTATTGCATCCGCCAGCATATTGAGATCTTGAAAAAAAAATCATTGAAAATTTACTACGTAAATGTATTTCGCGACGACACCATTGTGAGACAGATCTCTATTACCTTTTTAGTCCAAATTTGCACATCGCGATCACTAAATAAGTTAATAATTAAAATTATTATATATTTAAATTTAAAATTATTTACTTTAACAAATCGAAAAACATTATAATGAAACACAACACTTTAAAGTAAAAAAACTAATTATGTAGTGCAACCGTGCACGTCGACTTGTTAGAAGAAACTAAAAATAAAAGATACAATCGAAATTTATAAAACGAAAATAATACTACCGCGAAATAGAAAGAGAAAAACAATTATTTTTGCCCAAAATCAATATTTTTGTGTCTTTGATATTTTGTAGTACGGAATTTACTGCGAATTTGAGCAGTTTTTTCCACACAGTGGAAAAATTGCATACTGGGTCAGTTGTAGTTTTGATAGATTCAGTTTCCGCCTTGCTCAATATAATAAAGTCACATTTTTTGTTATCTCCTAAAAATTATCGTGTTTTATTTAAATGTGCATTAATAATCTACGACAATTTTAGATATGGCAACGAGGATTAAAAATATATAACAAAAAACTTAAATATTAAAACATTATTTTTTTTTGCTTTTCGTTCGCTAAATTCGGACAATTTAATTCCCAATTGATTTGTTTTTTACACAATGGCATCAACATTCATTGGAAAAGTTCCAGAGTTTGGACTAAACAATGATTACGTAACATCCGAAGAGAGATTGTTAAAACATTTTATTGCAATCGAGTTAGAGGACGAAGACCGTAAGGCTGGAATTCTTCTCACAGTTATATCGGAAGAGAGATTGGTGTTTTCCAAAGAAACCAAGCGAGATGATTTTTAAAGATTTATGTAAACATTTTTATACTAAGAAGGTATCACTATTTAGAGAACGTGCATTGTATAATGGGAGGTAATTTAGCAGTGACACAATAGTAGAATGGTAAGCTCGCGTAAAAAAAAATCCTATACAACTGTAATTTTAATGACATCGAATTACACATATTGATGATTTGATTGCGGCATTAGATGGTGGTCTAAAATTTAGATCGGATTGAATGAGGAGACGAAACATTTATTATCGTGGAGTACTATACCAAGGGAGTTTTTGTAGTGAATCGTTTACGTTTTGGAACCAAGCCAGCCAGTACGATTTTTCAGAAAATTATGGAGAAGGCTCCTCTCGGAGTGAATGGAACTGTAGCATTGAATTATTGGACGATATTTTAGTAACCGGCAATTCAGATGAGAAACATTTTGTCAATTTAGAAACCGTTTTTAAGCGTCTTAGCGACAACAGATGCTTCATCGTACGGAGTAGGAGCAGTGTTAGTTCATGTATTTCTTGATTGAGTGGAGAAACCAATAGCCTATGCGTCGCGTACTCTATCAAAACCAGAGAATAGCTATGCGATGATTCACAATTAAGCCCTTGTAATTTATTTGTAAAAAAATTCTCAAATTATCTCATTTGCTCGACATTTTTTTTATGCACCGACCATAAGCCTTTGGTGGCTATTTTTGGCCCAAAGAAGGGAATTCCTGAGATGGCGGCTGGACGTTTGCAACGTTGGTCTGTTTATTTGTCAACATATGATTTTACAATCCAACATATTAAAGGAGAGGTTAACAAAACTGCGGATTTTTTGTCACGATTACGACAATTTTTCTTATTCGAATTTTATCAATATGGAATTAGATGACTTAGTTGATATTCAAAAGATCAAAGCTGCATCACGACAAGATAAGGTGCTAAGTAAATTGATACATAATCTTAGATTTGCGTGGCATAATTATAATTCAGATGAATTGTTGAAACGGTTTTTCGTGCCCAGAAATGAGTAGGAAAAGAAGGAAAGATTTAATAGGGGGCTACAGAATCGTTATTCCAACAAAATTTCGGTTAAATATGCTAAATGGATGCAGACATAGAAGGATTGGTGAATTCTTGTGTAATTTGTGTGCGCAGGCACGACCTGAGGAACAGAAGACGTCGTTAACCCCATGGACTCAGACGATTCATGTTTTTCAACATATACACGTCGATTTTTGTCGAATCATACTCCAAATGGGTTGAGGTATCGGTGGAGGAATATAGAGACTGAGGGAATGTTTTGCTCGTTTCGACGTTCGAAATTCTATTATATCAGATAACGGAGGGCAATTCACGTCATCTAATTATCAGGACGTTTGCATAATAAATGGAATAAATTTTGTTCGAACGGCTCATATTCGCCCGCTTTAAATTGTGTGGCAGAGAACGCGGTTAAAACATTTAAATCTGGGATAATTAAAGAGTTAAAGGACCATAATAATAATAAAGATGTAAGTCTAAATACATTAATGAATCGACATTTATATTATTACCGCCGAACGGAGCATTTAATCACGAAGCAGAATCCATATAAAAAAATGTTGAACCGAGAAGGTAGAATGCTTTTTAATCAATTATTGCCGAGCGCTATTAGAGAGAGGAACATTGAGCGGCAGAAGGAGGATTATGATAGTCACACCAAGCCAAAAATTTTCAAAGTAGAGAGGGAGGTAATGGCAAGAGAATATCGTGTTACTAAAAAAAAACTTATGTTCCAGCAGTTAATATAAAATTTGTGGGAAAATCATTATTCTTGGTAGAAACTAAAGAAGGTCTTTGGTGGAGGCGGCATTCTAATCAACTTATGAAAATAGCTGTCCCGAATAATTATAACTTTGCTCATATATAGTAGGTCAGTGGTTGTCGAGGAACAGGGCAGGGTTGGATAGTCAGCAGAGTACAACCACGGAAGCACACAATGAAGAAATAGAAATTAATCCGGTTGATATAATAGACGAACAGGGTGAGCTGACAGTCGAAAAACAGTAACGGGATACAATCCGACTTAGACGGTCAACAGGAAAAACAAAAGCCCCAGTGAGGTTAAATGTATAATTTCGTTAATTTGATTTTGTCATTAGCCATATGGATAAAAAAACCTTTTGAATTATTTAAAAACAAAAACCTTAGAGGAGAGCAGTGTAATGTATTGAACGACACCACCGTTGTTCTGGCATTGTAACTAATTAATACTTTTGTCGTGCATTGTACATATACATTTTAGTATTTCAGTTGTAGTTTTGATTGTTTAAGTTTCCGTCTTGCTCAATATAATGAAGACACATTTTTTGTTATCTCCTAGAACGGATTGGTATGCAGGGGAAATTTTAATGGCAAATGATTTGATTTTTACTTTGTTTTTAACATGCATGTTTAAAACATGCCGATGAGTTTTTTTATTTCCGGAAAACGTTAAAATAAAATTAATAATTATTTTACATAAATATCACAAACCCATTTTTATTTCAAAACAATATTTAGAAGCGTTGTTTTTTATAAAATATATTTTCTAGAAACTCATTCGCCATATTTTCGTTATCGTTAACACAATTTTATTCGTTAATACAAACACAAAAAATATCATCTGCCTTTGTGTCTTTGCCGCATACACTGTTAAAAATTGTATTTACCTTCGAATTAATCCACAGCCTTAGCCAGCTTTTATACACTGTAATTCCTAATTTTTAATCTATATTATTAGCATCTTTCATCATCATGATATTTACTATTTGGAACTAACATTTATCAAAATGTGCTGATAAATGTTGGAATATTCCAAATTTGCAGGTAAAAGTAGATCAAACGTACAATTTACCAAACGCGTAGGTAAATGTGTACATTTCCTGGTAAATGTGGACATTCGGCTTTATTCGAACTTTAACCTTAACATATATATATGAATATATATGTACCGTATTAGACATAGAACGAATGAGAAGATAGGGAGTATGTGATCCCAAGCGTCATGGAAGGAAATAAGTTTTAACCTGGCCAAGCTTGCCGAACTCGGACCAATAAAACAGAATACAAAAGACGTAGTGGGAATCGGATATGACAAATGACAGTGTAAGAAAAAGTAATGGTAGGTATCCGAACCCCTTGACGTACAAGTCCCAAAAGCATTTGATTTCTCTGAAGTAAAACTGTAGAAGAAGGTTGACGAAAAAAGTTTTAAACCCCACAAGATATTCTCGAAATATCATCGGTACAGGCATCCAGACTGATGGACACTTATTTGACTTTTTTGGGCGTGACACCTTAGTAACTTGACAAAGTTAAATTAATTGAGCTTCTATTCCACTAATATTATAACATTAATTGAACATCCTCGTCCGTTATTTTAAATTTAAGTTTATTTTGGGGCGCGACTTCTCTGTGATTGTTGCTAAAACTCCCTATCAAAATGCTTATTGAATTGTTAAAATTGAAATATTCTAAGACCAACCACACCATTTTGCAGATACAAATTTGTGGGTGATTGAAAGTTATAAATTATTTATTTTCGTTTATCAAAGAATATAAAATAAAAAATCAAGATAAAACAGATACAGATTGAAATATTTGCAGGATATTTTTGATTCGCAGTTATTTTCTTATTAATTTGTTAAAGAAATCAAATATTCAAGATTTTTGTTATAATAAAGACTGCTGGATATTTCAAAATGATTTACTTTTATTTTCAATATTCATTAGCAAATAAGCCACGTGCTATTTTTAATAATATTTTTTGTGGTGAAATCGAATAAATAAAATTTTAAAAATAGTAATTTCTCTAAATAACCTTGCCACGGGCACACCAAGCCCGTGAAATTATAAACCACAAATTCAGTCAAAGGTATTACAATTCACTTAAAAGAAACATGAAACCATCTATCTAACGATATAAATCTAATTAAGATTTTAAAATAATGTGCAAAATATCTTTTTGAGTTTGGACCAAAACGAAATTTTTTTTTTTTTTGCCCGGTGTAATATAAATCAACCAAATTATTTGTGTATGTAGGTTAGGGGGAGCTATCTCATTTACATAATATAAAATCTAAGTTATGTGTTATTTTGGTTATATTTACGTTTGGTGTGGGTTTAACATTTAATTAAATTAAATTTAAAAAAAAAAAAAATACTTGGTGATAATTAGACAAAAAATAATTAATTTTAATTAAATTGTAAATTTATATAAATTACAAAAAATTTATAAACACACAGTATAACGAAAATCCCCAGAATTCTTTAATTTTTTTTGTTGTTTTACAAAATTATTTTATTTTTTGTTAATTTAAAAATAATTTTCTGTTATTATCTTTTTAAGTAAAATTTAAAATTTTCATTTTTAGATGAACCAAAAAATTAATTTTAATTTGTACCGTTAATTTTTTTTTTCTTGTTGCTGTTTTATGTACGAATTTTCATTTCAGTGTTATGTAAACGAGCTACTCTAGAGCACCACACAAAAAAGGTGTTAGGCCAAAAGATTTAAACGTACAAACAATTTTGATATAAATAATTATGTCACATAAAATTAAATTTAATTTGTTGTTTAAATTAAATTTTTCATTTTATTTTTACTTGCACAAAACTGCTGTATACCTACACGAGGAGTTCACATGCAAAAATAGTTGTTGTCGTCATTATGTAAATTCTACTTTTGTGGTTTGTGCGGTTGCGGTATGATTAAAAATTGTCGTACATTTCATAGTTTCTTCGTAGTTTAAAAAATAATGCACCAGGTGCGTTTTATCTCATATTAGATCTCTTAAGTTATTTGCAATGCTTTTGAATCCACAGTTGGTTTATTGGTTTATAGTAGTTAAGGATTTATCCAGAGTAATCCTCCTCTTTATCTGATTTCATATACTTTTAATTTCGTGACGTCACCATTTTAAAGTTGACGTTACAAGACAACTAAAGTTAGTTACACTGAACTGTGATTTTCCCAACCATCAGAATTTTATTTAAATTGCATTTGCAATTTACCAAACCAGTTAAAATTAATCATTTCGCGCAAATCTAATTAAACCGAAAAATAATCTTTCAGCATTATTGGATTCGGAATGCTAGCCAAATTTAAGTAAAATAAAGTAGAAAATAGATAGCAGCTTGTAGCTGTTATGACATGTACGTATTGTGTTTTTTATTGAACGTAGATCATCTCGCCACGTTTAGTAATTATTAATTTCTAACCAAAATGATATTTGCTTTAATTTACCAATTGAAAATTTTTTGTATATTTTTTTGCTCTGCAACTTCTAAGTTATGGTATTGGCCAGCGATGCAATTAGTTCTTGTCCTCCGTGGTTTTCAATCATGATATCAATGTATTTGTGAGTATTTTATATATATTTTGACACTATCAGCAAATAGGAGGCTATTTCACGATAAATTATCATGAAATCATGTCATCCTTTTGAGGTTATGTTTCATTATTATAAATTTAATAATAATTAAAAATTATTTCGTAATTCGTGTTAATTTTTTTAATATATTTAATTTTTTCAATAGTTGATGTCTGCCCATTAATTATTTTTTTTTTTCACAAATCGGCACACGAATTTAAGAAAAACTGATGTCTTCACTCTTTAACTTAAATATATAATGATGAAACAAAACCTCAAAAGCTGGTTTTGTTAAATTACTTGTTTACAAAACGAAAGAATTATTTATTGAACGATCCAATCAATAAGCCAGGAATAAGGACCGGAATAAGTTGTAATCTAAACGAGCTATGTCTGGTGGTGTCAACTTCCCAATTCTGTCCTTGTAAATAATTTTTCACAATGTTTGCAACATGTAATTTTGCTTTGTCGTGCTGAAAAATTAATGTGTGATGTATATTCACTCATTCTGTTTGTTTTTCCAATATAGCTGGCTTCAAACTTATAGTTGTCGTCGGGAGGCATCGCCCTTGATAGTTTCACTTGATTCCAACAGTTCATAATATACCACACGTTCCCGATCCTACCAGATATAGAGCACATAATTATATTTCAATGAACATCTCGCTTTGGTTGCGCCTGCGATGAACCAGCTTCACCTGGCTTCATCCAAGATTTTTTGCTTTTGAGAATCTCATAATAAATCGCATTTTCATCTCTAATAAATATTCGATACAAAAAACCTTTTCTCTGTTGTCTTTGCAGCAATAATTCACAAACGGTTTTTCGATGTTCGAGACGTCACTTTTAATTCATATGGAACCCAGTTGCTACCTTTTTAACCCATTCCGATTGTCTTTAAACGTTTTGCAACAGTTGATCGATCAACATTTAATGCTACAGGCAATTGTCATTCTGTTTGAGAAGAATCTTCAGCCAATAACGTTTCCAATTCAGCATCTTTCAAAATCATCATTTTTAAATCGTCGAAACCATTCTGTGCACGATGTACTCGATAGGGCATGCTCACGTTAATTTCCACGAGCAAACGATAAGTGTCGGCACTTTTTTTTGCAATAAAATAATTTAATAAAACTTCCAGCAAATGATGTTTAATTAGAATAAAATTCGAAATTTTCTAGGCGTTAAAAATACTAGTTGTTTACACAACCAAATCTCGCATACTGCGTTTGACAGTTGACATCAAGTACTATAGAATACCAGTGCTGACATGTTCTGTTTATCGAAGTTTATTTCTCGTTTTCCTAAACTAAAATGGACAACTGTTTCATTTATGAATTATTTTTTTTATATTGCTATCACAACCTACTAGTACAAATGCGAACAAATTGTCTTTCTCTAATTTCGTTCAAGTATCGAAAACGTGATGATTATTTCGTGATAGAAATGGAGTAGAATATCAGAATTTTTCAATCTAGCAACCTGGTAAATTATATAAAATGTGAAATAGTGTCACATTTTATTCTAAAGAAGCGAGACATAATCTTCGATAAAGTGTCGAAAATGTGATGGTAGAACATGTCAGCACCAGTATTGGCCGTTTATATTACAGTTAAGCAATACTAGTAACGACATCTAATATAATATAAATTAAATGACATCTATTGGGTAATAAATTTGATGACATAGCAAGCAGTACTGCCTGATATAAAAAAAAATTTTAGGTTGTAACGCATTGGTGTTGTGGTGCACATACTTGTTGCTATTTTAGTTTTCCTGCGTGCCCGCTCAGGGATGACAGGATTCAATTAATAACACCAATCACATTGCCAATAAACCATCATGTGCATAAATTAAGATTTTAGTCGATACCTTCCTACACGCATTTTTTTTAACAAACGCACGAATTTTTACTTTTATACATGTATTTTATTATTATCATCAAACTCTTAATATATTTTTTTAAAAAAATGGTATCATACATGATTTTGAAAAAACCCCAATTCTAGAGTTCGAAAGGTGTTGTATACTAATCATCTTAATAACGGATCTTTTATTTTTTTATTTCTTTAGAAATGCTGTTCTAGGAAAATGGTAGAGAAAGTTTTCCCCCTTTTTTTTTATTTTGTACAAAAGAAATATAATAAAATAAACTCACCAATCAACCACCGGAGCGCTCTGGAATATTGAGTTAGTTTCGAGTTACACCGACTCGCCAAACTTAAACTAAAATATATATTTCCCTGCGCACCTATTGGAAATTTAACCACACTATATCCTTTCCTTTTGTTTTATTACTTAAAACTGCACACGCACAATTGCTCACACATACATCTTTTGAATTACGCGCCACCACTACTACACTTTCGACAATTTAAATACTCTACTCTACACCACTTGTTACAGCCACAGCCACTAATGCGCTCGTTGGGCGATTTTCTTTTTCTTCGACTCCACACTAACTAAAGCGCATTATCAAACGGCGAAAACCAACATGAAAGCACTACTAATAAACCGGTTTGTACAGCGCCCGTCTTTGGGGGCTTGCCACGGTAACACGATTCGTTCTAAATCCACGACCTGCGGCCAAATTCCGGTTCGGTGGTAAATTTACCATTATGGTTTTTATTAGTCGAAAATATGCAATTGGTATAAAACCCCAGAAAAGCGATTCCTGTTAAATGACTGAGAAAATAAAACCCATAACTAATGTCAAAAAACACCATAAGAATTTTTTTCATGAGAATTGGTTGGTTTTGTATTTTCCAATTAAAAAAATATTATTTTGATAGCGGTAACATCAAGATTTATTTTATATTAAGTATATATTGAAACATAAGTGGATATAAAGATGCCAAATCACTTACAGCAGCCCTAATCCTACAAAATTTCTACAAAACATTAAATATTCCGACCACTTATCAAAAATTCCAGCTGGGCACGGATCATCCATTTCCTTGTATAATTTGACAACGATAGTAATTCCCTATACATAGAGATTCAATGGCATCGTTAATTTCGTGTATCGCTGAGATATTAGACCGCGCTTACTACATATCCCTTTTCGATGCACTGGTAGTCGTACGCTTTATAGGTGGTTCTCCAAAACCCATACGGTGAAACGGCGACGTGGTATTCAGTCAACTACTTCCTTTCGATTTTAGTTAGGATTTACGATTATAATTCACCCATAATTTGTGGTAGCAGAATATTTTCGATTGTATTCGATACGGAACTTTTTACATTTTTTACTGAAAATAGAATTAAGTTAAAATTCAATTAATTTTGTAATTTATTTTGAATATTTCTTACAATCATTTTGTAGTATATTATATATACATATTTATATTTTATGTATTTTGATATGTTTGCTCATCGCAAGAAAAACAATTTCTGTCAAAATATAGCCCAATAAACCAAAAAACGTAATTTATTAAATGTTTCCCAGATTAAAACCCATTTGTTGAACCGGAATCGAAAATTTTATGGTAATGGTAAATGACTGGTCGAAAAAAAACCATTACCATTTCCCATTACCATTTATCATTAAACCGGAATTTGGGTGCTGGGTGGAATCTCGTCACGTGTTTTTCACCTAGTTTCTCTTTTTTTTTACTTTATAATTTTTCTTTGCCACTATGTACAGATAAATCCTGGTTATCCGGCCTTGCCGACTGCAATTCTATCGACGGAAATAACTGTTATTAAATTTTGAACTTCGCAAAACTTTCACAAAAACTATAGTGAACAACCAACTATAATTGCCTATGCCGTGATTTTTAATTAAATTATTTAGACAGATGCTCGATGATTAATTAATTAAATGAATGCTCGTCCGCCGCGTGCACCCAAAATCGAGTTAGCTGGTAGCTTCTTTTTCACAACTCGTACCTGCTTGGTCGATAACAGCTCGCCATAATACACGTTATGCCGTTTTTCCCCCATCGTAAGCGGAAGCACATAAATAAAATATACCCACTGAACGTTTTGGTTTTCTACAGTCGACAAAGCAACATGTTATATAGTAAATGTAGAAACACTTTATATAGCCATCTTTTAGGGGCATTCTTGATGACCCATTAGCGCGCATTTAGGGATCTTGGTATTCGAAAACCGTTCGTTAAAAGGTGCACTGATAAAAAACACCAAGAGCAGCACTACTTATTCTAAACATTCCACAATAACGGCTGTGAATGGACCAACCAACCAATGCAGCAGTTTGTTTTGTTTTAGTTGAAAAATCGAATTGTGTCAATTTTATCGAATTGTGGCAATTAAAGAAGCAAAGGCATTAAAATCATTAAATTGATGATGCTGGGTTTGACACCTTTGATGCCGCAGTAGAGACAACTTCATTCAATATAAGTTGATAATATTTTATATTATTACACAAGCGAATAGCTAAATATTACCTGTTAATAATTTGCTGTTTGCTGCTGCGACTTGGTGTTTTCATTCTTAAAGGAATCAATAATAAATTACGGTGCGTATTTCACCAGTGGCCCTGTACTGGTTTTCCCGGGGAATTGGGAAAATACTTTGCTGTAATTACAAATTGCACTAATTCCCAAATATATATTTCCCGTTTCCAACCAGATGTCAGCTACTTTCTTGAAAATCGCGAATACAAACGTAAACAAAGATCTACGTTCACGTGACTAGCGCTGCGCTTATCAAAATAAAAAAAAATTAAAAGCATTTAACACAATAGCCTGAAACTGTAATTGGATAAACTATGATTATGTCTTGAAAAATCATAAGAAAAACTTAAGTATTTAAGGAAATATAAACGAAATTAAACTTGCCTAATAAAAAATCCAATGCAATCGATTTGTTTTACTACAATCGCAATTGCCTGCCACTAACACTAACTGAACGATATTCTTTTTATGTTGTCATGGCCATTTATATAGCGGCAAGGCAATGGTTTCACTGTGATAGGCAATTTCCTTTATAAGAGACAGATCTACCTGTTATAACTTCATGATAAATGATTATTTTAACAGAAAATTGGTTGTTGTTGCAGTTTCCATTCTGTTTTTGTTTCCATCTACATGTTTTCAATTTGGGAATGTTATAAGGAAAACAGTTTATCATTTCAGATTATAACAGTTTTCCTTTGACCTTAGCATTTTTAAAAGAAATTAATACTTCAAAACAAGGAAGCGGAGAACATCTGTCTGGTCAAAAGATGTTGGTGCAAATCCTGAATCACTTAAGTAAATAAAATGGGATCAGGAAATTATTTTATATTTTTGATAATTCCAAAATAAAAGAAATGCTAAAACTTCAAAAATAATACTAAAACACAACCTATTTAGACGTCATATTGCAACAAGTTCGTAATAAAGATATAATAGTTCCAGAACCGGGCATAGCTATATTCATTTTTTAAAAAAGAATTTTATGTTGATCTGGGTCATACACCTCATTTGTTTGGTGCCGGCATTAATTATTACCTTAAGCAGTAAAATTTGTTTTACGTTCACACAAACAAGTGTTTACCTTTACCAGAAATCAAAAATAAAACGAATGAAACGCAAGCAAACAAAAAAAAATACGAAAATTCTTCCCAGGTTTTTCATTTTGAATCATCAATAGCATCATAAAAAATTTGCTATCTTTTTCTCTATACACCACACAATTTTAGATATTTTCAAAACAGCCGGATTTTTTTTAACTGTATGCTTTTGTTTCTTTTTTTGTGTGAAATAATAATAATTTCGGTTTATTGGCCTCGTGCCAACCACCGGTGACCCCCTTGTAGTTCACGTAATTATCTACTTGTCGCGCTGGGATCGTAATTTTTTCCGAAAATTTTTTAAAAATACATTTTTTTGTGTATTAAATATTTTAAAAATTATAAAAGGGAGAACAGTTTTTACATCATTGCCGATTGTTACGACCTTCCAATACAGGTCGGTTTTTAATAAAGCTATAGAACAAAATAATTTAATTAAAATTAATAATAAAAAAAATATTATATTAATTTAAAATAATTATTATAATTATTTTTGTTTGTTTGGTTGTTTCGTGTGAAAATTAATATTTTTTTTTTGGTTTATATTAAGTGAAAAGTGAAAAAAAAATAATAAATTAAAATTACTGTGATAAAAAATATATTTATTTACATATATATATTTAAAAAAAAAGTATAGTGAAATAAAGTGTCCTTTTATATTTTGCATAAAATATTATAATAAAACACAACACACAAAACCCCCGAAATTGGATTATTAAACACCTCTTGGATTAATTAATTAGGATTATAATTGGATTATTTAACAAAAAATTGATATAACGAAAACGGTAGTATACAACATAAAACAACAACAATACAAATAAAAAGACGTTAAAATTAGACGCCATTTTATTTTTAGAAATTTAAATTCTGCAAAAAAATCAAAAATTCCCAAAGTCACGTTAAAATTGTTTTAAATAAAATTACAAAAACTGGGATCATAGATCAGATCATGTTGTTTTTTGATCGCACACACCGATTAACATTTTTTTGCCAAATTGAATTAGAGTTTTTTATTTTAATTAATTTATGTTCAGGTAAATTTACATGATCAAACAACAACAACAACACAACTAATTAAATTGTCTGTACGTCGTTCGACCATCTATCTAGACGAATTGATCTGACGTCCTAGAATATCTATTTATAGATATTTTGCATTAGCTCTTTTGTTTAAAAATACATATTTTTATAAACTAAAAAATACGATAAACTAAAAGATAATTAAAAAAGTAATACTCTTTTTCCCAAGTTTAAAAATAATATACAATATAGATTATTCAAGTTCACACAGTGGAATATGAAAAAAAAAACGCGATCGTCAAATTTGTTTATGTAATTTAAAAAAAAACGGTTTAACGTAGTAAATGTAAAACGACGCCATTTTTAAATACACATTTCACACAAAATGTCATAATATACATACATTTAGTGTATACGATTCTCAATAGGCCTTATGTTGACCTAGACCGATTAAAAAATGCATGTATTATGCATAAAACAATAGTGCAGGGAAATTCATGTGTATACACACATGAAAAACATATCCTAAAAATAGAAAACTCTTGAGTATTTTAGGGCTAAATTATATATCGTAAAGTTAATATTTCTTCAATACAACCCTGGGATAAATAAATATAATTAGTTTCTCAAAAAAAAAAAAATAAATAAAAAAAAAATTTTTTGGTTCTCAAGAAGAAAATAGAAAATTGATTTTCTTCTCTTTAATGAAAAATATTATTGTAGTAATAGTATAGTACACACAAACAAAAAAGAAAAATACGAAAAACTCGAGAATAAAATTCGTGTATTTCGGTTTCTTAGTATATTTTTTGTTAATTAATTTTATTTGTTCTATTACTGTTTTCCCGGGTAATCGGGAAAGGCCATCTGGGATCATAGCCAAAGTCGATAGCCAACACCAGGCATCAAGTCGGGGCGAAAAAAATCGAATACACAAAAATAAAAATTTTACAACAAAAAAATTAAATAAGAAAATTTTAGTAAATTGTCTTAGTGATCATAATTCTCCCACTTGATCAGTCGTCGTTGCGCTATTTCGTCAAGAATACGATCCTTTTCAGCCTCTAGCTACAAAAAAATAAAATTTTTATTTTATTTTAATATTTAAGCTAGGCGGCATAGGCCTCTTATATAATAATAAATAATATTAATTTTTTTTTTTTATAATTTAATTTATAAATAAAAAATAATTAAATAATTATTTTTTTTTAGTAAGGTGCCTTTAAAACGTGCGCCTTTATTTTAAGTAAGTGGTTGTGGTTTAAAATAAAGAAAAAGTGCAAAATATAAAAGGATATATAATTATTTATTTCAAATATGAAGGATTTATTTATAATAAATGTGCATCAAAAATAATAATAAATAAATAAATGAAATATAATGGTGAAGTGAATGTTATATAATAAAAAAAAATCGTTTATATAATTCGGTTTTAAAAATAAATGCAAACATTAAATAAGAATTATATTGCTCGTGTGCTCTGGACAGTTTTTAATAAAAAAAAAAATATATTTATAAATATAATTTATGAATGTTAATAATATTTCAAAAAAAAACATATATTTTGCATGAAAATTATATAAAATTTGTTCGTTGTGCTCTTAAAATAGAAAATCTTTAAATATTCGTGTGTGTTATCCGATTTTTTTTTAATTGTTAAGCGGAAAGAAAACACAAGAATTTTTTTTTATTTTTATTTTATTTTTTTTTTTTTATTTTTTGAATATCGTCCAAATAATAAAAAAAATATAATAATAATATAATATACGACAGTGATTCTTTTCCAAAAAATAAAATAATAATAATAATGATTCTATTTTTACCTATTAATATTTTGCTATGATTTATAAATAGAATTTATAAAAATAATATTCAAAACATAATTTTAACGATTTAAACCATGTTTTACCTTGTTTCGCGTTACTCAACTATAGATGTCATGCTTAACGCACAAAAAACAAAAGTGTTATACAGCTCGATAACTGTTATACTATATCACGTTATTTAAAAATAATATTTAAATTACTTTTTAATTATATACTGAGGATTAATAATATAATAATTGTACAGTACTTTGCTTAAATTATTACGCAATAATATATTTACAAATTGAGTTTTTTAAATAATATTGTTATAAAACTGTTGACTCACCTCGTATATTGACAATACCAAATCATTGGTGTATGTCCCGCTTTACGAACCAATAAAAAATTTCGATACTTCATTTTTCTCGTGTCAGTCGATTGTTCATTAAAAAAAATGACGACTTTGTTAGAAAATTTTATTAGTAAATTTATGATTAAGTAGTTTATGATTAATAAATTTAGTTAAATTTAGTTATTTTAATTACTTAAGAAAAGTTAAAATTTATAAACGCAAAAAATATATGTATATTGTGTGATCTTTGTGAAATTTAAGGTTATATAGATTTTTTTTTAAATTCACATTCGTTGTTGTTGTAAATCGCAGAAAACAAAAAACCTATACTATTACTAGTCTAGTGCTCTATCAAAGTTTACCACGTAAGTGTTTCGCTTTTTGCGAATAAAACATTTTATTTTTGCTCATTTGCGCAATTTTACGAAATTTTTAGTATTTTGGGGAATTAAACACGTGGATTCAAATTTAATAATATATAATTTACAATTTAAAAAGTGATTAATGTGCGAAAATTATGACCGGTTGTAATAATTGTATAAAACATAACCTAAAAATATGTAAATTTTTTAATACTCCCGTTATAATCAAATAATAATTATAAAAAACAGAGTGCGCGAAGTGACAAAGAATATTTATATAGATAAATCCTTCATATACCTAATCGGATACACAGTATCTGTAATTTTAATTTTTTTTTTTTTGTACTTGTTAAAATACCTATAGTTCTGTTTCTCGAGCTTCAAATCTAAAAGTATTTTGGTTTTTCTAATTTTGTTCGTTACAGAACTGCCGGAATACATAGAATAGTATCACCATGGAGGACGGCCATATTAAAACCGTCGAGGAAGTAACTAGTTATTTTAGAGTAGATGGAGAAAAAGGATTATCACTTGATCAAGTAAAAGCAAATCAAGCCAAATATGGACCTAATGGTTAGTAAAAACAAAAAATTATAATTTTTATAAATATTCATCATAATCTACTAATCATAAACATGACTTTGACATTAATATATTCAACAAGACAGGTTTAATGACCTAGACTAATATGATTCTCACTTTTTCATTATGTATGTAACAATGTTTTATGTTAAGCCACATCAACACATAACCCGACAAAAGGTTCCAAAATCTATTGTAATCTACTTAAAATTAGGTCATGAGAAGAAGAACGAGCTAAAACTATATTAACCACTTTCAATGTGTGCATAATATATATTCAATGCCGTCATTTGATTTAATAAACAATAACATCCAGGGTACAGAGCTGGAACCAATTTGGTAAAAGTACATTTTAATCTTCGACTATACGCCACATCATTCTTTTTTTTTGTGTGTATAGTTTAGTAGAGAATGGTTCCTGTATCGTGACGAAGGAAATTTAACTCCATGAAAATGAGGTCACGCAGATTTGTATATTGATATGAAGATGTTTGAAAACAGCTGATTTAAAGAATATTCTAGAAATAATTTTCTAATATCTAATACATACATATACTTTAGTATATACGTTATCGATGTGATTACAATTCAATTGGGTGATTGAGTCATGCTTGGCGATATTTTTATGCATAAGTGTACAAAAAATTAGCCTAATTAAGCCAAATACACTAATCTATAACATGGTAATATTCCTACTGTGAAGTATTCAGTGGCGGTGAACGAAATTTAATGTGACAATGTATGACTTGCTTTTTTCGTGCATCAGCTGTTTCGAACGAAATAGTTTACCCTCACTGATGTTATGCCACTTGTGTTGTGTAGTAGTAGTAATTCCATGTATTAATGAATCATGTGTTCGACATACAATTTTTTGAGTGATTTAGTAGATAAGCAGCAAATTTATCGAGAAATTCCATAATAACGAGCAGTGAACTATTAAATGTTAATTAAGTAAGGAGTATCCCAAAACAAATTGTATTTAGTTTTTTCCCAAATTGTTTAATTTTTTGATTAATTAGCAACGTCTTAATTCTATTGGCACAATAATATTTCGTTAGTTTTCTTTCGTACACTATTCAAAGTGATACAGTGAAGTACATAAGAAAAATGCGTACACAAAGAATTATATTATTTTAACAATATAGCGCAAATCAATAAGGTCGATTTATTTAAAAATAACTAAAAAAAATGTAATTAAGTATTTTTATTTACTTGTATCGTGATGTGCATTTTAATTGACTACTAATTTTTTTTGCTTGCCTCAAACGATATATAATATAATTTTTATGTACTTGCTTATTTTTAATAATATCTATTACTACAATGTAGTGTCGAAAATTTATAATCCCGGGCGACTAGTAAATCTTTGGGGTTTTGAGTGTATTTTAGAATTTAGAAGACATACAAATGCTAAGCCATACTATAATTTTCCTACTTTGTTCGTGTTTACGTAGTGCACTTCTTCAGTTGCTATTTTTTTTATTTTTATTGAAAATTTGTTTTAAGATTAAGATGAGAGAAATACGAAATTTTTGCGTGAAATATTTACTTTGACGGAGTTGATGAACGCTTTGGCATGACGATGAATAAGTGCAATGAGAAATTTGATTTATTATCTCGTACGATTTGTTGTTTTTTCGACGAAGATTAAGAAATTTATGTAATTAGTAGATGTGAATAATAAAGTTTATAGACTTTATTTTACGCTAAATGTAGATCTATAAAATGATACTGGGATCTTTATTTTATGGTAATGTTTCTAATTGAACGCTGTAATGGATCTAAAGGTGATTTATCATCGCTCTTATTACCCAACGCATCCTTTGACTAATTTGGAACGACTACGTTGGAAAGCCCAATCAACCGTTGTGCTCCAAAAAATAAATATTTAAATTATGATTGACCAAACCAAATTAGTTAATGGTTTAATCTTCAATTTACCACACTAATTACAAACATGATTCAAATAAGGATTCTATTGATTTTGTAGTACGAAAAAAAAAAACAATTTTGGAAACGTAAAGAGAGAAATACCAATAAACGGAAATGGAAGTTAGGAAATGTTTAGTCCTTTGATAGAACTTTGGGTACTGCAATTGTATAAGAATATTAATAAGTATGTCTAATCCGATAAAATTTTGACGTTAAATAAAAGGATTAATCTTTCCTTTTGAAAATTTAGAATTTCTTCTTGTCGAAATTACAACTAAAAGCAGGGAGCGAAAACTTTCTTATTCAAAATGCTGGTTTATAAATTTTTTTCAAAATTCTGATTACTAGATTGATCGAAAAATGATAGAATTCGCATTTATATAAAGGTGATCGTTTACGCGAAATACAATGCAAATTCATTCTTGAGAAATGAAACCTATCGAAAATGCTGATAGCACAACATTGCAGCCCCGGTTATTTTAAATCTGTCTCTTCGGCACTGTTATTGGGTTGGAATTATAATCGTTAAGATATCTATCAAATGGTGTATGCCTTAACCATATAGATTTGTATTTTGATGGCCCCGCTCCCGCCCAGGAAATAGGTTTTTTCAGTTCTATTAGGGTATTTTTCAATTTTCATGTTTATGTACTTGTAACCAAATAAATAAAATTTGTGGTATATGTGGTAATTATATAAAAAATAAATATGTTTTTATAAAATCTTAATCATAATTAAATAAGTAAAACAATTGAAAAATTTTAAAAATAATGTTGAGCTGGATTTATTATTAATTCATTTAGTGACTTATGCAACAGCTTTCAATTGGTAAATGCGGTTTTGCCTTCGTTGTACCATGGCTTCCACCGAATTTTTGCAATTCTATAAATTTTTTGATTTTAAACGCCACGATCGCGAAAGCAAGGATTTTCAATTTAACATTTAAAAAAAATTAAGGCAACTAATCACCCATTTGCACAGTTTTAACATAGAAGGTGTTTTTGGGATCGCATTACATATATAGAAAAATACAATGAAATTTTGTCCCAAGAATATGCAACGAAATAAAAAAATAACACGCTAAATCAATTTTTGGGCTTAAACTTTTTTATTTTTTGGTCTATATAAATAGAAGTACTCTAGCCCAAAACAAATCAGTAGGCTTAAGCTTTTTTATTTGGGCATTAAGCCTAGTCGTTGCGTGGGCGCTAACATAAATTATTGTTGGTCAGTTTCCCACATTTCATTTCCATAAGTGCCTAGTTTTTATACATTTTCATCCGAAATTTAAGTTATCTTTCCGTAATTTTTTACTTGAAATGAGTATAATAATTTTTACCGAAAAAATTGTTTACTCCAAGAAAATTAATTTGTGTACTTCATGCGGCTACATTCATCTTGCATATAATAACACTACTAGAGAAATTTAGGTTGTAGTACATATATTGATTACGCTACGCATTCGTTGATTTTGTTTAATTTAGTTGGTTGTCTAAATAAGATCTCAATTTAGAGGTTTTTGAAATTTAAATTATTTGCAAAATAAATATAACGAAATTGTATTACTGATTTCTTAAATTAATTTATGTACATAGTTTCTGGAAATCCCTTAAGTGTAAACATCTTATGTTTGAACGCGGTCTTAGCCGACCACACGGAAAACAATTATTACAACAAGCTAAGCGGGGGGTTTAACTTTGCTTAAACTTTGCTTTGCTGAAAACCACGACAAATGATAGAACTATTTTGATTAGATGTTTGAGAAAAGCGAAGATAGAACTCGCGAGGCATTGTATAACTATTTTTAAAAGAGATGCCCAAAACGAGCATACCAAGTGTTAGTAAAGTTTCTAAGGCTGTACGAAGAATTTTAAGTTCGTCGTTTTAAGTTCCCTTGTATATTCGAAAAAAAGCAATGATGATTTTATCATTAAACGGTTGTGCTTCTTTCGTTACTCTTACTAGGTTTATTTAAGTATGTACTGACTGTCCTCAAATTGTAACATAATTGTCCATCAAAATTTAATCATTTAAAATTATCCGCTTGACAAATAAAATGAACTACTTCAACGCTAGCAAATATTAATTGTGTGCTTGTAGCGTACTCTTCTAATTAGATCAAAGCTATTGCTAGACGATCTGTTAAAAACGAGTAATTTTGAACTCAACACCTAGAGGAATACAAAGATCTTCAAAATTCTTTTATTTTGGCATCACAATATAAGTATCCAAACTTAAAATAACTTTTATGGTTGTATCTGAGCTATTATCAACCTAACCAGTCAAAGTTCATGAAAGTTATTGAGAAAATTGCATCGTGTATTTTGAGCGACGAATCAAAGTTAAAAGTAATAAACCAAAGTTAAAAGTTTTGGTCACAAATTTGGTATCATTGGAAACTTTGTGTCATTACGAAGCACAAGTCTAATTGAACTTTTGACGATTGACAGAGCTAAAACGTGATAAAATAAAGGACAATGGTATCTTGAAAGTGCTTCACACTTTCAACATTTTGAGACTGAGTTTCCCAGGCTCCCATCTGAACTTTTAAAAAAACAGCAGAATAATACTCAATGGTATCCAGAGCCGAAAGAAGACATTTTGTCATAGTAAGCATGACGTGGTGAGAAGTAAATAGAAATGATCGGAAAAATTTAATTTAAAGAGAGTTAGAATTGCTGTTTTGTTTTTTCGATCTTAATGAATAGCAGATTTATTATAGAACAATTTGTTGATTTTAACTCATACCATTCTAGATTCAAGCCGTTTTAGATCTGATTTTTTTTTTGTAATTTACAAACTTAAAATTTCATAAAGTGTTTAGATATAAGAATCCCGCAATCCCGAATTTTTCTCTATTTATACTTAGAAATCTGGAAATTTTAAGGACCGCACTCCACGAATAAGAATATGTAAAATTGCCTTATGTTCAATGATCGCTTAAAATCATTTTTGATGATGATGAATACAGATCACATAATTAGGATATACGCATTAAATTTAAGTATAATTGGTTTGATGTTCTATTTTTGTAAGAACTCAATTCGGATTTCATTCTGGGTAACAAATACTAAAATTTTTGTAAAAAGATGCAATAGAAAAATTAGCAGATTATTGTATCTCGTTCTAAATATGTATTAAAAAATACTAATAGATAAATAACTTATCTAAATTGATTAAGTTTATTAATATATTTCCTTCAAAATGAAGTTCGTTTTCTTAAAATTCGCAATTTCGTTTTAACCCATATCATCCTCCTGAAGTTGTATTTTGGGATAACAGCTAATTACAACTAATTTGTGTTAATATCCTATTGTTACTAAAAGAATTAATATACAGATACGTAATTTCTATGCTATTTCGGAATCGATAGGAGAATGACCTGATTACTAAAAGAAAATTCAAAAATTCGTACAATTTACATAAATTATTCTCCTTTTTGGCAATACTATCATTAAGCCTAGTTAAATTAAAGTCTAATTGTTATTTTACAATTATTTTATTCGAACCCACTGATAGTAAATTAGCAACACTTATCACCAATTAAATAATTAACCTTCCCTGAATTTAAGCTATCATAATTTCATTGGCTTATAGTTTAGTAATATTTTAGTAATCCATGTTTTATCTTATCTTTAATGTAAAATGATTTAGGTTCCGGTAAAATAATTATTAAATTACAAATAAAAAAGAAACGAAATTCGAATATAATCATGTAACTATACAGAACGGCCGACCTTATCGCAAACCTTTTCACTAAAATTAAATTCACTCAAAAGGTGGCGAAAATTGTTAGTAAGTATTTCTCGACAATTTTCGATATTAACGCCCCAAAAAATAAGTAATATGTTAATTTATTATCTGCTACTGCTTTATTAAACGGTATAATTAATTTGGAATATATGCATATTCACGTAATAAATGGCATTAACATATCTTTTATAATAGAATCGGCTGAAATGGCATCTAGAGATGTAATAAGACGAATTTTCCTGTTTTCGCAGTATTCCTGCTCTCTATGCTCAGTAGACAAGAATGATGTGTATTGTTTTTGTTCTGATTCGGTCCTGTTCATGTTTCGTGGAATGGCTGACCCCAATTTTTTTATCTAGATTTCCGATTAACCAAATTGATTTTTAGTTCGAATATTTAGGTAATTGATAAATCTTACAAGGGTTGGAGTCGTTTTCCCACATTTCAAAATCACGATTATCAAAAGCCTTCATAATTCATGTTAGAATTCCAATCTAGACCGATATATCAAATATGAGCATTATTGGTTAAGAAATGGCCAAGTTCCATCCAACATGGCCAAAATCCAAGCAGCTAAGATTGATTAAGAATTCCCATCCAGGTCTGCAACATAAATTGGTTAATAAATAGCCAAGTTTTATTTTTAATCGTCTAATTCCAGAATCTCACGTTAAAATCTGTTAAAAATTTGTTAAGAAGCAGCCTAGTTACATTCAGCATGGTCGAATTCCGAAACTTCGTTCAAAATTCAAATAGAATCCAAATCCAATTCTGCTTATCAAATTTTACAATTATTGGTTAAGGCATGGCCAAGTTTCATTGGGCATGGCCTTATTTCCAAAATTCATGTAAAATGTAATCACATCCTATAATTGACCAATGGTTCTTGGTTTTTAATAAAAATGTTAGATACAAAAATATTTTAATATTTCTTGGAAAAACCAGACTATTTTAAAGCCAGAATTTTGATAATTCGTGATTTTGTAATTCGGGTGTTCGTACGGATCCCAATTAAATGGGTGTTACGAAATGCGCAAAGGTTGTCATCTAAGAGTTTCGTAATAAACATGTTAGGAAAATTATCATGCTAAAAAATTCAATGTTGTCGAATTATTATCGTTAAATGAAATCTAATTTCCTGTGAATTTATTTAATCGCAATAACCTAAATAGGTTCGTTTCTCGTATTCCTAGAAAAATTGCGGAAAAAAATGAGCCTTGATATTCCGGATAATAAATACGAGAAGTTACAAATCATTGAAATTTATTACAGAACTACTGAATCGAAAAACTTGCTTACAATTCGAAGAAGTGTAGGAAAGTTCATTGAATCCCGGATTCGAGAATACATCGAAAATAATTTGCTGAATTTTTCTTAACTCTAACTGTATTTAAAATAATCCAGCTTTTGCTGTAATGTTGAATATATCGAATTTCAATAACAACTAATAGAAAACTTGTCTTCCAAACATAAATAAACGCATGTTAATCAAAATTCGATTTTTATTAATTTATGATGAATCATCCATTTCTCGTTGTGCTAAATAAGGTTTCACCAAAAGTGATCCATTTCTTAGTTTTTACAATTTTTCTCTATAATGTTTATAATAAATCGCACATGTTTTTATCATTTTCTCAAAGTTTGAAAATTTTACTGACTGTTAAACATTTTTTAGAGAAAAAAATATCAAAACAACGAATTTAATCGGATTTTTTACAGATTAAATATTATTTAGCACAAAAATTCAATGGTACCAATTAGGACACTTAGTTTAAATTTGCCTTTATACATAATTAATTTGTTAATTTTGGATATCATGTTTGGCATTGACATGCTTAAATCTAATATGGTAACTTGGCTTATTGATAATATAGTTCTGTGTTTCGAAAAGCAAGGAGGGAAGTCGAAAATTTTATTTTACTTATTTTATTTAATTTTATTTTTTGAATATGTGTGGTCCGAAAGATCTTATGCTTTGAAATCGATTGAAATATTTTTGTTGTTTAAAATGAACTCACTGGAAAATGGTTTGCACTCGTTATGGTAATCATGCAGGATATTCGCGATTTAATATATTAGTGGTATAAGAAAGTCAGGTGTTGGCCATCATGATATTGTTGATAATTTTGAAAACCATTTTGTTGATATAAACAATATTCAATTTCATCCATACAACCACCAACATAGAATACTTCATTTACTGATTCCACAGCTAAATTGGCAGTGCTACATAGATATGTCATTTTAATATAAAATAGAATTTAAGTTTATTGAGGTTTGAGGATGTCGCGTTTTATCGGTGCATATTTGTCATTATTATTTTCTAGAGTACTTGTAGTTTACCATAGCATAGAACATAACATCTGTAAAGGATCCATTGCCTATTTTTCATATGGTACATTCAATTTTGTGTAACACAAGAAACAATTTAGAAATAAATATAATAGTCGGATGTTTTGTGGACAATTCCCATTATGGAATTAATTACCATTTAGAGTTTCATCGACATAGCTTCTTAGTAGTTAGATTGTAAGAAATAAACCAATATTTATAACATTTTTTATCAATCGTTTGGATTGATATTATTATTGATATTCGCCGAGTTTTTGGTTATGACTTAGTGCAACCGCCATATTTAACGGGCCTGTGTCGCTTCGGAACACTTTCAACAAAATGCTGGAGAATCCCGTTTGATGTCTTATTCCATGAATGGCTGCATCAGACCATAACGATTCCATCACCATGTTACAACGTAGGTATGATATTTCGAGGAGACCCCCAAATAGAAATCATCCAGGTGAATGAACGTATTTTATAACCAAAACATTTAAACTTACTTGAAGATGAAGGTTTGTCAACATGGCTCTTTGCGAACAGTAAACGCCTTTTAAATTTTTTTGTTGTTCAATAGTTTTTCTTTGAACAATTATCACAAAGTGCTGATTTCTAAGTGCCAAACTTAGCTCATCGTGTTTCTCTTCTCTGATACTTAAGAGTAAGCGATCGTCTAGAAGCGATGTTATTTTTGGTAGACCAAAACTAATTGGTAATCAAGAAACTTTTTTTTATGAATGTTCCAATTGCCACTCCACGTTGAATCGGGACTTTTCGATATATTGTGAAGTATAAAATGGGGTTAAAAAATAAGGGAGTTTTGGATACGCGGTAGCTCAATGAAAAAATTTTTTGAGACATATATGTATTAATTACATATTCTGATGTTCAAATAGGTATTTATGTCCGATATTGTATTACTAGGTAAATGGTTTCAAAGTGATTGAGAATTATCGGTACAAATTACTCTCAAAATATAATTGAAATTTCAATTATTCGTCACTTGCAGATTTCCTAAGATTAATTGTAACAAATTTCGATCGACTGTGTTTAAAAATATGTTTCAATCTGTTCCGGTTGTATTTTATAATCATGAAATGAAAGAGTAACATTTAAAGATCCGACTATGCACGGTACAATGCACAGTTCACGAATAAAAACGTATTAGAGTAAAATTAGTTAGGTTGAAGATAGAGTAAAATTAGTTAGGTTGAATAAAAAAAACATTATTTTTTTGAGTATTCTTTGAGAATTGCCAAACCCATTGTTATGACAGTTTTAATCCCCCTTGCATCATAGCAAACTATGATTCACATTTTGTTCGCCAGATGTCAGCTACTTTATTGGAAATCGTGAATAGACCCACAAACAAAATCAGAACAATTTAATTCTGGCAAACTGATTCATTCAGACGGGCAAACCATTGACAATTCTGAAGGCGTACTAACCATTATGTAGCATTCCTTTCTTATAAACACTGTTCGATAGTTTGCGCAAAATTTCATTGCTAACCACTTTTAAAAGTTTATTTAAAAAAAAAACAATATTTCTGTTACCAGTTTGATGTGTGGGAGACTGCCAAAATAGTGTCATTCATATGACAGCATTATCCGAAATAATTTTAAAAACTGAATATTTGAGAACACAAATGTTTTGGAACAAAGACAATGCCATTTCTTAGAACTTCTGTTTAATAAAACTACGTTGGTTTTTATTTCTGGAATAAAGAGTAGAATTGTGAAAATCATTTTTTTGACAAAAATATTTGTTTTTGCACATTCGGACTAATTAAAAAAACAGTACATATTTAAGTTCTGGACCATTGCGAAGCACGCCACAAACGTTGAAATCTTAAAACTTCCCTATCGAGATAATGATTTTGTTGTGGCTCCTCACTTTCCAATCAACCATTTTACTTCTAGTATCAAATCATTTACAAACTTTTACTCTTATTGTATCTATACACAGTCACTTATAAATGTGACCAGTTTGAAGCGGATTAGAAATTTTAAGTACTTCAAACAGAACGTGTTTAACGTTTGTTTATAATTTAGATAGAGATCATCATCTGCAGCTGTGACGAATATTTCCATGTTATAGTCGGTCGGTATTGACTTAAAACCAAGAATTGTAATTAAACAAACAATGGTCATAAAAAACAAATGATTGCAAAACCTATCGAGTAATTAATTTCCGAATAATAAATAATTATTTAAAATGGCATTACAGCAGTAAAAAATGTTTGCAATTTTGTGATGGCCGAAACCGCGATCGTTACATTTTTCCTAGTACACCCATTTTTAATTGAATATTTTTTCAAGTGTACTTTTTAAATGTCGAATATACATTATAGGGAAGATTATATAGAGTACAATAATACACATATTACGACATACTCGGTGCGATTGACGTATTTTGCTTGTTATAAATTGTAAAACTGCCCAAGGCTTTGTGACGCTATGATCTTCAATTTTCATTATTTGTTTCCTATTTTTTGAAGGTCTTAATGTTATAATTTTAGAATTACATACTTATCTTTATCATTACCAAAAAATAATAATTTATTTTCCGGAATTGGAATAATAATCGTCATATTAATTTTAAATTGTGAAATTAATTACGTTATTAATATACTTGTATAATGTGCTTTGGCTCAATAAATAAAATACTAAACATATAAATTCTATTGTTTAAAAATATAAAAAAAATTAATGTCTTTAAGACCGCGAACTAATTAATGACGTTTGGCTTTTATATCGTATTTTGCATACCAATTAATTAAACGACGTCACAAATGTTTCATTAATTTTTATTATTTGGTGTTTAATTTCAAATTAAAATATTTACATGTATATATAATGGTGAATTGGTGTTTGAGTGTTCCCGAAATCGTGTGAAGTTGCGGAAATAAACATACCAAAAATAAAAATTTACTTATATAGGAATATATAATAACATATATGTGAATATATATGTTTATATTGTTAATGTCCAGAATAAATTTTTATTTTAAATATTTATATTAAAAGTAATAAAGTTTATAACCAATTTTTATTATATAGAAATTTTTCCAAATGAAAATCCAATAATGTTTTGTTGTAGGTTTTTATTTTTACTTTTTTATTACTGTGAAAGTTAATAATCCAGATAATCCCATTTTGTTTTGATTTAACCCATTTTCTTCTGATTTATATACGATATATGTATCGTGTGTACAAACAACAAATACAAGATTCATTTAAATTTTATATATATGTATATAAAAAAAAAATTACCTCAAAAAATTGTATATGCGGTTTACAATACACACATACCAAATTTTTTGATTAGTTTCGATTATTTTAATTAGCAGCAGCGTGGAGCGCAGAACAATCTCGTGTGCCTCTGAATGATAATATAATCCAAATATTTAATGTGTAACCGAAACAAAAAACTTGGAAATAAAGTAAATATATTTCATTTTCGTAAAATTGATTTAAGATAAGAGAGCAGAATAATATGTGTACATATTAAGATTATTTTATAATACATAAAGAAAATTGTGTGGAGTCTACGTAATAACAAATTAATTGTATTTCCATCTGGATGACATTGACACAGTTTTTTAAAATGTATTTTCTAAAATCGTTTTTTTTTTGCTCGTATTATGTGCAATTATGTCGGTGACAGTAGTTTACCGCAGAAACATTGCTTCATAAACGTGTAATATACAGTCAGAATTACAAATTTTTGGAGAGCATATTTGATATACATTCAGTTCGATACCCTGCACTAAAATCGTTAATTAGTTTTCTTTGTCAATATTTAATCGACACCACACAAATAATTTTATAAAATATATGTTTTTCTCACTACATATTTCGTAAAATGTACATAACAAGTTATCGTTTTCAAAGCGACATAATACATACTTAACGCTTGTGTACAGACGAATTATCTATACACCTCTCATATACATATTTGTTTCAGTATTACAAGAAAATAAGGAAAATATCGAACAGACAACAATGAACATGAACATTCTCATTTAATTTATTCTTATCTTAATCGTTTCTTAATATTTATTTTCTAATCACTATCTGTTTTATTTTCTTTTTGCAGAACTCCCTACTGAAGAAGGTATGAAACGTGATACGGAACGACACTTGATTGCAAAATTGTTGCAACTCGTGCGGCGGCGAGGGTGTTAAATTCAAATTATTGGAATATAATCATTTTGTTTTTAATTTCAGGAAAATCTATTTGGCAATTAGTACTCGAGCAATTCGATGATCTTCTCGTAAAGATCCTATTATTAGCCGCTATTATTTCATTTGTAAGTACCATCATTAAACCCCGTACTCATGAGTTACTCGTTAGCACCATCGAAGGATAATTATGTGAACCATGAAGTGATAATTTCAGTCAAATAAGGGTTATTCTCCCCCACGTGCATACGTTGATGTTATTGTTGTCATTACATAATAAACATATTAGACAGATAGAAAATTTTCGGTAGTGTAGAAAAACTAAAATCTATTTATGTTATTTTTAGCTTTTTTGATTTTTTTCTTATTAATTTTCATGCGTCGTAAAATTTATTTAGAAAACATTTGAAAAATAAACGAGAAAAGTTCCATTTCTTTTGAGAAAACATACAAGCACACATACACAAGCCGAAGATATATATATAATTGTCAGGGGCAATTTTGTTTTATAAATAAATTAATTATTAAAAAGTTAAAAAGTATAATTTGATTGGAATGCCAGAAAGTAACATCGCGAGAAGCAAGCAAAAAAAAATTATATTTAGAAAATTTCGTAATTTTTTTTTTCGAAAATCTTTATTATCTCATTTAACATAGAAGTAAAAAAAATCGTTTTTTTTTCAAAAAATAAAAAATTGTCTTCTTAGGTTACGTTGAAATTTATTAACTATCCACAATTGGTTAAGGTGTCTGTGCCAAAATTATTTTTGGTGTGTGCAAAAATATTTCTCAAACTTTTATTTTATTTTTTCGTCAGGTTTCATACTTTAATTTCACTAGAGTAAATTTTTCTGTTTGATTGGTTTTTCCCGGACTTTCTTTTTAATAGGTTTTGATTGATATGATTTCTATTCAAATTTTATGGTTATTAAGAACATTTAAAATTATCTCAAAATTGTACCCCCATTATACTGTTGAGTCAAATATTCATAATTTTTTTCCAATGACGGAGAAACAAATTTTCTTCTATATTGGTACTTAGCAAGTCGAACTTTGTAATAATGTTTAGGATTATCTAAATGCCACACTTAAGACTACAACAAATAGAACTTCTCAGGGAAGCCAGTGTTTGTAAATCAATTTTTCCGAAATCCAATCTCCATTCTTGTATTTTTTGTATGTCTCCCTAACTCATTATATAATAAATATTTAGAGAACAAGAAACCGAAACATGTCCCCATATTTCGCTCAGTTTGTTATCTACTTTAATATTGCTTGTTTAAAGTTCATTGTCCTGAAAAAGTGCTTATAATAATGTGTATTTGGCACGTTTGAAGGGATTCAGTGCTATTCTTGCGTTCATTCCAATAAAATTTATAATTAAGTGGCAATCGGCGGCACTGTGGACTCGCGCACGTAACAAAGTCTCATTAGCTGTCGTTTTACTTAAACCGGGAACCATCTCTGATGGAATTATGTATAAAGAGACATTGTTCTCTTTTCAAGAAAAAACGAAAATCAAAAAACAGAATGTGACACTGTGCCTCTTATTTTAAATAAAGGTAGAACAAATATGTCTATTGCAAGATACGAAATCGAACATTGCGTAACTTTCTAGCAAATTAACTCAAAAAGTTATTTTTTTGTGTTGTGGCACTGTTTTTTTTGTCACGTGCGATATTTAAAGATGGCTTTATTGAAAGACTAACTTTGAAGCAAATGAAATGGTCAAGACGAAGCTAAAGTAAATGCGTTGTCGTTCTGATGTAGTTAACTGTACTTTGGAAAAAGATTACTTGATTTAAAAAAGGCCTCTACGAACGGTACGGAGGCCGACGCTGTCAAACAATTGACCCTATATTGCTTTGTTCAAAGCGAAGAACATCAGGAAAGACAAGAATATGTTCGGAGTTATTTTTTACATACAAATGGTGCAAACGAATTGTTCTCTCTGAGTGTTTCGTTTAGTCGAAAAAAATAGTAAAATAGCCAAAGGAAACCCACATACTAACCCCTGTATATCATCGAAATTGACTTACTCAAATCCTTAACTATTAAAGTAAATTACAAATACTTGTTATGAGTCGTTTTCCTTAGTCATAGTTCTATAAACTTCAAGGACGCTTTACAAAAATCACTTTATCAGATTAACGATTATGAAAAATCACAGTGAACTCTCTCCCCATAGGACCATATTTCATTGAAATCATGAGTCCTGATTCAAAAAGTATTTGTCTCACTGACCTGAATGAAAACAAATAGTGAAAATTAATAAATACCCAACCTATAAATTTTTGGGTTTCATTGAATTTAATTTGTCCCACCTTAATGATCAAGTCGTTCTCCTGTTAATGTTGGAATTCAAACATCCAGATTTCCGGACATTTTTTTATAAAGATTTTCATAACTTCCTGGAATACTGAAGAAGTTAATCAAATATGCTAGGTTTTATCTTTTCGGTCTTATTGTAAATATGTAAATTTAAAATAATTCCGTTCTATAGACTGTCATAATTACTATTAGAAGCAAGTAAGACGATTTGAAGAAAACAGGTTGCGATCCCTTGCAAATTTGTACCAAAACAATTAAACTGAACCACATAAGTAATTTTCTGTGTGCTTATAAATTATAAATATCACAATCATGCGTGCTAACAGTTAATTCCGCGATTTAGGAGATCGTAAAGTAAAAATTTCTAATAAAACTTATTTTTATCTCTTTTCCAGGTGTTGGCCCTTTTTGAAGAGCATGAAGACTCATTCACAGCATTCGTAGAACCTTTCGTAATTTTACTTATTTTAATTGCAAACGCCGTTGTAGGTGTGTGGCAAGAACGTAATGCCGAATCTGCAATTGAAGCACTAAAAGAGTATGAACCCGAAATGGGTAAAGTTTTGCGCATGGATAAATCCGGTGTACAAAAGATTCGCGCCAAAGAAATTGTACCTGGTGATATTGTTGAAATTTCAGTTGGTGACAAAATTCCAGCTGATATTCGTCTAATAAAAATCTATTCTACAACAATACGTATCGATCAATCTATCTTGACTGGTGAATCAGTATCCGTAATTAAGCATACAGATCCCATCCCAGATCCACGCGCTGTCAATCAAGACAAGAAAAATATTCTATTCTCAGGTACCAATGTTGCTGCGGGTAAGGCACGTGGTGTCGTTATTGGCACAGGCTTAAACACAGCTATTGGTAAAATTCGTACAGAAATGTCAGAAACAGAAGAAATTAAGACACCACTCCAACAGAAATTGGACGAATTTGGTGAACAATTATCAAAGGTTATCTCAATTATTTGCGTTGCTGTATGGGCTATTAATATTGGCCATTTCAATGATCCAGCTCATGGTGGTTCATGGATTAAAGGTGCTATCTACTATTTCAAAATTGCCGTCGCTTTGGCTGTCGCTGCTATTCCAGAAGGTCTTCCAGCTGTAATCACAACATGCTTAGCTTTGGGCACACGTCGTATGGCTAAGAAGAACGCTATTGTCAGATCACTTCCATCCGTAGAAACATTAGGTTGCACATCAGTAATCTGTTCCGATAAAACTGGTACACTCACAACAAATCAAATGTCCGTATCACGTATGATGGTATTCGATAAAGTTGAAGGTGGTGATAGCAGCTTCTTAGAATTCGAAATTACTGGATCAACATACGAACCAATTGGTGATCTTTATCTTAAAGGCCAAAAAGTTAAGGGATCCGATTATGAAATACTTCATGAAATTGGAACAATTTGTATTATGTGTAATGACTCGTCAATTGATTTCAACGAATTCAAACAAGCTTTCGAAAAGGTTGGTGAAGCCACTGAAACCGCTTTAATTGTACTCGCCGAGAAATTGAATCCATTCAATGTATCAAAGACTGGTCTTGATCGTCGTTCAACCGCTATTGTTGTACGCCAAGAAATTGAAACAAAATGGAAGAAAGAATTCACATTGGAATTCTCACGTGATCGTAAATCTATGTCTTCATACTGTGTACCTGTTAAAGCATCCAAATTGGGAACCGGACCAAAATTATTCGTTAAAGGTGCGCCAGAAGGTGTATTGGATCGTTGTACACATGCCCGTGTTGGTGCCAGCAAAGTTCCACTTACATCTACACTTAAGAATCGTATTCTTGAGCTTACAAGACAATATGGTACTGGACGTGACACACTCCGTTGTTTGGCTTTAGCCACCGCTGATAATCCAATTAAACCAGAAGACATGGACTTGGGAGACTCAAACAAATTCTATACATATGAAGTTAATCTTACATTTGTCGGTGTTGTTGGTATGTTGGATCCACCACGTAAAGAAGTTTTCGATTCAATTGTACGTTGTCGTGCCGCTGGTATTCGTGTTATTGTTATCACTGGTGATAACAAAGCTACAGCTGAAGCTATTTGCCGTCGTATTGGTGTGTTCACCGAAGATGAAGATACTACAGGGAAATCATATTCTGGTCGTGAATTCGATGACTTACCACTCTCAGAACAAAAAGCAGCTGTTGCTCGGGCCCGTCTCTTCTCCCGTGTAGAACCATCCCACAAATCGAAGATTATAGAATTCTTACAAGGACAAAATGAAATCTCTGCTATGACAGGTGATGGTGTCAATGATGCCCCAGCCTTGAAAAAAGCTGAAATTGGTATTGCTATGGGTTCAGGTACAGCTGTCGCTAAATCAGCTTCTGAAATGGTCTTGGCTGATGATAACTTCTCATCCATTGTCGCTGCTGTTGAAGAGGGTCGTGCTATTTACAATAACATGAAACAATTTATCCGTTATTTGATTTCATCCAACATTGGTGAAGTCGTATCTATTTTCTTGACAGCCGCTTTAGGTTTACCAGAAGCTTTGATCCCAGTCCAACTTTTATGGGTCAACTTGGTCACTGATGGTCTTCCAGCTACAGCTCTTGGTTTCAATCCACCAGATTTGGATATCATGGAGAAACCACCACGTAAAGCTGATGAAGGTCTTATTTCAGGATGGTTGTTCTTCCGGTAAATAAACTGTAAATTAATTTTTGGGATACGGCCGGTTTTAACTATATATTTTTTTTTTTTTTTGTTTAGTTACATGGCTATTGGTGGATATGTAGGTGCAGCCACAGTCGGTGCAGCTGCTTGGTGGTTCATGTATGCCTCAACAGGTCCACAGCTATCATATTGGCAATTGACACATCACATGTCATGTCTTGGTGGTGGTGACGAATTCAAGGGAATTGACTGTAAAATCTTTACTGATCCACATCCAATGACAATGGCTTTGTCCGTACTCGTAACAATTGAAATGTTGAACGCAATGAACAGGTAAATTGGATAATAATAATTTGATTCATTTAAATTGTGCACGTAATATTTCGTTCTTGTTTCTAGTTTATCTGAAAATCAATCTCTTATTGCTATGCCACCATGGTCGAATTTATGGTTGCTCGGTTCAATGGCTCTTTCATTCACACTTCATTTCGTCATTCTTTATGTAGATGTATTATCGGTAAGTCGGATTGATATTTTATTAAATCATATTTGTAAAAATTTGCTAATTATTTGGTTGTCGTTTCTCTTCAGACTGTTTTCCAAGTTACTCCACTAGGTGGCGATGAATGGATAACCGTGATGAAATTCTCTATACCGGTCATATTATTAGATGAAGTATTGAAATTCGCAGCCAGAAAAATCACAGACGGTGAGAATCCACTGTACACAATACACTGGATAGTGTTAATGTGGGCAGTATTCTTTGGTGTGCTCATTTGGGGTCCCTTTTAAATAAAAACCACTTACATTAAAAAAACAAATTTTTAATACAATAAAAATCAAAAATAAAAGCGAACCCCCCTTATATATATTCAGTTTTACTTCCTATAAAATATATATAAATAATACACACATAATTAAAAACAAACACAAACAACCCGTCTGTCCCAAAAGTAACTAGTGTTTTTTTCTAGTTTTGTTGTTTTTTCATTGTATAACATAACATTAATTGTTATAAAAAATTAATCATTTTTTTTTATAGTTTTTAAGTATATTTATTTTAGTTCAATGAAAAAAATATGAAACCACGACATTTAAAAAATTTTAAGTTTCAAATTTTTTTCTGATTAGTTTAAATTAGCAAACTGAAAAAAAGAGTGATTGAAATGCGCGCATTGTGGCCAAATTAACTTGCACAATATAAATTTGATGTAACTTTTTTTGTTTTTAGTGAAAGACGGCCTAAAAGCATTTATATTTAAACAAAACACTATATTCCATTCCATTTTCAATTACAGTGTGTTTAGGCCAAACAAAACAAAAATTAAATTTTTAGAAAAGGCTTAAAAAATAACATTAAGTTAAATTTAATTATGCTTGAATACTATAACTTATATTATATATATATTTTTTTTTTTTAATTAACATTAACTAAATAGTTTTTTTTGTTGTAAGTTTTATAATAGAAAGATTGACACGAATTAGAAATGGCATGTGAGGCGTAATCTCATCGCAATCCAAGAACAAATTTGTGGTATAAATCCAAAATCCGTACTACTTAAAAAAAAACTGCCGCTCGGATCGTGTTTTATTTTTATTATAAAATTTAAAATAAAAGAATTAATAAAACAAGAAACTGGCGCGAGAGTGTAAGAATGAAAGATTTCCCCTCCCAAAACACAAGTGATAATTATAAGAATTTTTACTAAAATAATAAAAAACATCAACAGAAAAGATATTTAAATTTAAAAAAAAAAGTTAGATGGGATTAGCATTTATTTTTAGTGACCAATTTTTCTCAATCGTTTTTAATTTTTTTTATAGCATTTTTAATTTATTTAATACATAGTTAAATTCTTAATCATATGATCTACATCCTATGTATTTCTAAAAAGTGCCTGTTTGATTAAGATTTCTTTTTTTTTTTTTAATTTAATTTTTAGTAATTTTTGAATTAAAAGGAAAACGTAAAATATTTTCTATTGTTTTTGAGTTTATTTGATAAAGAAAATTGGTTACTCGTAAAATCATAATAATAGTTAAATAGTATAAGGAATCTAAGGTTTTCTTCTATTACACACATTTTTCCCTTTTTCTATATTTACATATTTATAGACTAAAAATTTTGTGGTATATTTATATATCAGTATTTAAGAAAATATTCGAATCATGTTTTCTTAAATTAAGCAATAATAAGATGTTACAGTATCTTCCAGTATTTTCAAAATGACGTGATCGAAAAATATGTTTAAAATTATTTAACTTGTTATTTAGTAACCGTAACCTAGTCGATCGCGATCCTAGCGACGACGTTCCGTTTTTTTTTTGATACCGAGACTCAACTACAGTAACTTTCCAACATAGCCAAATTTTTAAAATTCTTTAAATTAGGAATAGAAATATAAATATATATATATATTGTATAAGAAACAAATATTTATTATGATTTTATTATTATTGATAATAATAATAATAGTGTTCGAAGAACGTTTATTTTTTATATAGGTCAAATATAATTAAATTGTATATATAAAAATATATTAAATAACTATTATTATTCGAACAGTTACATAAATTAATTTATATTAGATACAAACATATTAATAAAATTAGGATTCCATAGTTAGATTTTTTTGTATGTATGTATTATTTTTTCCAAAATAATTTAGTACAAAAAATGGCCGTTTTTTTAGTACTTACAAAACATTTTCATTGCTCAAATCAAAATAATAATACAGTTCTTCCCAAATTGAGTGCGCGCATTTTCAGTATGCAGTCCCGTACACACTCAATCAAGACACAAACTACTAATGAAATAGTCATTTTTTATATTAATTGTTTAAATTTCATTACAATAATACAAAAATAATAAAACAGAATAATATTTTAATGAAAAATAAAATATACATCTAAAAAATGAGAAAATGAGATGAACCAAACAAAACTGATTTTATGAATTTATTAACCTGAATTTTCTACTAATATTTTGTGTGTTTTTACTACAAAGTGATTTCCTATTTTTAAGTAACAGCATGAACAACGTGTTTTTTTTTGATTAATCCATAATTTTACTATGTAAGTATGAAATAAGGTTTTCAGTAGTTAGATGAGTTTTTTGTTGGTTGAAATATAATATAATTTTGAGGTGAAATTTTTAAAATTTATGGAATTTCATCCTCGCGAATTTTATTATATTTCAAACAAGTATTTAAACCTGATCATCGCACAAGCACAATATAATTCTAATTGTATTTTTTCTTCTACAATCAACAGCACGACCAGAATTCCACTAGTGTGTTATGCTTTCCTTTCCTCTTTAAAAAAAATTCAAAATTGAAAATTCACGAGGAAGTGAAATTTTTTTTATAAATTTTATATCCTTTTTATTCTTTCACGAAAAATAAAACACACAAGACAAACCACCACCTATATTATAAACCTTATATTTAAGTAACATCCTATCAAAGCATCAAATTAAAATCATCACCATCAAAAGAGGAACCTATAAAATCGGAAAAAGGATACCTGTACGAAAAACACAAATAAAAAAAATTATGTAAAAAAGGTCCAACTGGATTGGATTTCTTTTTCTTTTTTTTTATTTAAATTTAAAATGAAAAAACTTAATATGTTCATAAGCACGAAATCCTGTTTTTAATTTATAATATATTTTCTTTCCATAGTTTTTTTTTTTTTTTTTTTTTTTTTAGTTTTTCCTATTAAAATATATATAAAATGATTGAATTTTATTGTGATTTTGATATATAAATTCAATCATAACTCTCTGTTTTATATCCTCGTATATTTTGTTAATAATTATCCTTTTTGTATCGTTTTGGAAATCCAATAGAATTAATAAATAACCATAATAAAATTATTTGAAACAAATAATTTTCTTAATTTATAAAAATTATTCTTTTATTTATTTTTTATTTATAGTGAACGAAGTTGTTGTTGACAAATGGAAATAAATATGTAAATAAAAATTAATTTAATTTAATAAAAAAAAATTATAAAATAAAATATATTTAAACAAAAAATATATTTATATAAATATTTAACATCTTTAATTTTTAAAGACAGCGTCATCGAAAATTTATAAAATACAATAAAATAAAATAAAAAAAAAATATATATAGCTATTTATTACATTATTATTTTATTTTTATTTAAGGAAGTATTATATTTTCTTTTTCTCTTTTAAGTTTATTTATTTATTATTTTTTATTAAATCCATCGACACAACATATAAACATTACACACACATCTTCAAAAAAAAAACATTTATTTAAAATTATAATATTCTATTGGTTTCGATTCACTACACTGCAACAAAATAATAAAAATAATATTTTTATTTATAATAATAATATATCCTTATTTTATTATTATTCTTTTAATTTAAAATAGAGATTTTATTTTTATTTATCGTTTTTCGGGAGTTGATATAAAATAATATAATATATAATTTTTAATTGTTTTAATATATAATATATTTAAATAAATCTAAAAACAAAAAATTTAAAAAATAAAGACCAAATTGTTATATATAAAATACATTATATATATTTAATAATAAATAAAAAAAAATTATTTTAGTTAAAATTCTATATATAATAAATAATTAATAATAATAATTGTAAAACACAAGAAATAAAAAACATTTAAACCAAATGAAAAAAAAATTAAGAAAACGGATAAAATACAACCCCAAAACGTGGTTTTGTTATGTACTACTAGTTAATTAAATTTTAAACCAAAAATTAAAAAAAAGTTAAAAAAACCAAAAAAAATAATAAAAAATATAAAATATTTAAAAAAACATTAATTGATCCAATGGTTTGAAAGTTTTCTACATACAATTTGGATTAATTCTTATTATGGAGAATGACTACTTGTTTGACCTATGGATTTCACAGGAATACAATATAAGTTAATATTCAGGGCTGCTATAAATCTAGAGGATGATTCCATATGTAGGTTGTGACTGATAAAATGAGGTCGGACTGTCCGAAAGGTCTGCTTGCGTAAAGAAGGGTTAACCTTTCTTAAACTGTATAACTAAGTGCTAAAGGCACAGGATGTGTGGCTTCAGTTTTTACTGATAAAATCGATTTGTTTTGTATACTTTTGTGTAAAATGTGTGTTTAAAACGGTAATGAGCAAAGAATAGGAGCGGTGTGAAATTCAGAAAATTAAAAAAAAATCCAGAAATCAAAAACCCCGAACATTAAAATCTCAAGCGTGTTTCTGGAAAATAGAATGCAACTAAACTATTTTGCAGCCCATTAAGATAGAATTTATTTGTAGAATGAAAAATGAATTTCAATAAGACTTTCGATTAAAGATCCAGAGAATTGCGAGCTTGAATGTAACTCGAATTAACTGATAATCAGATGAGCAACGTTTTGTGGTGAAAATAGCCAAAATGGGCTATTTGAATTAAACCAATCCACTTCTTAATCAATTGGGATTTAACTCGCATTTTATGATGCACTTGGAATTTTAAAAAGAGTTCCGGATGTGGTTGAATGAAATTTGGATCACACTAAAAATTTGCACAATTGAATCAGGTGAAACTTGGTTTGTTTGTTAAAAATTTACTTGTTTACGTTTGGATGCCAATTTGAGTTCCAACAGGTGATTCTACAGAATGTTTAATTTTACAGGAATTAATCCGTTGGTCAACCATTTTCGAAGAAACTTAGTTTCTATTTCTATTATGAAAAATTTCTTCTATTATTCGTTCTGAAAATGGCCAATGGTTGGAAAATGGCCAATTTTAATTAGATTAAAGTATTCAACTGTTTGGGGTGAAGCTCAATTTTTAATGTGAAAATTAGTTTTGAATATAAGCACCAAGATCTCTAAAGTAACTGATTTAAATAATACTTGGAGGTCATTCCTATAACTTTAGAATGATTTTTTAGCAAATTGTCAATTTGAATGGAACAAAATTGGAAATGAAGTGTGGTTTATATAAAGGGATTGGGCAATTTGAATAAAATAATGCTGAATTCTGAAAAAGGTTTGAAAATCATGATGGAGTAGTATACGAACACAAATGTCTAGGTCGGTTTACGCCTCGTAAAATAAAGACATTGAAATTCTGAAAGTTAAGAAAATCGCACAAATCAAAAACACCGTTACTAAACTTCTGGGTTTCAATATATTAATTTAAGGTAGTTCGATACTTTTCTGATTCAGTTTTTACTATGAACACGGGATTTTAATATGTACAAGCTAGGAGCGGGATTCTGAAAAAAATTTAAAATTGAATGGAGTAATCTCAGATAAAAATTTCCGAATATGGTTAAAGCAAATTGGCCGTTTGGGTCGACAGGCATAGAGAAAAACAGATAAATGTGATACGTTTAGTAACTAGGCTCAATAGGGTTCAAATTTGAGTTGCAACACGTGATTTTGCAAAAAATTTAATTTCAATGAAATTAATTCAAAGCTCGTTTCAAAGAAATTTAAGTTCCGGTTTATATAATGTAAAATTGATTCTACCATGAGCTCTGACTTGGTTTGGAAAATGGTTATTTCTCGGTTTATTTGATAAAAGTTTAATAGAAAAATTAAATTAAATTTTACGATAAACTAAAACACGTTGTAGTTGTTAGACGGTCAACACTGAACAAAAAATATTTCACATTTTATTTTTATACAGATATAACTTTGTTCTCTGTCTCACTAGAACATATATTTAAGACAATAAGGCAAGTCCATCACAACATGCCGAATGTTTGGCTCCACACAAATCATTGGTCAAGACATCTGGTAACATCCGGTTTGTTGTTACTGATCCAATAACAATTTTCCCAAACTCAACTCGCCCTCGCACATAATGATGCCGTAATATCTATATGTTTGGTTCGTGCATGATACTCGACATGTGTTGTAGCAAAATAGATCGCACACAGATTTGAAAATTGTTCAAATGGTTTAAACCACATAGCTTTTTGCGCTGATACCAGAAAGACCATGTATTTTTCTTCGGGTGTGGATAAATAATCAACTTAGCGAAATCCAGAATTCATCTAAACCAAAACTACTCAAACCAATAAATCGATTTGGTTTACGAGAAAGAGAATAAACAACTCTCCCCTTCTTTTAGAAATGACTCTTTACTCATTTGTTTGTGTCAACCAAAATCTAACATATTTTTCGACCAACTCTAATATATCCAGAATTTATTTAAACTAAAACTACTCAAACCAACAAAATCGAATTGATTTACGAGAACGAAAAGCAATATCTCTCCCCTCCTTTTGGAAATGGTTCTTGAGTTTTCCGACAAAGTCTACGATATCCAGAACTTATCTAAACTAAAACTACTCACCTTTCGCCTTCTTTTGGAAATGGCTCTTGACTCATTTGCTTGTATCAACCTAACGCCAACATTTTTATATAGTGGAATTTTCCGATAAATCCTACGATATTCACAATTTATCAAAATAAATTGTATTCAAAGACAAACTCCACGATTTTCGGAATTTATTTTAACTAAAACTACTCATACCGACCGAATTGATTTAATTTACCAGAACAAAATTTAATACTATCGAATTTTATGGAAATATCATTAAGGTTCTCTTGATTGTAATGTAATATTAATTTCCACATACACACATTTTCTTTATCCGGCAATTAGAGATATTGACACAGCTAGTATTTATTATCTTTTGTAAAACAACTCAATAATGAGAAATTTTTGAGCTATTTTGAAGAATGTAAAATAATTTTTTGAGTGCTTTTCTAGTTTTCACTCAAAATTTATACAAAAGTTTTGTAACAGTGTATTTACTAAACTTGCCATACAAATCTTTTATTTTAATTTTACCACAGAATTATAATTGTCTTTAATTATATCCCATTGCTCTGTGGTGATGTAAAAATAAATTGGCGCCACACAGAACCCATTGAATTCACTAGACATCACAAACGTGTATGCACCAACATATTCAAAAATTAGCCAATCATTTATAAAAAGCTCCGGAAGTTGAATATTTTTCTGCACAAAATCAAAACTGTTACACGTTCGGACCTCATAATGACGTGGTATAACATTTAGTATGTTCCGGTGTTTTTAGTAGTTTAATATTATTTACATCTTTACAGTGAAACTGGTTGAAAGGATCATAAATACCATCAGTAATATAATACATAAATTCTTTGATATTATTCGATTCTTCTCGTATTACACGCCTCGAATGAATATGAGTTGCGAAAATGGTTGATTCATTGCAAAAATAACGTCCAGGTTCCGCTATAAATTCAACATTGGGGAGATCACTAAAATATGTATCGATTGTATTATTTATAATATTAGCCGCACTATTAAATATGTGGATTGACCTTTTTTCACCAATAAATCCTCCACCTATATCAACCATGGAACACTTGATCCCTAATTGGGCCGCGTAATCGAATAGTTCACGACATTTTTTTATTGATCGATCGAAAGCTTCTGGTTCTCTACATCCCGTACCAACATGAAACATTATCCCAACTAAATTTAATCCATTTTCTGCCACAGCTTCGATTAACCGTTTACCATCCGTATTAGGATCGCATCCTGATTTTTCGCCCAATTTATATGTACATTTTAATGAATCCATCCTTATTCGCAGCATTAATCGTGCATCTGGAAAATGTTGTTTAATTTTCAAAATTTCGTCGTACCCATCGAACACGGTTAGTTTGACATCATTATTTTTTGCCATTAGTAGATGTGACAACATTTTAACGGGTTGTGAATATATTATTCGATTCGGTGCGATTCCGTAGTTTAGAAGTAATTCGATTTCACCTTTTGATGCACCATGTTGAGCGAGATAAATAGTTTTATGACGGGTTCACTATTATTTGATTTCACAGCTAAAAATAATAGATAATAATTATAAACTACATTTAATGCGTAAAGCGCTTACCATAGAATAGTTTAACTCTTGGTAATTTATCCATCCAATGTAGATATTTTTGATAAACGTTGCCCAAATTACACACATAAAATCGATCATCTTCAAACTCTTCCTTAGCTATCCGCTCGTTCACAATATTATTAAAATTCACTTCATTTAACTGTAATTAATTATAACTGTAATTTTACAATCCATTTTCTGTTTGTTTCTGGTTCGAAATCCACTGTCTTGGATCTCAATAGCCGACTAAACTGAAAATGTTTAGCACATTTCATATAAAATGAATTTTGATAAGATAAGTCGTTAGCCTTGTTATTCTGGGATAATGAATCGTATATGTAGTGTCCACGTGCATGTGTCCGATATAGCTTGGAGCACAGGTGTATAATACGCTTTGATTAAAACGCAATAGTTTATGATTCTTTTTTTTTTTTTTTTGTAAAAGATGACTTTTTGATATCTGGAATTATATATTCTAATCAAAAATTATTAAAATTACAATTCTTATAGGCTGTGAAGCGGTTGCTGATTACGAGCAACGCGTGCACTTATATAACACCAACTTTGGAATTTAAAAGAATCACTTGATCAAATTGATTGAACTCATAATTTTTGATAGCACACAAAATTCCCTACACTAAAATGAAAAACGATTCCAATATCATGTTGGCACTATTCTGGCAATTCCCCGGGAATAGAGAATTGGGAAAAGATTTTATATGTAATTTCTTTTCAAATATTTTTTTTCTGGCTTACTGAGGTAAATAGCTACTGTTAACAGGCAGGTTTCATAATCATATTTTCATTTCGGATAATGAGTGATTAATTCATTGATCCTATAACAGCCGTGACATTTTTTCACCACCGGGAATCGAACCCGGGACCTCCGGTCGCTGGAAGCAAGCATGCTGACCACTTTGCCACCGGGGCGGGGAAAAATTATTCCCAATATATAAATATTTACATGGAACTTTTTTCGTCAGTAGGCCGGAATAATATATTTGAATAACAGAAATTACATATAAAATCTTTTCCCAATTCCCTATTCCCGAGGAATTACCAGAATAGTGCCTGGAAGGCCGCACTGAATTAATATTTAAGCCAAATATTTATTGTTCATCATATGGTATTTACATTAATTTTAAAATGAACCGAACATACTACACACTAAAAACCATTGATATGTATATGGTTTGGTTTATGGATGATCACTGATCAGTAAAGCTTCATATATTTAGATGAAATACGATTGTTAAAATAAACGACAATGAGAAGCAGACACACGCGTTTATTATGACGGCCATAAAATTTGTCTTTAATAAGACACACGATAGAAAAATAAAACTTTATAACTCATTGAAGTTATACAAGTATTTACGATAACGTGTTTAAAACACTTTTACTTTTAAAATTGGCTGGAATGTACAGGGGTGAAGTTGAAGATTCATATTTTCAATGAATAACACGACGTACACGTGTTTCATGTAATACCTGAAGAAAAAGATACCTTAAGAAATATCACCAGTAGAAAATCCGCTCACTACTATATTTTATTTCAATAAACATAGTTTACAAGCGGAAAACTAAACTCCAGAAGACGTTTTTCGAAAGCCAGAAATCTTATTAAAATCGTTCATCCAAGATCGAACATGGCTAATGTGCTCCCAGCATGGCAATCTACTATTCATACATCGGCCATAAGAAGTAAACTCTATTCGAGCGATTTTATCCGCCAAGTTAGTTTAAAGTTAAAGTACCAGCCAAATAACTAGCATCCAAGACGAAATTTGATAAAATCCAAAACAATTCTGTAAATACTTTTGATTTAAACGTGAAATCGAGGAGTATCACGTCAGTTCTTACTCGACATTCTTCCAAATTGGACGTGTTTTAAATTGTTGACCAACAATATTTCATATATTGTTGTCTCTGTTTTTTTCTTTTTTCTTTTTATCATCCATTCTTTTAATTACTGTATATAAATAGTAAAGTATTGTGTATTTTTTTCTTGTTTAAGTTTGTAAAAATTTTGTTTAAGCCAATCAGAGGCTAGATGCAAATCGAATTTTTATCGTCGATTACAATCGATGATGTTAATAAACACAACTAAGACCCTCTGATGGAGTGCAGAATTCAACGCCGACCCACCGCCCATGTCAATGTGCAGGTTGACGTGGAGCTTGCAATGTGCAGGTGGTATACTGTAATTGTGTGAGTAGGTGAATAGGTAAATGGGTTAATGATGTGGCGTGAATGCGTGGTAATCACAATGGGCCAAAAAATGGCCAGTGTCAACCACTGAAACCTAATAAACCTTGTAAAAATACAATAAATAAACAATTGGTGTTACTAACGGGTGTGTAACGAAATCCCGGTTTTCAAAATTTTGGTTTGTCAAAATCCCAGTTTTCAAAATCTCGGCTTTGCATCCGATTTTTAGGAAATCCCGGTTTGAATTTTTAAAATTTGACATGATGGAAAATGGGACTCTTAAATGATTTTTTGACAAAATTCAAAAATGATTTTGCAATAGAGTTCTACAAAATGGCTATAAATAGGGATGGAATTTGGCCATTTATCAACAGATTTTGTTGTAATTCGATACGTGCGATGGAAATGAGATTCTAAAATAATTTTTCGATAAAGCGGTCTATAGAGATAGAACTAGGCCATTTCTAAACCGATTTTGTGGAAATTCGACATGTGTGTCCTAAATGGGATTAAAAAAAATGCGTTTTTATAAAGTTCTGGAATAATAAGACAGATAGGGATGAAACCTGGCCATTTCTTAACCGATTATGTTGAAAATCGACATATGGGATCTAAATGGGATTTTAAAATGATGTTTGATAAAGTTCTGGAATATTGTCACTAGGGATGGAACTAGACCATTTCTGAATCGATTATGTTGAAATTCGTCACATGCGATGGAAATGTGGTTCTTAAATAATTTTTTGATAAAGCTGTGAAATATGGTCAATGGAGAAGGAATTTGGCCATTTGTTAACCGATTATGTTTAAATTTGATACGATCTAGACTGGATTATTAAATGATATTTTGATAAAGCGCATGCGTATCTTGACGAAAGGGCGATATATTTCAGAACTTACAGTATGCTCAACAAGAGCGTGTACGGCTTAACTGTACTTAAAACTATAGGAACAAATATGGGCGGGGCTTACATCGGTTTTCTATTGATTCCTCTTGGACGCTCTAAAACAAACATGAATATGAAAGAAATGAGTGCGATTTATAAAAATCGATTTGAAGCGGTGTTTTTAAGTGCACATCCGAAAGAACTAAAAATGTCGGTTGCAAGTGCAGCAAATTATATAAAAAAGTGGAAAACATTTGTACAGAAGAGGATTACACATTATTCAATGTGACAAAATGTTGACGATTTGCCAGATAGAGGCAAAAACCGAACCACTGCAAAAAAAGGAGGTTGGGGCCATCATACAGTTATTTGATGAAAATTCTTCACTTACGCTTACGCCTGGCCGATCCACATCAACTAATCTGGTTGAATTCACCAGTAAAATAATTAACGAGATAGAAGAACAACATCAAATAGATGTAGCGTACATGGATTTCATTATAGCATTTGATTCCATCTGCCATCAAAAAGCACTCCAGAGTTTATTCCCATTGAGGTTTTCATAATGATCACAATGATCACACACATCGGGCCTTGGATATATATTATTTTCATAGATCGAATTACCGAGATATTCAAAAACTAAAATGTGCTCATATTTGCTGATGACGTGAAATTGTTCGTACTGTTAAAGGAATGCAAGATACGAAGAAACTTCAAGAAGACATCGATAGATTAAGTGAGTGGTATATGATCGAAACTCGCTTTACTTAAATATTAAGAAATGCAAAATCATGTCTTTCCATCGTATAAAAAAAAATCCGTTGATTACCTCATCCAAAATGTAAGGTGAATTTAAAGTCATTCAATCCTTATGAATTCAATCTGTTTCGCTTACGTTTCATCTCAACTGGAATACGCTGTAACGGTTTGGAGTCCATACCATGCTGTGCACATTAAAAGAATTGAAAGCATTCAAAAGAAGTTTCTGATTTTCTTGTTAAAGAAAAGTGACTGGGATTACGACTACAACTTACCATTCCATGAAAATGTGGCTCAGTTACCTCTGTCTTTAACAAGATGCACGGACTACAAAATATGCACGCTTGAAAATAGACGACTTCTCTTAGAGGTGCGGCTTTCTTTGGTAACCTTTTGCGTTTTCACACTGATTCAGCTTACATCTTGGGAAACAAATATATTCATGTGCCAAGCAGAACATTTCGAAACCATGAGTATTTAGCACCAGAACACCATTCTACAAAATATGGAGAAAAAACCCATTAGGATGTCTAAATCGTTCAACATCATCGACGACCTATTTGACTTTAATTTATCAAAGGACAACTTCAAAAAAATACTGATGAATTATTTTTTAAATTTTTAAATGTTAACTCAAAATCTGATTTATATTTTTTTTGTTGTAAAGTTTTTTGGTTAAATATTTTTTTTTTTGTTTTATTTTAATCTTTGTTTTAAACTAAATAATCTGAAATCAAACATATTAATCACAGAATAGATTTCTTTAAATAAATAAATAAATACGACTTATAACAATATATACACGCCGGACGCCAAAGTGAGACCTGACATATTTACCGAGATTTTTCAATCTGTCTATCGAACAAAACACAATTCCAGGTCCATTGAACCATTGAAACCAGCCATACCAACATCTCAATCACGCCTCCAGTTATATCTGATGACAACATTCTATCAGCCTGGAAGGATTTTTGTGACGATGTGCGATATCATCCTCGGCTATGGTTAAATATGTTTGTGAGTAGTTTTATAAAATCAATAAACAAGCTGTTCAATCATCTGTTAACCTTTATTCTGTTTACCGAAAAATGGAAAAGTTCAAAGAATTTTTAATCAACATGGATTTTTGCCGTGCTGGACTACATCTTCTAACGAATTTGAATTTACCAACATAGTAATAAACGAGATTGAAAAACATTACCGAATAGGTCATAACATATTGGACCCTGGATTTTTATTGTTTTCATTGGATATCAAGAAATGCAAAATTGTATCTTTCATCGCAAATCGAATTCAATAATTACTGCATACAACATCAATGACATAGAAATTTATAAGTTGCACGAGATACAGATTTGGGAGTCTCGAGCTGCCACATCCCATGAAGGAATTTTGCCGCCTGCACAGTGATAATCCATCTGTCTCGGTCCGTCGCTCGCGCCATCCAACCTTGGCATCCTACTCCTACTTACTGGACACTTTTTTCATCCGTTGTTCGTTCAATCCGATATTCAATTTTCACTAATTTAATTGGGCCAAAGAGCTAATCTCCCATCCAGCTCTCGCCTCCGAAGGCCACCTCAATGATTGATTTATCAAATGCGAGTATTCACGACTGGTAAAGATGTTTAGAACGCATTAACCTTGATTGGGCGTAGAATACTTGATGTCTGGCAGCAATTTAGTCCTCCTTTATAACTGCAGGCAGTTAAATTATTAATGTTCAGAAGTATTTGAAGTCTCCTACGATATCAAAATTTTCCGATTACGATATTTGCTATATAGAGATGTTCCTGCCTGATGATACTAGTTTTATTTTACTATGCTATTCATTTTTGAACCAAGCCTTCTTGCGTTGCGGTTGAGTGATATGCAGCTGTCCTTAAAATCGTTTGAGTTTTGGCCAAGGAGCACGAAATCATTTGCGTATCCAACAATTTGGCCTAACTTATTAATTACCTGGGTCAAAGAATCGATGTTGATTTTTCCTACTACGTATACACTCAAGCATCAATAGGTTAGGTTTCGCCGAGGTTTTCGCAGGTTCTAAGATTATATCTATGTGCGCTCTTACCATAGATATTTTTTATATTCTGCTTCACTTGGTTATGAAGAAGGGTTAGTCGGGTAGGTGGCTATATTTCACCTTCTGAGGCAGCTAGATTTCACCTTCTGAGGTATCACTGAGTGATAAACAAAAGTGATGTACACCCCAATAGTCGTTTGTTCGTATTCGTGATTTCCAACAATGTAGCTGACATCTGGTGAACAAAACATGAATCGCAGTTTGCTATGAAGCAAGGGGGATCAAAACTGTCATAACAATCGATTTGACAATTCTCGTCCCCCTTGTAGACGTAGAAACCAACGCTATCTACATTAGATGAAAATCGCTAATAGTCGCGTATTTTGTGACTACAGTCACGTCGCTTACTTTCTCTATTCATATAGTCGTAACCACTGATCTATATTACATGGATACGACATGTCAAAAACTATATGGTAGAGCAAAAATAGTTCTACGTTTGTGACAAAGACAGAAAAATTTTCTGTCTTTTCTTAAATTCCGAATTTTCGAAAATCAAATTAATGTAAACAGAAAACTGGTTCCTATGAGTTTTTGACGTTTGACGTTTTGACGACAAGAACTCTTTTTTTTATTCGAAATATTTGCAGGATATTTGCAGGGGAGCATTTGAAATATTAAGGGAAATCGCAAGAAGAAATTTACATACAAAAGCGGTATCACATGAATTAAACGAATAAAATGTGATTTATAATTTAAACCATTTGAATTTTATTATTTGTACATGACTATAATAATAAAAAACCAATTTCAGAAAATTTCGAAATTAAATCTATCTTCGGTACGGTCCTATCTTTCGGAAATATTTTTTTAAAGCAAGAGGTGTGTATAAACGAGCAATATGACTATACAAAAAAGTGCTCCCATTTTTAGCTGTTGTTTTATATGGTTTCTGACATTGATGTCGTATCCATGTATATAGATCAGTGGTCGTAACTTACGCCTATTGTCGTTTTATACGACTATTATTATCATATAGTTTTCTTATGTGTCTGTAAAATGGAGGGTCGTAAAATATGAACAATACAATAAACATTTTTATCACCCTAATTACCATAGTCGCTTCACAACATATTATGTGACTATAGTCACGTACGCCGCTAACATTTTCCTATCCGTTTTATACGACTCCTTTCATATCGTTTTCTATGTGACTGCGTTGGTGTATTTTGTTGGCACGATTACAACAACACCACCATAGCTAAAGCAGAACTAAAGCATTTTTAAATTTTGGTTTAGCTGAATATAAAGCAGATTTACTTTAGCTGAATAGCTGAATACCACTAGATGTCAAAATATATTTTCTTGTTTTTGCGTATATAAATTAATTGTTGTATAACATGAATACAAAAATATAATTTTAAATACACCATGTGAAATAGAGGGTCGTAAACTTGAAAAATACAATAAGCATTTACAGCCCAATCCGCCATTCCACCCTTTGATTCTTTCGTCGTAATTCTTCCTCGTTTCCTTCCCCTTTATCAACAAACTGTTAGCTGTGATGCTTTCGCAAAATTACAACAACAATTGCATTGTATAAAGCCGAATTGGCTTTAATGTAAACCAAAAAATTTGTAGAAATGGATTGTTTAATTATTTTATGGTTATCGTGTTTACCACAAGGCGGTTATTTTTACAATTTTTTTTTGTTATCTTAGCTGTGTTGCTTTCATAAATCCCTCTTAGCTTAGCGTTTGAAATTGAAAACAATAACTTTTGGCTTTAATTGTTTTAATGTATTTTACAAATTAAATTCGGTATTTTTCTATCAAAACAAACGCGAAATATCTTTTTTTTACAACAAGATAACAAAAAAATAGTAAAAATAACCGCCTTGTGGTAAACACCATAACCATAAAATGGTTTTATTTCCCCTAAACCTTAAATTTTTTTGGCTTACATTAAAGCCAATTCGGCTTTATACAATGCAATTGTTGTTGTAATTTTGCGATTTTTGACATCGAATGGTTTGTCAAATTTGGGGAAATTATTAGAGCTCCCCGATATTTCTATTGTAGTATGCGTGTCGTTTAAAACGCCTGTGAGAATGGCAAATTACAAGTGAAGTGACACGGCTATTACCACTTGACATGAAATGATGCGACTATGGTAATTGGGGTGGTAGTGTGATGACTAATGACGTTCCGATTGCTTCATGTAGTATGATTCTTAACGTAAATGGTATATTATACTGGTACCATTTATTATATTTCTTCACTAAATAAGCTCTAAGTGCGGCTCAAGCTGGTCGATTCATCCGCTCATCAGCGGTGTTGGATTGGGGCGAGTATACGGTTGTTTTTGAGTCTTGAATGCCAAATTCTGTTAACAGAGCCATTTAAGATTGGTTTTAATAGCACGAATTTTGTAAAATAGTCAACACCGAAATTACATACTCGTACTGGCATGGCATGTAAAATGGTAACTTATAATTAGGGTTTGTGAGCACTGGTGTACTGGACAATTTGATTTTGAGTGTTTCAAATGCTTGCTGGGCATCTGGTGTCCATTAGTTTCCATACATTGTTTCAAACTCAGCTGATGTATTAACCCATTCATTTTATGTTGCTGGTAACTGACATATATAATTCAAATGAGTTAACTTCAAGGGGTGGCCAAACGTGAACTCCAACACTCCAGAGCATTGTCAACAAAGTGACGTTCAACTAATATAGTAAAACAACAACAAGATGAACTATTGACAAGTGCTAAATGTGTACTAGCAACACAAATGATAATTCTGCTGAGGCATATGTCCGTAGTGTAGGTCAACAATACAATTAAAAGTACTTCATACACAAATACGCATTGCAGAAGTTAAAAAAACAGCTTCCTTCATAGCTTCCGATTAACGCCTGTAATGCGTGTAACTCACCATATCCAGTTTCACGAATCCGTCACGAACCCCCCTCATATCTCTGAAACCCTACACTTAACGAAAAATTTTGTATGAACAACAACTATTTATCTGCTTAATGAAAAAATGCACTCAAAAGTATTCTAATTAAAAAAAAATAGCTTGTGTAAATATCTCCCAAACTAATGAGTGACCTTGAACATTTAAGATCACCACTAACCGTCTCCCTCGATAGATAGAAGAGATTATCCAACAACCTAAAAATTGTCTCAAGTTCAAAAACATCAAAAGCCAATTGTTTTAAACACGCAACTCATCAATAAATATGTTTTACTTTCTTAATTAAGTTGTGGAACATGTATTGTGATTTGTAGCAATATCATAATTACAGAAGGTAAATGAAATCTCTAAAGTTGCTGCGACCACTCTACAAACAGCAAATTATCAAAAACATTTTCTACCAAATTATTTAAAAGTGCAATCTCCCATGCAGGCATGTGCAGCGTAATTGATACACGATATTAATCATTCTCAACGAGTATTTAGCATCCCTTTCAAACGTTTATCTGTTAAACTAACGCGTGACCCAGGCAGGTAATTTAATTATGGTCATGATGATACATAACACATACATGCTGTACTGCCACTACAAAATTTAATTAGGTATGTACGCCAACATTGTTGCTGTAGTTGATTAGCAAATTTCATGTTTCAATTTTCGCAATAAAATAAAACAATGAGGAGTTTCTTCGTAAAATTGTGAGATTAATTTCCTATAATTAATCTCGCAAAAATATTATTTTAACGAATCAATCCATTGATAATAAAATCATTTGATGCAATGTAATATCATAAAACTTGTATTTCCACAATCAATGGTATACCATATAGAGCGCGTAACTTATAAAACAAATCGATAAAAGTAAATTGCCTTCAGGAGTTGGCAGCCTAATATCAAAGAGCATTAACAGTATCAGAGAGATGAAAAAGAACTAAAAGTTTCATCAAAACATTGACGGGTTATACAATCGAACGGGTCATGCAACTATACATATGCATTTTGGTTTATGACTATTTATTTGTTCATACTAATATACTTTTTCTGTAAGAATAATATAAACAAGAAAAATTTTGGGTTACGCACTCACACAATAATACATGCACGTGTAAATAGTATAAAACGATGCAACATACAAACAAGCAACAGTAAAAAATATAAACGTTTATTGGTGTTTACTATTTTTTGCTTCCATATTGTTATTCGTTTATATTTTTTGCTCTCAAATATCAAATGCATGATCATTGCGTAAAGATTGCAAACAGTACAAAAATAAAGATGCGCATGATTATAATTTTATGAATGAAAAATGTGCGTGGATATAATACGGGAAAAATCATAAGAATTATTGTGGCAAATAACATTTAAAATGTCCTACATAATGTAAATCATCTTGAACGTTATAACATAGAGCAAAGTATATTAATGGTTTGGGAATAGGAGGGGTGAAAGATGATAGATGGTTCACGAGTTTTATAAAGAAAGACAATAGACAAGCGAGTAGTTAAACACAATTTCATAATTTTTCATTTTAAAATTAATTATTCGGTATTTCAATTATATATAATATGATGTTTTAATTTTAACATAACAAAATAAATAGAAAATATTATACATAGTATATTAATTTTCAAGAAATATATTTTAGAAATCCACCATATTAAAATACATATTAATTGATTAATTATAATTAAAAGCATAAAAAATTAAAAACAATAGAATGTTCAATATTTCTAAGGAACTTTACTAATTATCTCAGTCGTAATTATTTAAGGATTTGTAAGCGTGGATGGATTCTTATAGGTCGATTCGAAGATCCGGATGTGGTGTTTGATGTATTTTGTTCCATATTTGTTGTATTTTTACTTAAAAATTTACGTTTCATAGTCCACTTACATTGCTTTCTAATTAAAACTAGAATCATAAAATCCAAAATAACTTTACGATGGTTAGAACATTCAGAGTTTTCTTGAAACCACCATTTTAAGTTGATTTGTTTGTTCGTCCATTCAATACACTGTTCAACGATTAATTGTTTGATGTTTTTGGAGTGAGGCGATTTATCAAACAGTTGCCGAAAAATTTGTATGTGATTTTTGCTGATTTCAGCAAAAATTTCAGATGGCGGATGAAGAGTGCCAAAATCAGAGTCCTTTTTATAGTTTTTATAAAAAATAAAAGATTCGTTTTGCAATTTTATGGTTTTGTCCGCTTTTATCATTAATTTTTCACAATTTGCACAATTAATCTTCTTTTTCAACCGGGATACCGCATATCCAGAAAAATATTTTTCAGAGCATTCATCTAGTTCGGGGATGCTTTCTATTGCTTTATCTACTAATTCCACGTAATTGATTATGCTTTTGACTTTATTAGTTAATATTGGCGTGTTGGTGTTCATTTGAATTGTTAAATCTTCGTTAGGTATTTTAAAATCGTTGGGATCAATTAAAATTTCATCGTCATCTTCTTCACAGTTTGAGTTCTCGGGTGGTTGTAATATTTTCATTGACATGATTTGACCAATAATATAATTAAAATGGTGTACAGATGGATTTCTAGAATTTCCTCCTCTCTGTCTTATTGTGGCAAACAAATTTTCACATGGATCCTGATTGAAGCGAGACGTTATTATATAAGATATATGTTGATTATTAGGATTTTCTAAAAACTCATCTGTTAAATTTAATATGCCTTTAATTGTTTGCAGGAATCCGGAAAAGCAATACGGTTTAGTTTTAGAGCACGTTTTAATATCACCAATAAATTCTCGTAAAGATTTTAATGTTTTATATGGCTCGTTGTTAATTTTTACTGCATTACGATTAGGATTCGCATCAAATTGTTTTCTACTATTCAAGGCGTCAAACAATTTGTCCATTTTCTCACAGAAATGCATTGTAGCTAAAGCCTTATTCGGGTCAGAGAATTTGTTGTATTCAAGAGCAGTTTTAATCCCAGCTGCAACAGTCCTACTAAAAACCTGCGTAGCATAAGAAACTTTCATTTCTTCAAAAGTGTTTGGCCTTATATGAGAAAACGATAGTTTAGGGCACATTTTCGTGGTAGATTTAGACTCTATTTCATATAACTGTTCTATCACTGACCAGCTAGCAGTTCCATCTGGAGTTATTAAATCGGCTGACCTTAAATTATTTCGAACACTTTTTATTAAATGTGGAGGATCGTAAAGTGCATAATACTTTTTCTCTTTAAAATTAAAAAATGGTCTATCAAACGTTACTCCTAATTTTGAATAACAATTTCTGTTATTCGATCCCTGGTCACAAACGAGAGCAACAATTTTAAATCCGCACCTCTCGACAAGATCGATATTTTCTAGCAGCTTTTCCTTAATTTGGCTACCTTTCATATTAAACTTCGACGCGTAGTAGGACACTATATATTTATAATTTGAAAAAAGTCCTCTAACCATAAATATACAAATTGATTTTGCAATTGTATTTTGCCTTTCGTTGCCTAGATCTGTGTATCCGTCAATTTGATCATGGTAACTATTATATTCCAGGTCACGCTTTATGTCGATCTCATCAAAAGCCAAAACCGCATATTTCGAATTAATATCCATTTCAGAACATTTTTGTTTCAAGTTATTGAAAATATCGTCATTTATTCCAGGTTTCAGATGTTTTACTGGCATCCAGGTATGTAGCGATGAGACAGCTGGTAGTCTACATTTTAAGTTTTTTTTCAAATATCGATACGTTCTTGCAGACCGGAAAAAAATGTTTTGTGCTAAAATTCTCTGAGGTTGGCTCCATCTAGATGTCTTAGGTTTTTGTACTAGGTAGTAACATTTTCCCCAGTTCTTTTGCATGCTCTTCTACATAAGGTAATTTATTTATTTTATCCGCTATATTAATTTTACTAGACAACTTTAAAGATTTACTTGTTTTCCGTAAATAGCGATGTTTTAGGGTGAGAGATCGAATTTGAATATTTTTCTGTTGAATCACCTTTTTAAGATTTTCCATTTCTTTATAGATTACGAAATATTTACTCCTGTAGTAAGCACAGTTTTTTGTTTGAATTTCGCAGTTGTTGCAGCTGGTTTCTCTTAGAGAAGTTTCAGTTAAGGGTTTCTTCATTGGTGGTTCGAACGCCTCGAACTCCTCTAACGTAAGATCCATATTAGAAGATTCCGCTTGAGCATAGCTAGGGTAGACATTTCTAACTATAATTTGATCTGGGACATTAAATAAATCTTCTTCTGTATCAATTAAATTTCGTAAATTTAAACAAGGTACAGTGTCCTTCTTTAACCGGTTTTCCAGCTTAGATTCAGAAGTAAAATGATCCTCGCACACCTTCAGACATTTATTTAAATTATTTATGTCTAAACTACATTTCTCAATCCACTCATTGTATAAAGGAGAAGCGTTGGATGGAAAACCAAAGAATTTTTTTTGTGGAAATCCCCTTTTCGTTGCTTTACAGTTTCGGACTGCACAAACCACTCCAGAAGCCAAATTATTTTTCTTTATGTAATTTTTCGGTAAGTCCATTATTATTGAATGAAATTAATTTAATTGTTTAATAAAAAAATTGAATACTTTTAAAGAAATATCAAACCACTTCAAATTAAGGAAAATAAATTTTAAAATTTGTACGTTTACGCAAGACAATGTTTCACAAATAAAATTAAATTTTGAGCTTATATACTCGAGAGAGTATTGGATTTGAAATTTACAGTTTAGTTAACAAAAAAGAAAAACATAAAACAATGAACACAAAATAAAGAGAAAATAATCTCTCTCCTTAATATGACATTAAACAATACAGAAAAAAGACGATGTATTGCATTGCACAATAAAAAAAATGGAAATTAGCGGTATATTCAGTATTGTTCAATGTCATATTAAGGATAAAGCAATAGAAAGCATCCCCGAACTAGATGAATGCTCTGAAAAATATTTTTCTGGATATGCGGTATCCCGGTTGAAAAAGAAGATTAATTGTGCAAATTGTGAAAAATTAATGATAAAAGCGGACAAAACCATAAAATTGCAAAACGAATCTTTTATTTTTTATAAAAACTATAAAAAGGACTCTGATTTTGGCACTCTTCATCCGCCATCTGAAATTTTTGCTGAAATCAGCAAAAATCACATACAAATTTTTCGGCAACTGTTTGATAAATCGCCTCACTCCAAAAACATCAAACAATTAATCGTTGAACAGTGTATTGAATGGACGAACAAACAAATCAACTTAAAATGGTGGTTTCAAGAAAACTCTGAATGTTCTAACCATCGTAAAGTTATTTTGGATTTTATGATTCTAGTTTTAATTAGAAAGCAATGTAAGTGGACTATGAAACGTAAATTTTTAAGTAAAAATACAACAAATATGGAACAAAATACATCAAACACCACATCCGGATCTTCGAATCGACCTATAAGAATCCATCCACGCTTACAAATCCTTAAATAATTACGACTGAGATAATTAGTAAAGTTCCTTAGAAATATTGAACATTCTATTGTTTTTAATTTTTTATGCTTTTAATTATAATTAATCAATTAATATGTATTTTAATATGGTGGATTTCTAAAATATATTTCTTGAAAATTAATATACTATGTATAATATTTTCTATTTATTTTGTTATGTTAAAATTAAAACATCATATTATATATAATTGAAATACCGAATAATTAATTTTAAAATGAAAAATTATGAAATTGTGTTTAACTACTCGCTTGTCTATTGTCTTTCTTTATAAAACTCGTGAACCATCTATCATCTTTCACCCCTCCTATTCCCAAACCATTAATATACTTTGCTCTATGTTATAACGTTCAAGATGATTTACATTATGTAGGACATTTTAAATGTTATTTGCCACAATAATTCTTATGATTTTTCCCGTATTATATCCACGCACATTTTTCATTCATAAAATTATAATCATGCGCATCTTTATTTTTGTACTGTTTGCAATCTTTACGCAATGATCATGCATTTGATATTTGAGAGCAAAAAATATAAACGAATAACAATATGGAAGCAAAAAATAGTAAACACCAATAAACGTTTATATTTTTTACTGTTGCTTGTTTGTATGTTGCATCGTTTTATACTATTTACACGTGCATGTATTATTGTGTGAGTGCGTAACCCAAAATTTTTCTTGTTTATATTATTCTTACAGAAAAAGTATATTAGTATGAACAAATAAATAGTCATAAACCAAAATGCATATGTATAGTTGCATGACCCGTTCGATTGTATAACCCGTCAATGTTTTGATGAAACTTTTAGTTCTTCTTCATCTCTCTGATACTGTTAATGCTCTTTGCTAATATTATAAAATCGTATACATTTTCAATTTAAACATAAATTTCCCATGCGAACATTCTAAATACTGCATCATACGAGAAGTGATGGTAATGCTCAATGTCATCGATTACGCTTTAGCTCTCTACTCATTGAACAGCTTAAATAGTTTTAATTTCTTAAAATATATTTCAGTTGATTCTAGCTGCTTGATCTTTACGGATTTATCTTAATTTTGTTTTCTTGATCTCGTGTACAGTGTAAATAAATATTAATAACGGGTGGTGTGTATATGACGTGACAAACAACTTTTTTGTGTGCAGCGAATATAAAATTATAAAATTGATTAATTTTTAAAATTAAAGTGTCATAATTGAGTTTTAATAAATAAAATTATCAAAAGTGTGTAGTTTATATTTGGTAAAAATATCTAATTGGTAATTTAAGTGAATCGCGCAATTTAAGTGAATCGTGATACATTTTTTTGAAAATTTGAAAATTTTTAGTAACTTGAGGCGGTAAGCTCTGGTAAGGATATTTTCAATAAAACATATGCACACACAACTTATGCCTCAACCAGTCAGACTTAAGTTCTTAAGTTGTGTTCCATTTTGGACCACTTAGGAGAGCGGTACGATCAATAAAATTTTAGAGGTCAGTTGTTTATTTGTGACGAGAAGCCTATAAAATGTTGGTGATTGTAGCACTAACCGAAGTGGTGCAATCGGCGTGTAACTTAAGCTCTTAAGTCCTGTTGAGGCGTTACTTAGGTAATTTCAAATAAAATAAAGATCACTTCTCCCTATTTCCAGAAGTTTACCTTGATACGAGTATTTTATGGAAAAGAAAAGTTGTTACAGTAGAATTATAATCGTATTAAATTACATAAATAATTATGCAACTGGAAGATATTGAAGAAAATTCAACCGCACTCGATTGCTTTGTTAGTACGCCGCTCAATGTGGAATTTCAAAATATTTGCTATAAACGAGCTTTAAGTAATAAAGGTGAGATAAGATAAACTGGACATAATTACAAATTATAATTAAATTTATTTAGGAGAATTTGAAAGTTTGGTTATGTATTTTTATTTCTTAATACTAGTGCAAGTTCTTATAAGGTGTAGAATTACGAATATTTATATCATTTCTGAACATGGGTTGAATTTTTCAGAATAGCATTAACTTAGTAAACAATAATGGAAATAATTAAGATAATTTCGTTAATTAAATTTACTGATCTTGAGATAATTACTTAATTTATGCAGATTAGTTATTAATATTTTTATTATGTCGTTGGCAGTGCACATAAACTGCGCATACTCAGCAAATAGGTGCGAGTCACCATTTTAAAATAGTAAATTCCACCCCTGTTGAGGGGCGCCCCGATATTGTGAAATAGGAAAAACAACTACAAACAAAAAATGTTGGGCTCGTTCGGTTGGCCAGGAACTACTAAATAAATTGCGTGCCAAGTTACCAAATAAACGCATGTTAATTTCAATATTTTTAATTTGATTTATTCATATAAATTTATTCAATGTACGTAATCTATATATTGACTAACAATGTTTCACTCCTGATCTAAATTTTATCTACCGAAGATTGTGCCTTGTGCTGTGTATAAAGCTAACTCAAATGGTTTTACCATTTTGTGCCTTCCTACGAAGCCTAGGTGGTCAAGCATTTGATTGGCCTCAGCGTTTGGGTGCTCATAGGGACTCTCTTCATACTCTCGCGTCCTTTGCTTAACTCGTTGGCGACTGTTTGTATTAATGTATCAATTGTTGCGTACTGAGTAGCTGGAATATTGCTTGTGAATAGAAGGTTTAGGGCTAGTGCTAAGACACTCTCGTGTGGCACTCCAGCATTGATCTACCTAATTTCTGTAATGTACGTTACTAGAAGATGGCACAATTATGGCGGTAAAACTACCCTATGAGCCATAGTTCCTCATGCTGAACTTTGTCAAAAGCCTCGGCCATATCACGGAAGACGGCTGAACACATACGATTTTCTTCAAGTGCTTTCTCTATGAATCAGTAATCCAAAAACGAAGTGTTTTCATTAATTTCGACAGGTTGTTTCAAATAAAATTAACATAATTGGTAGTACTAATAATTATATTATTTCTCCCCTTATTTGCTGGGGCAGATTGTTCAGCATATCCATGTAAGCTACAATGGATTGAACGCATCCATGTAAGCTACCATTTCTTCCCAACTTTTCTTTTTTCTACAAATAGATCTCCAATTTTCTTTTCGGTTTGTGCATATTATTCTCGTTTTGAATATTATTCTCGTTTTCATTTCATCTTTCATTTTTCTACTTCTCCATCTAGCTCTGCTTACTCCTTTTTAATGGTAGCTCATTTTTTAAACGTTCCCAATTTTCATGATAGGATTGGTTGGTTTCAATATTTTTTATCACTGAGAGCATAGAAGAATAGTCAGAGGTCGAGAAAATTTCCTCGATACAACCACATTCTGTCACTGTCCCGATCAGCTCTCAGCACATCCTGTATCTTTTTTGGTATGCAAGTGTAATTATCGCTTCCTTTATTTTTCGGGGCTGTATAAGTTTACATTTTGTTGTTCCCTTCTGATTTCGTAGCATTTAAAGTTCTTGGGCAACTATACAGGCCTTTTGTTGAATTTTATTTAGATTTTTTACATGCCTTCTTGATTCTTTGTTGCACTAGTTATGGGTGTGCCCATCTTTTGCATTGTGGTAACCTTGATTTTCACCTTTTCCTTTATTTCTTAAGATTGGCAGCATGAATGCAGCTTTTTTGCTATATGACTTTTATTATTTGACACCGTTTGTTCTCATACGAGTAACATGCATTATCCTTCTCATTAAGACTAATAGTAAGTTTTTTGTAGCTATCTCAGAGATACAATTGCTGATTTATTTATATTGCGCTTTTTCTTCTCGGATGATTCCTTACGTTTGAAACAGTCTTTCCATTCTTCAGTAGTTCGCAATGCGTCCTATTCGATTGCAATCGATAGCAACGTTCATGACCTTTTCTAAGGAAAATAAATTCATATGAATTTCCGGCACGTACAACAGATGTGTCGAGCCATTATCTTTCACTATTTTCCTCCGTTATGTGTGATGATGTCTCCACAAAGTTCTTAAACCTTTCACGTCGATGGCACATAAGGTCACTAGATCTCGAGTCCAACATTCAAGTATTTACGTCTCCAATTAATGTCGAACCATGATACCATGTTTCTTGTTATCTGAATAGTTCTTTTTATTCTTCTGTGTACAGTCGTGTTTCCATCACCACTCGCCACAATGAAAACAATTGTCTTTTGGAGTAGCAAGCCGCCTGTAGTTTTTCCTTTGTTGTTTTGTTTCGAAAATGAAATTTTTTGAATTGGAATTATTCGATAATTTCAGTTTGATCATTAACGACCCTGAGACTTTAATCGTCGATCCCAATGCATTAATTAATTTTCCAAACTTGATATACGGACAACATTTTTCGCAACTACTAGATAAAGTGCTTAGAATGGATGTTGACGCCGCGCTTGTTCTCAATATCTGTGATGCTAGAAATTACCTTTCGAACACGAAGATGTTATTTTAATAACCATGTGTAGAGTGCGATAGAATAAGTCGATGGATACTGTCTGCATTGCTGATTGGTACTTTGACGTCACCCAAAACAATCTTTATTTCGTGTTGAGGAATTTTGTTTAGAACTCGAAAGTGTGTGGTCATAGAAAGTGTCGTTGGCATGTTCTGATTTATCTTCGTTGAGGCATGTAGCTTCACAAATAAGATGTCGAAGTGACGTGCGTGTACAATCTAAGTACGCAGATGTTTCTTAAATCCGATTCGAATTTGCGAACTTTTCATTCTTCCAAACAACGAACAAAACAAATGAAGAAACAGTTAAATATAATTTCAGTTTTTATCTTTTGCCACAAAGTACTTAGTACATATGTACTTTGTTTCTTAAGTTTGGCTTATTCGACCGAAGACATTTGCGTAGAATCAGAGAACTAATTGTATATGAGTATGGGGCCCACGTTAATTTGTAGTACTTTTACGTAAATATTATAATACATACTTTAATATTCAAGGGCAAGTCAGAAGTCAACTAACCTTTAAGATTTTAGTTTATAAGTTTTCTAAAATCTTGACTTATCAAAAAAGTTATTTATTATTTTCATTTTAAGTTATTTATTGTTTTATGCTACAGAAGTTATTTATTGTTTTATGCTACAGTCGTGACCTGAAACTATATTTAATACGCTGAGCGAACATTGCGGTTGTAATGGTACAACTATTGAACTCATAGAGGCTGCTCATATAATATTGACAAGAGGCTATACCATATAGAACAGCCTTATTCCGCTAGTCGAGTCGTTTGTCTTTTCAAGTAACCTGACTTTATGGTTTCATAGTAAATGAGTCACTTGAAACGTCAAACGAGTAGACAAGCGGAATAAGGCTGTAATGATTACAGTAATAATTTGGATGCTCCAAACAGCATATAAATTTAGCTGTTAACTGTTAGCTAGTTCCGGTAAGGCTACTGACGAATAGTTGATTACAATTCAATTATTTCCTCATAGTTTGTTTTCATTGTAACCATAGTAAATGATTCACTCGAGTATTCGCCGATAAGCATAAGAACAAAAAAAATCCTTTTTATCTGAAGTTCTCTTTATTAACAGTCGATTGACTAAAAATTTAGTGGTTATCTCTTACGTAATAGCATGATGATAATTTATGGCTATAAATATTAATGATGTGTAAATTTCTTATAGTCAAGGCCACTCGATCGCTGACGCACGAAAATAAGAAATATTTGGGGAAATACTACAGATTATTATTTCGATGTTGTTTACATATGGATCGTAGTAAAATGATGTTTCGTGAACAAAAGCAACGCAGAGTCCTTCGTAGTTATGGTAGTACTGAAATATCTGAGGTTAACGTAATTATCAAAACGTTGTCTTGGATAAAAGAATATATGTGCTTTGAGAATATACACTACAGGCCAAAAGTATTTCGTCGATATGATTTTTATAACTACAACAATTTTTTATACAGTTTTAACAAATATAATAATTTATTTCAATTAATTTAATAAATTACCAGTTCATAATTACAAAAAACAAAGAAAAAAGATTGCAATATAGACTGGGTCACATAAACTTCGCATTCTACCCAATAATTTATATAATTGTTAGGACGAAATCTCATTCCAGGCATCTTGTAATTTTTGTAACAAATCTTTCGCCGATGTTTGGCATGTTTTTCGAAGCTTCCGATCTAACTGATCCCACAAAAGCTCTATTGGATTAAGATCGGGCGATTGTGGGAGCTAATTCATTAAATTCAGCTTTCGGTGGTGAAATTGTTGCTGTATACTCCTTACACACATTAGATGTGTGCTAGGGATCATTGTCGTGTTGGTACGTAAACCCTCGCCCTATTAGTTTTAGTCCAGATGGTATGGCATGTTTCTCCAACATCAAAAGTTCGACCAAATCTCCTACTGGGTCGTTACCAAAACAATCCCATATCATCACAGAACCGGGTGTTTTATTGTAGGAATCGTATAGTCTGGGAGCAGTTTATCACCGAACGTAAATTCTCCTTTTTGATTCAAAAATTTCAAATTTCGTTCCGTCTGACCATAGGACTTTTCTCCAACATTTGCCAATTCTGGTGGTACTTTGCCCAAATAACTCTTTTTTTTACGGTTTGTAATCGAAAGAAGTGGCTTTTTAACAGGAATTCTGCCATTTAATCCCTACGCATTTTTATCGTAATCAACGACAATTTATTTTCCCGAGCGTTGTTCACTTGCGCTAATATTTGAGACTTACTATTATGCTTGTATAACATTCTTATATATATTTGCTGATTCGCAGTGGTGACCCAAGTGCGTCCCTGCCGACATGGGATGAGTTCTGCCCAGTTTCTTTAAATCACTTCAGTGTTGCACGGCAGACTGCGGAAATTCAAGATTGCGGCCCTCTCTATGTAGAATGACAACGGTTGCTCTTAACTCAATCGCTAGTTCGCACTTTCTGCCCATTTTCTTATACCTTTGATAGTTTTTTCTATTAAATCAATATAATATAAAATTATTAACATTTAATACCAGAATCAACGGCGGTCGATTTCCATAGTAGGCCCCCAGTTTTTTACGCAACAAAATATATCGATGTTCAGTATGTTGGTGATTTCTCGAATAATAAACGTTAAAACGAAACAAAATTTGCGTATATATAGATGCATTTAGACAGGGTGTGTAAAAAAATATTAATCGAAAATAGCATTGCAAGTCTTTTGTTTTGATTGAAAAAAAAAACTCATCGACCAAATACTTTTGGCCTGTAGTGTAAGTGTTAATATTTCTTAAGAATTTCTGACGCAGAGTCTAATAAAACCGACTTAAACGATCTGTTTATTGTTACTAAAGCATTATTTATAACTGAATATGTATATTGATAAGTCAAAAATATTTAAATATTAATAATGACCGGTTATTGCAATAAATTGCCACCTCATGGCTTAAAGATCAAGTTGATTGTAAGTTGTAAATTTGAATGTGGACAGTTATTCAAATTTGCGATTAATTTACGTGTTTATTATTAGGTATAGCAAGAATACAATTTATGTGAGTTTGAACTTACCGTAGAATTGAATGGGAGTCAAGGACATTGAGAAATTATAAGCAATATTTATTTATTACGGAACGGCCTCATATTTTATTTTTATGTTAACACGGTTGACCCTTTCTTATTACGAAAAGTAAACTACCCGATATTACACCTCTTAATAATGGCGATTATTTCTAAAAATAGTTCTGATTTGGTTAAAGGTTGATTTATTTATTTGCTATCAATAATGACATTTTATAATACATTATTATTTAAATTAACTAAAAATCTACTTTTTTTTATTTTTTTTTGTTTTAATCCATGCCATCTGTTTTGGGCCGAAGCACTCCATGCTCTTTCGCGGCTTGTTTTTCCATCTTACTTTACACATCATCTGCCAAATCGAAGACGTACGGCTATAGGGCCGATTTAAGTTACCATCTGCGCATTGCATAGCTCCATGCCAGATGGGTCGGCCCACGAGTATTGCACACCTATAGGGGGTCGTAGTTATGTTCCTTTTAATCACAGATCGTAATCTGTTGATGAAAATTTCATTTTGCATCCAACCCCTATCGGGATTCGAAGTCGGTACCTCCCGATCCAAACGCCATAGCTTTAACCACTGTGCCATTTGGTCTGTACATCTACTTTTACTTTAGCGAATATATGAAATAATTTAATAAATTGATCGTACTCTCTAATTCTTGAAGTTCACCTAGCATGGAATAGTTACCCAATGAATTACACAAATTTATTCCATTATATCCCAGAGACCGTTGTGAAAATGATTTACTATTAATTTTTAGTCTGAAGTGTGTATATACTCCGAGTATTATAAGTATGAACATTTCTATTAGAAGAAAGCAAAGTATCTAAATATTTTTGCAGATCTCCCTTTTCCAGCTTATAAACAATAATTTTATCACATTAAATTGTATTCGCTGTTTGATTGAATTCCAGTTTAAAATTTCCAACATGTCTTTTATGTGTGTTCTACTTTCCGCGTTCAATATACTTCGCCTGAATCGGTTCTGAATTTTTTGAAGGCGTGCGTGATTTGAGTTTGATTCATGATAAACAGCACAGAAGAGCAATAATCAATATGTGGAGTCACAATGGATTCATAAAACATAACTTTTGTCTGCATTGATAATTTTTCTTTAATTCTGGTGAAAAGTCCAAGTTTTTTATTCTTTTTAGCGATATAATTCAAATGATCGTTAAAACTTAAGTGCTCGTCGATAATAACACCAAGATATTTATGCTGTTTTACTCGTTCGATAATTTGGTTGTCAACTACTATATACAGCGCATCCCCAACAGAATTCCTTCAACTTTTTCCTTACAGAAAAATATGAAAAAAAAACTTGAGAAAAAAAAATTTAAGTTTTTTTTCATACTTTTCTGTAAGAAAAAAGTTAAAGGAATTCTATTGGGGATGCGCTGATATCTGCATTACTCTCGAACTTTGCTTTGATTAATAGGACCATGTACCACGTTTTCGAGAGTTTCTGAAACAACAGCCATTTTCGTACACTCTCGAGATCTTTGTTTGCTTTCTGAACTGCTTCTGGAGGAGTTGATGCCGAAATAGTAAGTGAAGTAAACCCGTGAAGTTTAACAAAAAATAACTCGTATACGTATACGGTTCCAATTAGAAAACGTGTCGAAAGCAGGGTTCTTATTGGATTCAATTAGATTCTAATAGCCGCCATATTGAATTGTTTAAAATTGGGGATTTAGACTGTTAATATTTTATAAATGCAAATTATTGAAAATTTTATTAAAAAATATTATTATATTAAATAAAATCATAATTTACATAATAAAATTTAAAAAAGATAATAAATACAAAAGGTATTAGAGAAAAAGTTAACAAATTTATAAAATTAAAGCTTTAACAAAAAAAAATATCAAATATGTTTATTGCAATTTTTCACTCAAAATATTGAGTATTTTATCAATCTGGGCCAAACAAACCACCTCCAGAGGATTAGGGCAAGATACCACTATATAGGTCGGATTGGCCTATATATACAAAACATTTTCCGGTATAAGGTTTTTGCTAGCGGAGAAAATGTAACCTTTTTAATAGCAATTTTTCACTGAATATTTTGAGTATTTCATCAATCTGGGGCGATAACAAGCCATTTTCAGAGATTAGGGCCAGATATTACTATATAGGTCAGATTGGCATATCTATAGAGAACATTTTCCGGTATAAGGTTTGCATCTTGTAAAAAAACAGTATATACAACTTTATTTATGTAGCTTGACTGACATATCTCAAAATTTCCATCCGCGTAATAACTTATGATGTAAGTTGAACTTGAAAATTCTTAAACCGAATAAATAATTTATTGATTGTTGCCGCAATTAAACAGAATCTAATGTGTTTCCTGTATTTTCATTACATAATTAAACAGCTTATAAAATAAAAATTAACACATTTAATAATTAAGTTACTTAACCCTCGTCAGGCGGCATAGGTACAATTGTACCTTTTCTGTTTTTAAATACTAATAAGTCTTCTTGTAGAAGCCGGAGAGAGTTAAAGCTTTGTGAGATTTCTACATTTTAATAATGTGGAAATTCCAAATTTTATCTATTAACAAAAATTATGACTACAGTGACGATATTCATATAAAATATATGAAAGTACGTATAATACGCCTTTCAGCGTAGTAAAATTATGCCGCCGGACAAGGGTTAAACATTATCTGGTATGCACATATAATTATTATTATATCTATAATTTAAGCGCATAACATTAATTATTACAAATAATAGTATATTTAGAGACTGTCGGGTCACACCTTAAAGAAACTGCATAATTATAAAAACACCTATAATTATATTTCAGATGCAACCGATCGCCGCCAATACATTCTTAAAAATGTTTCAGGTTCGTTTAATTCGAGCCGATTAACCGCAGTCGTTGGAATGCAAGGCAGTGGTAAAACCACCCTACTAAATCTACTAGCCGGACATAAATCAAATCATGCCGCTTCGAATATAAAATTAAATGGGCGGACGTCAGACACGAATTCAATACGTAAAAAATCATGTTACATAACACCGGATTTCCCGCTGCATCAGCATTTAACTACATTTGAAACATTACAATTTGCTGCAGATTTTAAGCTTTCTCGAAAGATGAGCGCAATCGCAAAACTGAAACTAATCAATAATATTATAGCGCAACTAAATCTAATCAATTGTAGAAATTTGAGAATATCTAAATTAAGTGAGCCACAACGCAATTTGGTTGCACTCGGTGTTGGACTAATTACGAAATGCTCGATTTTATATTTGAATTTTGGTGCAGTTCAGGATCTTGAAGATATGTCAATTATGTTCGTGTTGTCGTACCTCAAGGATATGGCTGCACAACGCCGTACTATCATATGTGCATTTAATCGACCAACAACCAGAATGTTACAGTATTTTGATGATATAATTCTATTGGCTGATGGTCATAGTGTATATTCAGGAGCTGTTGACAAAATGGATATGGCATTCTCGAAGTTAGGTATCTTTCCCACTCACAATGTGGGACTAGCGGAATTTAGTAAGTACATGTTAGTATTGAAAAAAACTTATTATAAATTTATAAAACATTTAGTTCTAGATGTTGCAGCACAAAGTGAACCGAACGGAAAATATCAGCATCTACTCTTAAATGACAACAAAATTGCAGTTTATAACGAGTCTAACAGCGATATACCAAACCAGCAAAGTTGGAGCTACGCAATTGGGTACTGGAGCCAATTAACTATTTTGATGCGACGTAATATATTATGTATGGTGCGAGATTTACTGTTCGTTCAACTTCGTTTGTTAACAAACATTCTAATCGGCGTCTTTCTAGGATTGGTATTTTACAACTTTGGCAATGATGCAGCTTTAATGTATTCGAACACATCACTTCTGTTTTTCATGGTGATGTTTGTATTTTTTGTCAACATATTTCCAAACGTACTCTCATTTCCAATCGAATTTACAATATCTATGGAAGAACATAAACAACGTTACTATTCAATGGAGGTGTATTGCATCGTAAAAATTATAACTGAATCATTCCAGCACATAATTGGTCCAACTGTATTTTTAGTGATTGTATTCTTTTTGACCAGCCAACCTGTTGCCAATTTTATTTACATTTGGATTGTATTCATGATGACATCGGCCGTGGCACTTGGAACATCATTGGTGATTTGCACAGTCATTCAGAATAGCACCTTACGACTCTATACTATAATTTTCTTCAACGTACCAATGATGATATTCTCCGGCATGTTCATCAAATATAATGAACTATCGCCGTATTTTGAACCTGCAATTTATATTTCGTATTTTCGTTACGCGTTCGAAGGGTCAATGCAATCGATTTACGGATTTGATCGACCCGCCCTATTCTGTTCCACTGAATTTTGCTATTTTAAGAAACCGGAACGATTTCTGGAAGCAATTTTTATGGGCGGTGATATATATTGGTTTGATATTGGAGGACTAGCCACTTGGATTGTGATATCATTTTTGTTCTTTTATGGTGTAGTAAAATGTAAACAGCAACTTTCTAAAAATAAATAATTAAATACTAAAACATGGCTGTGGTAATTTTTTATGTTTTATATTTTGTGTGTGAATACATTATAGCAATGCAATATCGTAAAGCACATGGTTGTTATAAATAGACAAAACCCAAATATTATACAAATAACCGTTTTCGTTATCCGGCAGCTTGTGTGGTTGGCGCGATTCGGCCAAACAATCATAAATTCAAACACATACGGATATACGAACGTTAATGGTATAGAACAAATCGCTCCCACCAAAGGAACAAAGGCATTCAGATGATCCCAAAAAATTGTCAAAATATCTTTAGAATAAAGCAAATTGTTTATTTATAGGATCTATAATAGGTAATTAATAAATTTTATACTTACACATAAACAAAATTAATAAAGCACGAATCGCTGCTTCTGATTCGAGTTCTTGATTTATCGGAAATACTCCTTCAAAAACCCGGAACCAAATTAATCCGAACACGACATTAAAATGTATGGCCGTTGTTATAAAAATCGATATGAAGAAAAGGACCTTATATACAGGACCACTCAGATCTACGAATAAATCATGTTCAAGTATGCTAAAAAAGATCTTATCTTGGTATGCAATCGACCCCAGTATCCCAACCGTAACCAGAGTAATAAAATTAATTCCCATCGTTGCCGATAAAATTCCATCCCATCCTCGAAGTCTTTTGGGATGGCGCATAAATGTTTCGATGGCCTCCAATATGGAAATGGGGCTAATGGTAAATACCAAAGTAGCTATAAATATTGGAATTTCTTTATAATCATGAAAAAATAACTTTTCCACTTGTGAAAAACTTTCGGCATTTGTACACAGCTCTCTCAAGAAATCTAATAGAACAAGAAAGAGCGATATAGTAGTAAGTAAAATGGCAATTGCCACAAAATACGATAGAGTCCAGTACGTTGATATTTGGTAAAAAAACATTGCTGGAAGTATTAAAATGATTACAAATAGCCGATAGTACGAATCATTGCCCTCTACAAGTACCGAACCAATAGAAGAAATCAAGAATGTAAAGCAGCAACATAGCATCGTGTTTTGTGTTATGAGCAATATCTCGCGGCTTATCCTGTAAAACATGATAACATTATGGATAACATTTTATAATTGAGTCACATTTATCATCTTACCAAATAATTTGAAGAAGTAGTTTTGGTCCAGTTATGGTTTGAAAAGCAAAGGTGTATGACATAAAATTATAGCCGAGCCTAGTACTTAGATCTTGTTTAGCCTTCAGCAAATTATTAATTGAATAGTATGAATAAAATACGATAAACATTGATAATATTGTGGCAGGTACCAATCCAATCTGGGTATATTGGTAAGGTACGAACATAAGTCCCATTCCAAATCGACTTTTAAAAATCAGAATAAACGCCTGAAGATTGCTACAAAAAATATATCGCGTTTATTAATCCGAAATAACGCATTAAATCATCTAACCTTAACGTTTTAATTGGGGCCTCATCTTCACTAACCGGTACTACGGCGACAGGCTCCATTATTTCAGTATTTTACGGTCACGTTTTGACAATTACACTAAATATAAATCACGATTCCCTTGTGTTTACATAATTGTAATAAAAAATTTTCTCAACTTGTCATGTCATTCAATAATCAAGCTACTTTAACGGTTCTTTTTGTTGTCGATCGGATTGTATGAATTTTGAATACTGTTCGAAAAATATATGCTAGGCGTGTAATTCGACTTTACCATTTTTAAATGTTGTAATGCTCACCACTAGGTTCGCTACTAGCTGTAAATGGTAAAATTCGACGAGTACCAACCTAAAAATCTTATTTTGAAACAAATGTCATTTTTGAGCGCAATTTCTGATATTAAACCAGTCTCAAGAATCTCATGTTTTGTATACAAAATTATTAAATTAATTGTGTTTTGTATTGTGTAAGAGTGAATTAAAATGACAACAGACAGTAGTAATCAACCATCTACAAGCACAACTAAAGATATATCGAAGCGAGCCAATTTGCCTTGGTAAGAAAGTTTTCTACCTAATGATTAATATTTAACCATTTTATAAAACCGTGTGTTTATTGGATCTAGGATTGAGAAATTCCGCCCACAGAAATTTGAAGAAATTGTCGGTAATGAGGACACCGTAAGCCGCCTATCTGTATTTGCCACACAAGGTAATTCTCCAAATATCATTATTGCGGGTCCGCCCGGCGTCGGTAAAACGACCACGATTTTGTGTTTAGCCCGTATTCTCCTGGGCGATAATTTCAAAGAGGCCGTACTCGAATTAAACGCTTCCAATGAACGTGGTATTGATGTGGTACGAAACAAAATAAAAATGTTTGCACAACAAAAGGTCACGCTTCCGAAAGGGCGGCATAAAATTATAATTTTGGATGAAGCGGACAGTATGACGGAAGGTGCGCAACAAGCCCTTCGTCGAACAATGGAGATTTATAGCAACACCACCAGATTCGCGCTAGCATGCAATACAAGTGAAAAAATTATCGAACCAATACAATCCCGTTGCGCCATGTTACGATTCTCAAAACTATCCGACAGCCAAGTACTTGCGAAATTGATCGAAATTTGTAAACTGGAGAATCTAAATTATGATGAAAGTGGTCTTGAGGCTATTGTGTTTACGGCACAGGGTGATATGAGACAAGCACTGAATAATCTACAATCCACCGCTAACGGTTTTTCCATCATCAACGAGCAAAATGTTTTTAAAGTGTGCGATGAACCACATCCAATGCTCGTACAAGATATGCTGCAGCATTGTGTCTCGTCAGATATTCATAAGGCCTATAAAATCATGGCTAAACTTTGGAAGTTGGGTTATGCGGCCGAGGATATAATCGGTAATATATTTCGGGTTTGCAAGAAAATGAAAATGGACGAGAAGTTGAAATTGATGTTTATTCGAGAGATCGGGGAAACTCATATGTTAATTGTTGATGGATTGAACTCATTGTTGCAAATGTCTGGATTGTTGGCAAGGCTATGCCAGGCATCTCAGGATTTTAGCTAAGTTATCTAATAAATATTGTTTTTGCCTATAAAACTTTTTTTATCTATTTAGTTAACAAATTGTTCCTTGATACTCCTTGTTATCTTGATAATTAAACTTAATTCATAATTACTACCTCTATTTTACATAGTATACAACAAGATTTTAACTTTTCTTTAGATTTTTGAATTACTTATGGTGCTGCCATCTATTCTTCAATATTTTACTTTTCCTATTTTTCGCTAGATGTCAGTAATGTGAATTCAAAATTAAAACTTCGAAGCTTTATTTTTTAGGTCACTCCATAATAGTTGGCAAATTATATTTCATTTTTGTGTTTCTTGATTTTGAATTATCACCGCGCGGTTTCAAAGTTTTATTAGGTTAATGCTGTTGAAAATTTAATTAGTTTCATGGGATAAATGCATGATGAACATCTATCTGTATCGTGGATCTCACAAAGCCTGAAGCGAGAAACCTTAATGTGGTAAATTGGATGCAATTGGCTTTAGATTTGGTTTTCGAATTTCACACAAATCTCGCCAATGGTTTCAATTTCACATGTGTGAATTGAATAAGTAAAACCTGTGTGGGTCCGTCACATTTAGAAGTGACTACTGTTGCGTGGAAGGCTAATTACTATCGGCATTATCCGACATGAACAGGGAGGCACTCCTAAATGGTCCTAGAAGAATACATGCAACATCTACAAAGCCTGTAGAAAGCACCAATACCGACATACCCGTCGGAAATACTTCACATCGATTTAAAGACATAAAGGACGAGAAATTCATCACAAATTTTTAATATTAAAGGTCAGGCGCTCTTTTTATGGCAAACGCTCTATTATTGCTTCGAGTGACATTCATTTGTTTGCCTTCTTTTAGTGATGGTCCTACCTTGTTATTACACTCCCGTGTTATTGATTTTAAAACAGTTCATTATTCGGTTTGATTTATTTACTTTTATTTTGAATTATTTTTTATTTATAATTTAAATTAATATTTAATAAATATCACCTTTCATAAATCATAAAATAGTTGTAGGTAGTTATATATTTTTCATATGGTTTTGTTTATATAATTTAATTTAAAAACTATTTTAAACATTTTAATTTAAAATATTTAAAATTTCAGTTAATTAATAATACAATATTAAAATAATAAATATGAGTTAGTCCTACATGCTAAATAATTTTTACTAATGTTAGGTAAAACATCAAAGCCACAACAAACATTTTTTTTAAAAATTTGTACCAATTACGCGTGCTACTGAGCATCGGGACGTTGCATTTTCTAGTAATTTTTAAAAAAAAAAATCCATTTATGGCACAACCATTTTATTAAAAATATATATTATATATTAATTTAAGTATTATTTATTTATATTATTATATATTAGATTTATTTATATCACAATTATAATTTCTAGCTGGTTTTTGTCCTTATATAAAACAAGAGCTAATTAATTTTGATCTTTCGATCTTTAAGCTTACAACACACAATATATATTCGTGTAGATCAGAATACACCATTTTAATCGTCATTCAATTCGAAATCACATAAAAGTGAAAAATGATCTGAAGGATATGAGAAGCTGGGTGCACGGTTCTTACCCAATTCCGTATCGTCTGGGAACATGAGACAATTATTCACTTTCATACAATCCTTTGAGTAAAATATATAGTCGAGCGTGTGACACACCTCACCATCTTCCCGAATTTTCCATGTCGTGTACAATGGCTCCTTGGCCGCCGACACATCAGCATTCGTTTTAATCAATTTTTTATTATTACTGCCATCATCCACCACCAATTTATTATTAATACTACCGGTACTATCAGAATTTTTGAGGGAATTGGTTTCGGTACTCGTTTGAAAAATTTTCATTTCTTTCATTTTGTCCGAGAGGCTTAAATCGGAATACGCGCTCGATAATTTTAATGTTTTGTTATTTATAATTGTACTATAGACCGGCTCAATAGGTTCCGCGTTGAAATCACCGCTTAATATGATGGGCCGATTTTCCGCCACCATATTAATAAACTGAAGTAAATCTTTTCCTTGTTCGTTGCGTAGCTTCGAAAGCAATGCACCGCTACGTGCTTTTAAATGGGTCGTGCCAACGGTCAGTTCTTTTCCGGTTGCGATAATACGTAGATTAGCAGCAATTGCTACTTGATTACTTTGTACGCGCCACACTTCAAGTACGCGGGTCGCATAATTAATCATTTCGTATTTTGATTTTTTATAGAATATGGCACAACCGTCTGGCCCGTTATTTTCCTTGATATATAAGCACGGCGAATCTGGTTTTGGGAAAAATACCCCCTCGTAATTTTGGGTGCCTAATATGCTTTGTAAAAATTTAAAATGGTCCACCTCTTGCAAACAAATTATGTCCGGATCGTTTTGTATAATTTCCTGTACGATTTGATATTTACGACATTCCCAAGTGAGCGCCTCGTCCGGGCAACATACGAAGCCATCGTTATTTTGGCCGAGTGCTGAAATTATATAAAATAAAAGCGGGTTAGAAAATACTATGCGACATAATAAGGTTTACAATTAACTCATACTTTGAGATAGGATATTCCACTGTAAAAATCTTATATGTTTTGGTGATGTAATCGGTGGACTGCATACTTTGGATACCGCATCCAATTTTAAAACTCGCATGCCGTCGGTTACATCGTTCGAAATAATTCCATTCGCGGGCTTTAAAAATTTTCGTATCAGTAGCGGAGGACGATATTCACCACGCATAATTTGACAGTGTCGCACTAAATCAACCGGGTTTAATCCATTTGGTACATCGGTATCATCATCCTGCGTGTCATTATTGTGGATCTTGGGCGCTGAATTAAATGAACCCATTCTGTAACGAGATAATAAACAAAGCCATCGATTAATAATGGAATTTAATTTGAATAAATTATTACTACAATATTTAGTCGTGTAAATTACTCGGCGCGGCATTTACTAATAAAACCTTGCAGTATACAAAAAAGGTCTATAAATTTTAATTAAGCAGCTAATAATTATCAATATACTGTTTGTCGGTACAAGTTAATTAATTAGAAAATGTATCCGGGAAAACATATATATTTTGTTGTTGTATTGTTTAGCATTTCGTGATTTGCACTTTGCTTGAAATTAAAATGCTGCTTAGAACACACTCGTATATACAGAGATTTGATTTTCTGGCACAAAACACGATCACTTTGTAATACCAACCTGGTCAATATAACCTTTTGCAAATGTGATTTTCGATCATTTTTACATGGAGTTTTTTTACCATGTGATTTAAAACTACTCTCGCACGCCATTTTTGTGGAAAAAAAGTCTGAGTCGTTCGGCACACTTTTAAACGATAACTAAACGCCAAGCTAAATAAATCTGTATTAAAACTATTTCATTTTAAAAAACTGTATATATATACACACACCTAGTTCTAGACATATTGTTTACTCAGGTATATACATAATCCGTAACAATAAGTTTTTTTTTATCTTATTGTATTTAAAAAAAAAATTCACAAAGAAACGATTTTACAATACACAAAAAATTAATTTAAATTCTATTTATTTATATTTTTAAAGAGTTAAATAAATTATAATAATAATACTTTTAAGACTATACGTAAGATCAAAAGTGTTATCTCGAGCAACCGCTTAGCCCGAAGTGAATGAGGAATATATAAGACAATTATCTTGTACAGAGATTATACATAGACTGACTACTCATGTGATATCTTACACTTCGTCTACTTAATAGTATATACGAGTAAAATATTTAGATTTGTAAAGATGAAATAAATTTGTGCTTTTTTTAAGACAAATCAAATTTGTGTGAACTTTTGGCTTTTCCAAATCTAACTGATTGGTCACCTGCGACAACAGGGGCGGATTTTTTCATTTTCATAACGATTATAATAATATCGGCGAACACTTACATGAGCAACATACAACTTGGCCTAAGAGGTTCATTTAGTCGAACCCACCACTTAGTCGAAATACAGATAGCCGAAAACCGCATCGCCGATAACCAAACCATCGACAGCAACATCGCCAAAAGTAAGTACAGGTGATAGTCCAGCAGGTACTACTGATATAGATATCTTCATCAATTATTTCAAAACAATGTTAAATTACCGAGGGAAATTATTAAAGCTTATCTGATATCACATGCATTCGGCATCCGAGTCTGCAGTCACTTGAACACCTATATCACTTACGTCGCCTTGATTGCCTTCGGATCAAATTTTGTGCGTGTTTTTTATGAAATATGACAAAAATATCGAAACCAGAAACAAACGAATTTATAATAGCAAACATTTAGGCGAATTTAACTATGGAAGTAATCAAAAACCGTTAGGTGCTTTATAACACGAAATAAGTAAAGAATTTTTAAATTTATGTACTTATGTTGTGTGCCTAACGACGATTTTTTTTTCTAAATTACTTAATTAAAAGTTAGGTCTTACTAGTAATTGATAGCTGACTCTAATCTTCATAAACCAAAATGTATCCGATATACGATAGAAATATTTTCGAAATTGATAAATTTTTGAGCAAATTTTGATTAAACATTCGAGTGGTTTGTTTTGTGCCATCTATGAATGCCTGGCATGAACTAACAATCAAATTACTTAATGCTGTATGGTACTCCAATTGTCAAAAACAATGTGCACTAAGGCTGCGGGCCAATAGTCGGGTAAAAGTCAATTTTAAGTAAATTTTTTGGTAAATTCATTTATTTTTCAAAAACTCTATGGCAAACTGATCGAAAAATCTGTTCTAAATCCTATTTTAACCATAGTAAACGAATTACCCGACTATTGGCCCGCAGCCTAAAAATCAAAATTTGAACACGAAAAATTTCCAACTGACCTAGTTCATCCTTTAGGATGAAGTTAAATCTATATGTGAGGTATTAATACATGATTATCGAAATAAAATGTTTATTTTGTCTGTGGTTAGGTTCCAAAGTGGATCGTTTTTTTTTGAAACACACAAATCAATTTTTGTCAATATGTATTTTGAAAAATTTTTGCATCAAAGTGTTAAGGAACATAAAATCGGGGTATTAATACGTGATTATCAAGATTAGTCTTGAAATGGAGCAGAAAATGTTAATTTTAGTTTAAAAATATTAAAAATTTCGGTTTTTATCGAACGAAAAATTACACTAAACGAGGTTTTTACCACAATGACGATTATTTAGGTAATTTTTGTGCCCCTAGATAGCATATCACTTAATAATTAATGTGTCCAAGATAAATGGTCATTCATTTATTATAAAATGCAATGTTTAGATCAGAAATAATGAAAAATAAATATTTATTAATTAATTTTACACATTTAAACAATATAAGTAAAGTTAGTAAGCAACTTATTGAAAATTTTGGTAAGTACTAAAATTTATTAAAGAAACAAACCTAGTTGTCATCCACCAAGTGGCAACATCGCCGGGAAAGGATAGATTGGAATTTAACTTACGATTGTTGTATGTAAACTGTGTCGACATGTTGTAACTATCACTTTTTTCGATTCGATGTATTTTCGATGGAATAACGGTATTTTAGAAGTAATATTTTTACAAAAAATATATTTTTACTTCTAGAATACCGTTATTCCACCGAAATTGAATCGAAGCGAAAAAAGTGATAGTAACAACATGTCGGCACTGATTTTTTTAAGGTGTTTTTATTATTTAAAACTATCAATGATCATATCAATGCGAGCACAAACAATTTTACAAAATTAAAACACAATATGGTGGAGAATAGCAATAATTTTATTATTTGAAATTTTACATATTATGTTGATTTTAAAAATAAAATTTTCTTATATTTTGGGGCAGTGGCGCTGCCATAAGAACAGTCAATATTTTAACTATAAGCATGCTCCATTATTGTTAATTTTTATGAATTTTGTTGAGTTTTATCGATTTTTTTTATATTTATGATTGTTGAAAATTAATGGCGGGTATTGTAAAATTAATGTCGAATCTAATTTTACAGTATATTTTGCAATTTTCCGATTCAGCGAGCATGTGGTAGCTTATTAGTTGTTTTTTTAACTTTTGTTGAGGATAGGATAGGATGTTAAGGAAGGTAACAGAATTACTTTTACTTACTGAGACATTGTTCGAATTGAAAAATAAATGAAATTTTGAAAACTCTAGTGCAATTTTCATATAACAATTTAATACAGAATACTGACAGGTATATTAATTACCCGAAGATTTTAATAAACTGTTTAAATCTTCTTTATTTTGTGTAAGTTCGTTTGTGTTTAAATTAATGTTAAGTTTTAATAATTAGGCTGTCCAACGTTCTCGGGTATATCATTTATTTACCTTGCTAAAAATTGACTTTAGTACACATTTTTCGATCAGTTTTTTATAATCTCCCGACATTCCGCCAAAACCGATTTAGTGTGATACTTCTACATTTTATGACGCGCATTGATCCAATTAGGCCTATTTAGACGTGCTTTCAAAAAATTGATTTCTCGTAGTTGGATTGGTTTTTTATGTATCACATGGTCGAAAAGAATCGATTAGTCGCAAGAAACGAGTTCAAAGAACAGGACTAACTTGAATATAAAATCTATTAAGCGCCTTTGCGGTGTTTTGCGTAGCTTATGTTTCAAGGCTTTTCTAATAATCGATTGGAAGTAAATGGGCTTCAGAAGTTGTTATTAATACCAAAACGTTTTAATAGGGGCCATTCTCTTCTATGGTTATCAAAACGGCAAAACTATGATAATTTATGAACCCCTTGACTCTAGGAAAACACATAGCTGGTAGAAAATGAACTTCAAAACTTTTGTAACCAATTTGTCTCAAACTAAATTCGAAATTGCCTTTATTCATCACTCCACTAAGGACCATTTTAATTATTTTTAAATATAAAAAAGTAGGGAATTTCTCCAGTTTGGTTGCCATAAAAAATGCTTTATTTGATATCTTTTATTTATAATTCACACAGGGCATGTCCAATTGGAGTAATCCGGTTATTAGCAAATGCTAAATTTCTAAAGGTAACTAGAACTAGTCTAGTTGTCCAAAAATTATACTCCTCCTGTACGAATCGCTTAATATTAAAAATATTGCATTTAATCGGGCTTATTGATGATTTTGAAGCCTTTCAAATAAAGAACTTGTGGACCGTGAAACTTTAATTTATGTTTTTCTTAAAACTATATGGTATTGGCGTTTAGCATACTATAATCCTGGGACGACGTGTTGACTGTAAATTTCTTTCTTACTCGACTATTCTTAAGTCTAAGATTTGCTCTTGATTTAATTAAAAAATATTAAAAAATGTATTCCGTGTTTAGTACGTAGCTAATTCCTATTTTCGCGAATAATAATCAATATCGTGCTGCCAACAATACCAAACATTATGTTATGTATGTATATCGTTTCTATGATTTCATTCTATATAAACATATCTCTACTAATAGTTTGACTTTACCATTGTAAAATACTTTTCAAGGTCATCAAGGATATACTAAACTAATACAAAAGTATGTACAACTTTATTGATAAACGACATTGAAAAATTTTAAACGAGTATCTGTCGGTGTTAAGCACAAAAAATCACGTCACACAAAGTGCCATTCAAGAAACTTGTGGTATGACTTATATTGATCTTGGTGAATACGGTATGGTTTATTTTTTATAATTTTATTAATGATTGTGATTGGCTTTAATCCAAATTAGTTAATTTATCATTTCGTTGTTGTTTAATATAAGAGATACGATAAAGAGGTGACTTGCGATTTTTCTAAAATGGAAATCAAAAAATCCTCGTCCTATATGTTTACGCGATAATTGCTCTCTATATAAATCTAAATCTTAACCACTTCTGATACTCGTATAAATTCTTCTTAATGTGTAGTTATGGCTGTAATAATACATTTACTATACTTAGTCGTGCCTAACGATGAAATATATTAATGGGGTTTACGTCTGTTGCGGCAAAAGAAAACTTTGCAAAATAACCAAAAAGTTTCCGTTTATTAATGGCTTGCGATTCTTGCTTTCGTTATGGCAAATAAAAATATTATTGTGCCATGTGTGGGGGGGTATACATTCTTTCAATATGATATAATTTATACAGAATATCGTATTTAGTTCATGGATTTTCTTTATTCACCTTGAATTTTTCAAACTCGTATTAAGTATAAACACATAAAATACCGGAAAATGTGTGGCGATGGGAAAATGATACAAAATGAAAATATTTATGTAGCAGAAAACGCTTTTTTGTTACAAAACCAAATTGCCCCACCATTATTATTGTAAATGTTTTGTACCCAACCCACGTACTAAACACCTCGTGTTTTATAATTACAAGCATGCTGCACGATTTTCTATATCTACCTAGGTGTAATTGTCTTATAAGTATATGTGGATTATAGTACAGATTACAATCGATATTTATTAATATTTGTCTCGGTCTATTAATTAAAACATGTGTGGTAGCGCTGTTAAAGATTTTTTATTTCCTTTCCAAAACGTAACCTTGGCCTGCAACTAAAACCAACGAGGATTCAAGTTTGAAATAACATCATTTATTATTTTGTTTGTTTGTCAAAAATTATCCTTGGAATAATATATATGATGATGTGAACATCTTTATGTAATATGTATAATCCTAGACTTTTGTTTGCTTTATACTAAGATAAACAGATTTAGTTGTATATGAAAAATATGATTAATAGATTTTTCTTAAGTTAACATAAAAGCCAATCGTAATATCCAATTGAAAAATCCATCATGATTCTAAGATGATTTTCAAAATGTGAGTGTGGTACCATTGAGACTAGAATATAAATCTGGAAT